>JAZGLN010000133.1:0-541584 GCA_038380765.1 Odontothrips loti | reverse complement strand
CGCTAATATAACTGCGGGCTTCAGACCGACTGATAAGAAGGCATGCATTTCAGCTTATTCCTCTTGAACCTGTGTGGGTTCGAATACCGGTCTGAGAACAGAGGGCGCCCGCCGGGTAGGCAACGACGACGTCTGCGTGCACACGCGTGTCGTGCGGGCTGGCCTACCCTGTCACTCGCAGGCGCTCAGCTCAGCTGGGCTCAAATGGCGCCGGTTGAGGAGTAAAGTAACCGCGACTTGTGCATGCAGATGTCCTCAGCGCGGGCTGGCCTACCCTACCACATGACACACGGGGCGTTCACAAATTACATAGCACCTCCAAGAGGTTCGTCCGCATTCCGGAGTTCCTGCCGTGGGTCGTTCCAGCGCACGGCCAACCACACCGGATGCTTTTGCAAACGTCAGTGCTGCTTTAAGTATGGAAAACTATAAAACGCATGTCAACAATAAAAAATCCTTGTACTTTGCACGGTGCCAACCACTTCTGCATCACATTATGTTATTGAAACTTTTGAGCAGATTAAAAATTTTATTGTGGCTGATTTTTTCTCCTTCATGAAAAACTTAATGACCATTACAGCAGTCTTTGGAATGATCTGGGAGCTCCTTTAAGAAATGTACTAGTGTGCTTCAGCTCAGTCAAATAGTTTCAAAACTTCTTATTGAAACACCAGATGTCTTTAACTTTGTCCTAAATGTATCACTATTTGTTTATGGATACACTTTGTGTAAATGTTCCCTAGGATGGTCAATAATTTTCAAGGTAGTTATCTGTCACATGCTCCAGCCGCATAACGTGTAATAATTGTTGTGGCACTTCTTCACTAGTCCTCGGAACTCTGAATAAATTGCACTTATGCTGAAATGCTATTGGTCACCATACTGACATTCTATTTTGATAATTATAAAAATATTGAGTTTTGGAGTGTCTCATGCTGTATTGTAACAGCACTGCAAATATTTTCAAATAAACTAAAATTATTTAAAAAAATTGACTGGGCCAGAAAAGTCAAAATTAATCATCAGAGTAGTAGTTATCTTTCTCGTGGCATTAGTCTGTGGCCACAAGAATACATTTTAGACTGTTTACGAAGTTTCCAAGATTGTTTTAAAGGAATAGTAATAATCAATAAACAAATACTTCAGTGTAAATAAAATTAGTATTTTTATTTATTCATATTCAAGGCAACAACAAAAAAATCATTGCAAATAATAACTGATTCGTAAAAGTGTGATTAGTTTAACCCTGCCGTCTCGATGCAACCTTTGAGAGAACACTCTTTATTGTGCACTGAGATAGGCTTACAATTTTAACTTACAAATGTAGCTCTTAGCCAGTTCACAGAATCTGTGAACTGCCCAGGACTCACGGCGCGGACGTGGCTGCAATTCGAGTCCCACCCGAGCCCACTGCTGGGTCTCGGGGGCAGTCAGTACAACACAGTTGCACGATTGCTCTTTCGTGATGCGATGCAGTCTACAGCAAAAGCTGCATAGATTGCACGCCTTGCAACTCGAGATGCATCGCGCAAAAGCGCAGAAGCGTAACGAGAGCAACGAAAAATCTAGCAACTCGAGATGCCGCGCGCACAAGCGCAGGGGCGTAACGAGAGCCACGAAAATTTAGCAACTCGAGATGCATCGCGCAGAAGCGCAGAAGCGTAACGAGAGCTACGAAAATCTAGCAACTCGAGATGCCACACGCAAAAAGCGCAGCGGCGTAACGAGAGCTTATCGGACGAATGCTGCCGTTTCAAACTTCACATTTGAAACCAGAGCGGCTTGTGGTCGCTGAACATGGACTCCGTTATGAAGCACTTCAAATCAGGGACGCTGGAGTAGCACAGATCGATCAGGGTGTCATTGTCTGTGGAAACAGCTCTTTTTTTCAACACACAGCCTCAGAGAGTTCATAGCCATGAATTCTGAAAGTGCACGTGCCCTGGTCATCTTGCACATTGATGTTGAAGTCACCAACGACAGTCACTGTCGCTACTCCGTGTGCACGCAGACACTCCAGGCACTCTTGCAGACGTGCAGCAAGTGGTGCAAAGCCGCACTTAGGTGACTTGTGCAGAAAATGATCCCCGATGAGAAGCCCTCGTTCATCACTTCGAATCCCACGATGTCCACAAAGCGGTGCAGATGTGAACCTCGGAATTCGGTGAACGTTTCCTGTCCGAACAAGACGGTCACGTTTCCGGCCAGCGCGCTACGAACATACAGAGCAGTACTCGTAGGCGTGCCTCTCTTCTTTCGGACAGTCTCTTCGATGCAGCAGTGTGAAGCCGTCGATGTCGACGTCGTCCTCTGGGCGAGTTCGTGTCTCGCACAGCATGATGACGTCAGAGCTCGTATAGCTCTTGATCTTGGAGATGTTGCTGTGGTGCTTGTTGAGGGACCTGATGTTGTGGAACAGCGCGACAGATCCTTCGCCGGCGGCACACTCGTCCGGGAAGTTGATGACCAGCTGCACAAGGCTTTCGGGCTCGGCCAGCCGCTTCTGCTCCAGCACACCGACGTCGTCGGCGGCGGGTGGGTTGGGACGCATGTAGCGGCCGTCGATGAAGAGCCCGGACAGACTCGTGACCCTCGTGAAGGAAACGTACATGGGCCGCCGTGACATCCGTCTCCCAGGCATCATGTGCACCATCACGCCGTTTGGGAACGTACCGCCCTGGGACTTGTACACGGTGACGGCCTTGGCGGGGACCAACGGAAACTGTTTCCGCACGATGGTGAAAAGGGAGCCCTTGGACGGAATGTAGGACCTCTTGACCTTCATGAGGGGGCGTCCATGCTGGGTCGGCGCCATCCCTGATTAGTGAAGACCGCATCGAAATCGGACGTACGGTTCACGAGCTAGAGCCGACTGTGCACTTGCGCCCCCTCCGCGCCGGCCGGCCGGCCGGGACCCGCCCCGCCCGGCCCCGCGCGCGCTGCGCGCGCGGAGAGCGCCTGTGGCGAGCCGGGCCGCCAGCCGCCCGGGCGGAGCGCGAGAGAGAACGTGCGAGGATCGGAGAGAGAAAGCATTCGGATCGGGCGGCGCGCCATCCTGTCTTCTGGCCGTCGTTATAGAACAACGAAATCTGCCGATTTCACCGGGAAGGAGTGGACTTTTTTGCAATCTGAGACTTTTTTTCTTATAAAAAAGTCGGGGACGCCGCGTCGAACGCCGCAAACCGCATCCCGATCCGACCCCGGGAAGGGGCCGAACTTTAAGATGACCCGTGAGTGAGTGAGTGAGCACGTCAGTGGTTCGCGGGGGAGGGTATTCTGGACTCGCCCGGCCTGCGCGCTTCGCGCGCTTTCGCAGGGCTCGTTGGGGCCTTCGGCCCCACGGGGTGGCGGGTCTCCGCCCGCCCGGTTTGGAGCCGGGGCCGCCTTCCGAGCGAGAGTGGTCGAGAAGAGAGTCGGTTTAGTGAAGACCGCATCGAAATCGGACGTACGGTTCACGAGCTAGAGGCGACTGTGCACTTGCGCCGCCTCCCCGCGCCGGCCGGCCGGCGCCGGGACCCGCCCCGCCTCCGGCCCCGCGCGCTGCGCGCGCGCGAGAGCGCCTGTGGCGAGCCGGGCCGCCAGCCGCCCGAGCGGAGCGCGAGAGAGAACGTGCGAGGATCGGAGAGAGAAAGCATTCTGATCGGCGGCGCGCCATCCTGTCTTCTGGCCGTCGTTATAGAACAACGAAATCTGCCGATTTCACTGGGAAGGAGTGGACTTTTCTGCAATCCGAGACTTTTTTCTGATAAAAGTCGGGGACGCCGCGTCCAACGCTGCAAACCGCATCCCGATCCGAGCCCGGGAAGGGGCCGAACTTTAAGATGACCCGTGAGTCAGTGAGTGAGTCAGTCAGTGGTTCGCGGGGGAGGTTTCCGGACTTCGCCCCGGCCTGCGCGCGCTTCGCGCGCTTTTTTGCAGGGCTCGTTGGGGCCTTCGGCCCCAATGGGTGGCGGGCTCCGCCTGCCCGGTTTGGAGCCGGGGCCGCCTTCCGAGCGAGAGTGGTCGAGAAGAGAGTCGGTTTAGTGAAGACCGCATCGAAATCGGACGTACGGTTCACGAGCTAGAGGCGACTGTGCACTTGCGCCCCTCCGCGCCGGCCGGCCGGCCGGGACCCGCCCCGCCGGCCCCGCGCGCTGCGCGCGCGGAGAGCGCCTGTGGCGCGCCGGGCCGCCAAAGCCGCCCCGCACGCGGAGCGCGAGAGAGAACGTGCGAGGATCGGAGAGAGAAAGCATTCGGATCGGGCGGCGCACCATCCTGTCTTCTGGCCGTCGTTATAGAACAATGAAATCTGCCGATTTCACCGGGAAGGAGTGGACTTTTCTGCAATCCGAGACTTTTTTCTTATAAAAGTCGGAGACGCCGCGTCCAACGCCGCAAACCGCATCCCGATCCGACCCCGGGAAGGGGCCGAACTTTAAGATGACCCGTCAGTCAGTCAGTCAGTCAGTGGTTCGCGGGGAGGGTTTCTGGACGCCCGGCTCAAGCGCGCTTCGCGCGCTTTCGCAGGGGCTCGTTGGGGCCTTCGGCCCCAATGGGTGGCAGGCTCCGCCCGCCCGGTTTGGGGCCGGGCCGCCTTCCGAGCGAGAGCGGTCGAGAAGAGGATCCGTTTAGTGAAAACCGCATCGAAATCGGACGTACGGTTCACGAGCTAGAGCCGAAACTGCACTTAAGCCCCTTCCCGGCCGGCCGGCCGGCCGGGACCCGCCCCGCCCGGCCCCGCGCGCTGCGCGCGCGGGAGCGCCTGTGGCGCGCCGGGCCGCCAGCCGCCCCGCACGCGGAGCGCGAGAGAGAGAGAACGTGCGAGGATCGGAGAGAGAAAGCATTCGGATCGGGCGGCGCGCCATCCTGTCTTCTGGCCGTCGTTATAGAACAACGAAATCTGCCGATTTCACCGGGAAGGAGTGGACTTTTCTGCAATCCGAGACTTTATTTCTTATAAAAGTCGGGGACGCCGCGTCCAACGCCGCAAACCGCATCCCGATCCGACCCCGGGAAGGGGCCGAACTTTTGTCGCCCGGGTTTGTCGACCGATCTTCTCAGTCTCAAACTCGAGGTAGAGGCGCAGGGGCACCAGGACACCGGCCGCCGTCCTCCCCATGACGATTTTGCGCAAAGTGCCGATGGCGCCGTTTGTGAGTCCATCGGGCGTGTTGAGGTTGACGGTGACCATGTAGGGGCACCCACCTTGGCCAAGAGGAAGAAAGGCAAGTTTTGCGTTTCTCTCAGTGTCAGAGTGCGGGCCTTGTCAAGCTGCTTGCGTTTGTTGGCGGCGGTGCCCTCTCCCTCGCACTTGTCGATGGCTTCGGACTCGCAGAACTCGGCGTTCGTCAAGTTGTTGAGATACGCCGAGTTGTAATTCTCGACGTTTGCGTTCCACTCGTACAGGTGCAGCAGCACGTCTTCAGGTGGAACTACTCCCTGCCGGCGGAGTACGTCCACCTGCCTGCTGGTGAACAGGGCGTCGTCCTCTGGCGTGGTGGCTCCGACGGCCAGCCTGCCGAAGGCCTCTGCCAAGCGCGCGTCGTCCCTCTGCCTCATGATCTCCGTCAGCGGGTAGTGCTTGAAGAGCCGCCATGTGACCGGCCCCGCCAGCTGGCTGAGGGGGTCGTTCGGCGCCTCGAAGATCCACGAGTCTCCGATAGGACGAAGCTGGTTGAGATCTCCGAAGAAGACGATGGACTTCCCGCCAAACTGCTCTTGGCTGGCGAAGATTTGCTTCAGCCTGCCGTTCACTTTGGACAGCGTTCTCCCACCAACCATGGACACTTCGTCTATGAGAAAAACGATGGCGTGCCGCAGCGCAGCCCTCAGTGTGTTGAGCATGTCGGCGCCGAGCTGGTTCTCCTCGTTCTGGCCGAAGATGAACAGCCCGGAGGCTAACGTGACGCCACTGATTATAAAGGCGCACCTGCCCGTGGGCCCCATCAAGACCACCGTCAGGTCGTCAGGGCTGCCGCCCCGCATGACGTGGATGCGGATGACAGACTGCGTGATCACCTTGATGAGCATGCTCTTCCCCACGCCGGCGCCCCCACTCACAAAGTGCAGAACTTGTGTGTCGGGCTGCGTCTTGAGGATGTGCACCAGGTTGTCGTGGTAGCGACGCTGGCGGTCATTGAGACGGGCGACGTTGGCTAGGTACTCCTCCTGCGGGTCATGGTTAGGCAGCAGGAAGCGCTCCGAGGCCCGCAGTGCCGCATGACATCGGGGCACACGTCCTGTGCGACGTCTGCCTGCCCGTCGGGCCGCAGCTCGAACACGGCGAGGTCGGGGTCCGGGAGCTCGTCACTCTCGGGGTCGTTGACCTCGTCTTCATAACTCTCCCGGAGCACCTCCTGTAGTACTTCATCCAGGTCGATGCTGAGCTTGACGTACACGTCGCGTTTCGCCCGGATAGTGTCCACCTGGCTGTCGTACTGGGCTCGCACATTGGTAGCAATGGCCTCCTCGCTGCGCCATGCTGTGAACAGCATCAGCTGCTCGCGCATGAAGTTATCGGGGTCCTTCGTCGCACTGTAGTTACGATACCTTATGATTTTAGGTTTAGTGCGTCGGCGGATGTAGCCAGATTTGTCGGTCAGAGGCACGAAGGAGTCGGGGACAACTTCTCCTGCGGCCTCTTCACGGACATCGTCACCCTGACCGTCGTCGGCGTCGACGTCGTCGATGTGGACGTCGTCGTGCACGTCGTCGGTGTTCCCTCTTCGTCACGTACTTGCGGGCTGCGCCTCTTGTTGGTTGTGAACTCGAACCACGCAGCAAAGTCCGCAAGACAAAGGTTCTCGAAAGCTTCCGTTGTCGGTCTCTTCACGTAGTGCTCCAGGAGCCCGGCGACAAAGATGTCAGTGCTGTCCGGGTCCTGCCGCAGAATACGGCCAAGCTCGCGGGCGCTTTTAAGCATGCGAGTACGCTCCTCTGCCGGGGACGTGCTTATGTAGACGTCCTTCTCGGAGCACATAGACAACGGCATGCAGAGGATGTGGTACGCAACCTCCCGCGCCGAGACTTCCGACTTGTTGATGAACACGTTGGCGATGGCGCGGAGCTGCTGGATGACCGTCGTGTTGCCTTCCCGGGCCTGCTCAGCTGTCTGCATGATGAGATCGGACAGGCCACGCTGGGACTTGGCCACGTAGTCGACGATGTAGGCGATGCACGCGTACGCATCCAATATCATCTGCATGTCCATATTGCCGTTCAGCAAGTCCAGGAGCTCCTTGTTGTAGGCGTTTAACTTGATTTCACACAAGTTACGTCGCAGGAACACCTTGGGCCGCTTCAGCTGGGACCGCACGGAGAGGATGTATTCTTCCTCTGTGCAGTCCAGTACTCTGAGAAGCTCGTCAAAGGACAGTGAAGGAGAGTCCTTGTTGAGCTGGACAAGCTTGGCCTGGTTGTCGTTGAACAAATCGATCAGTCGTTTCTTCTCAAACGGATCCATGTCGGACTCGAGTGGGAACAAAATCTGAGTCTGTCTCATAGGCGAGAACGGCACGCCAAACCTGCAGAATGGTTTGCCGCGGACCTCCTTGCGGCATGTCCTGGAGTGCTTGTGGAACTGGACATTGATGAGCTCGCCCAGCTCCGGGTCCTGGAAGCACGTGATAAATTCGTCAATGAATTCCACGCACCGCTGCCAACTCTCAGGGTCATCCTGGTCGAAAACAGGGGCTCCTTCAAGCCAGATGAGTGAGTGACGGTGTTCCGAGCCCCGGTGTTGGAACTCCACTCTGGTGTACGAGTGCGTGATCTTGTACTGCTTTAGCGGACCTCCCTTTGTCGCCAGCAATTTCCACAATTCTTCCAGTTTTTCATGACAGTAACGAGAAACTGTGATTGGGTCAGATTGGACGAGGCGAGTTTTTTGCTCCCAGGTGAGGGCCTCGACGAACTCCCTCGTGACCGTCTCGCCATCCACCGTCTGCTTCAGGACGACGAGGAGCTCCCACCATCGGTACTCAGCGCAAGACCAAGTTAAGAAGATATTTGCTGTACCGAATTGGCGTACCATAGCCATGAGCTTCTTCTTCTCCTTCTGCCAGAAGGCTGGGCTGGACCTGTCCTGCTGGAGCACGCGGTACCCGTCGTTGTGCTGCACCAGGTTGCCAAGAGCCTCGGGGTTGAGGGCGTCTCGCACAGTGACACCTCGTTCGGACCTCTTCTTGCGAATTACAGTCGAAATATGACGTGCCAACTTGTGCCTGCGAAGCCGACAGAAGGTCAGGAAAAGCTTAGGAATATTTTTCGCACAGCGCCTGTCGTACATGCGTGCCTCCGACTTGCCAATCTCCACCATGCTGGGGTTACTCGTGAAGTCGCGAATTTGTCCTGCGTATACGGTGGCAAACGACAGTTCCTCCACGTCCTCATGAAAGAGCAGAGAAATAGGTACCTGCCCCTCGCCTGGGGCGATGCGGGTGCCGGTGTCCTGTTCGGGAACGAAGATCTCGTCCAGCAGGGTCTCCTGCTGCGCTGCTTCCCGTAACTCCTCTTCCGACAGCTCGTTCCAGTCGGCGTCCTCGTCGTCCTCGGCGTTCTCCGCGGCCGGGTCGGCTTCTGCAGCGAGCTGACGGTCACGCTCCAGCAGCTCGGCGAACCTCTCCAGCCAGGCCTCGCTGAGCGCGATGCCGTGCTTCTCGTACAGCGGCGTCCCCAGCAGGCGGCGCGCCGCGGCGTGGACGACGTTGGGGCGCACCGCTTCGAACGCGAACGGGCGCTGGTCCTGCATCCTTCGCATGAGCTGGAGTTGGGCGACATGCGAGTCATCGGGCATCCGTGGCAGGGCCGTGACGCTCGTGTTGATGTCGACGGGCACGTTCACGCAACTGCCCCTCAGGCCGTACTGACGGTCCACGCCGAGGGTGCGAATCATCATGAAGGGGATGCGAGCACTAACCAGGCGCTCTTCAAGTGCAGAAAGGTCTGCCAGCTCGGCGGGGATGTCGGGGAACTGGAAGCCGTTGATGAGAGCCACGGTGGGTACCTTCTTGTTCTTTACCAGGTGCTTGAGGCACGTGCGGCAGAGAATATACTCATCGGATGTCTCGTCTCTGCGGATAAATGAGTATCTCCACTGGGCCAGGTTTTTAGATGCAAGAGTAGCTTCGGTGAGAACGACAACAGACTTCCGGTACCAGAGCTGTCCGCAGCAGCAGCAAATCCAGGTTGCCCCTTTCTGGATTATTTCCCAGTACTTTTCCCTCTTGGCTTCGTACAGTCGTCGTTCTTCTCGATAAATTGCCTGCTGCTCCCGCTCCCGAACACGGAATTCTTCATCAGTCCGTAGTTCTCGCATCCGTTCGGCAGTGTTGTCGGCTTCACGGCGCCTGTACTCCTCTTCTTGGCGAAGAGCGCGCATGCGTTCTACACTGCTGTCAGCGTCACGAATGCTGAAATCCGGGTCCTGGCGGAGATGTCGCATGCGTCGGGCACGACTTTCGGCATCACGGTGACTATACTCTTCAGCCTTGCGGAGAGCGCGCTTCCGCTCTGCGCCACGCTGCAGATCATCGTGTCTGTACTCTTCGTTTTGACGCCGATGGCGTATGCGTTCAGCGTTGAGTTCAAGTTCACGTTTGCTGTACTCTTCGTCAAGACGCAGTCGCTTCATCCTCTCACGGGCTTGCTGCTTCTTGAGGCGCTTCTTGTCTTTGGCAGTCATGCGCCGGCCGCTGCTGGAACAGGAGCTGTTCGACAAGGTCGAGTCCACCGTTGAATTGAGAGGCGAGGACTCGGCGGTGTTGTCTAAGTTTTCCTCTCCGACTGAGAAGGTGCTGGAGTCGAGCTGACCGCTCGTCTCGGAGTCCATGTCGGCGCAGGAGAGGTGAGCGTCGTCTAGAAAACTCAGACTCCCCTCAATGATCGGCTCGGCCTTGACCTCCACGGGCACGTCTTCCATGTCAGCAAGGTTAAGGCGCGCCGCTGTGAGGAAGTATGGATGTTGGTCCCTCGTGGTGTTCCGGCTGCTCCACGAGTTGTCCACGTCGTCCCGCCAGAGGCTCATTGGGGGAGAGGACGGTGGCGAGGGCACCGGCGTGGACGTCCGCCCGAACGGCGTAATGCTCTTGGGGCCACGCAACGCGGCCCAGTCCTCGAGCTGATGCAGTGCTGGCGGCGTAGCTGGTTCTACGACAGACCTTGGGAACGGCGACGGCCACGACGACGAGGAAGATGTGGCCACCCGCGCGAACGGCAGGATGCTGTTGGGCTCGGGCAGGGCAGGCCAGTCCTCGGGCTGTGGACGTGGCGACGAAGCCGGGATGTTCCGCTCCTGGCGCACGACGTCGATGTAGAGGCGGCTGGCGCTGGCAGGGCAGGCCATCTCTAGCATGTGCGGGGGCACGGGGAGCGAAGGCTCGAGCTCGGGCCCGGACAGGGCACGGCCTGCATCACCCCAGTACACGTCGCTGGGCGGGAAAGGCGATGAGCAGGAACTCCTTGACCAGGACGTGTTTACCTCGACGCTGAGGTCACGGGTTTCCATGACGGCGGCCTCGTCCTGCTCTGGGTCCTCCACCAAAAGGACAGCCGCTGCCTCGAACTCTGCGCGCAGTCCCCTCACCGTGGGGAACTGGTGCTGGACGTGCACAGCCAGCTGCTGCAGTCCTGCGAACTTGAGCAGCACAGCGGTACCATTCTCCTGGTGGAACCCGTGCGGGCCGCGCGCATGGGAGTCCAGCAGCCACACCTGTAAACCAAGAATGCTGTCAGAAAGGGCTCAAACATATTAAGGCAGGGAGAAGTGAAGCCGTCTCTCTTTCGGCCTCACCCCAAATAATTTCAGACGCCCTCAGGGAGGCAGACAAGTGCGCTCCCCTCTAGAGCCAGTATTTGCACCCGTGCCCAGCACAACTAGAGTGGCTATTTGATTCAGAAGGCGACGCCACTGAATTTGGATGAACCATGTTCAAATACTTGCTTTTGGCCGAGCTTTATCAGCGTGATTTCCTTCACGAACCCTTTCACATTTAGACTCTCCCCCCCCCCCCTTCCGCACACCCACCTCCAAGCGACTATAGCAAAGGTAAGAAAAATTACACGGTCTTAGAGTCGGTCCTTGAACCCGTGCCTGATGGATATAAACTGGCAACTTACCCTCTCCTCTGTCTGTACTACATTTGGAAGAACCGGGTTCGAATACCAGCTCTTGATGTCTGATTTTTATCTGTGGCTATTTTACAATAATTTCATACCTCTCTCTACCCCTCCCCCCCCCCTCTGCTTACGCCCCTTCCCCTCCGTCTACACCGCCGCCTACCGACGTTGAAACCAATGAAACGACCACTGTACCAATGGTGGCACAAACCTCTGATGTGGACTCTTGGAAGACAGCGAGGGAGAATCCGTTGACGATGAGGATGGCTGCCTTGTGTCCGTCATCTCCGAAAATGCGAGACAAGGCTGTAGGCAGATCCGGAAGCTCTGCCGAAGTACTCCGGAGGTTACCATACTGCTCCATGCCAATACGGTAATGGAACTGAAATTGGAAAAGAAGAGATAATGAAGTCAATGAGGTAAAATTAGAGTACTCCAAAAACAAACAAAAACGGAAATCGGTCCAGTATTGCATGTATTTTAACGTCCGTTTAAGGCGTCTTTGGGGTACCCTATGCTAGACGGATGCACCTGCTGCTCTTGTGCCCCAGAAATTAATGATTGGAGCCCCCCCCCCCCCCTGCTACTCTCTATCCAAAATCCCCGAACATACTAGCCAAATACAAACACCACTACAACACCTCACCTCCTCGTCCGGGAACCGAACCCGCACCGTGCTGGCGGCACGACGCATGTCGTTCACAGACAGATAGTCAACGGTCCCAAATACAGGAACATTAGCCGGACGGGCGGCGATGGCGTCGGGGTACATGGCAGCCCCAGCGACCACGCACTCGTCGATGTCGGCGCCGGTCCAGTTTCCAGGGCCGCGGGTAGCCAGGCCGCTGGAGGTGCGCACCCTACCGCAGGCCAGCAACCTGCAGCACGCCGCCGTGGCGATAGCCGTGCACTGCGCCCCCGCTGCTTCGCAGGGAAGCTCGAGTGGAACTGGCTCATGGAGCCACAGAGGACGGCGACGGGCCTCGGCCGCTCATCGCGCCTGTTGATCTGCGCCACGATCTCGAACATCGTGACCTGAAACAGAGCAACAGCGAGCAGCACAAACGCAGAAAGAAAATGCAAACGGGTAGACGATTACGAAAGTTAACTGACACGGTAACCAACGTAGAGCTATGCGTGCAGCAGCCACTTCGCCGTGTAAGACGACAAGCCTGGCAAAACAAAACAACAAAAAACAATAGAAAAATTAACAAAGAAATAGAAAAACTGTACAACATTTCCAGTGAAAAAAAAAAAAGCTGAGTATGGTGGATTGTTTTTCCTTCCCCCCCCCCCCCTTATTCAAAGCTGGTTTTTGCGGTTCAGATACGAAGAAGGTTGTGACATTTCACTAGCGGTAATTGACACTACCAGCCGTATATTCTACCGCGGTCATTTTCACAGGTCCCACCCCTACCCCGTCTAGCCCCTTCCCAGGCAACGGAAAAGAATCGCGAAATACAGAGCACACGAGAAGTTTTTCAAGGCGAGGTTACATCAGAAGCGTCTTTGGGCTTACCTGGTGTTGCACGCACCGCCGGAATGGAAAAGAACTTCTTGAATAACGAGGAAACGAGATAAATAGATATGAGCGTTTGCAACGAAAAGGTTCGCTGAAACTCAACCCGAAAACGGGGAAGAGGGGGCGTTCGCGGGGACGCACTTAAATTCATACCACGACCGGTGGCGGTCACTCACACACCATTACACTATTTTACCACTGAATTTTATGTCAAGCTTCAAACAAAATGGAACAAATAAAAATGAATGCTAAAAAAGGGGAGGAAGAAATGCGACATATTGGAATGGGGAAGAAGTCTCAGGAGAAATTGACCGACCATTTTCGGGCGCCTCAGAGGAACGAACTTCTGGCTGTCGTACTGGCGTCCGATTCAAATTTGGTCGTTAAACTTGTGAGCTTGATTCAGAGCACGTAGCACGTTCGCAGGGACGCAGCACGATTCGTGTTGGTTTTTTGCTGTTTTTCTAATTTTGGCTTTTTGAAGTGCAATGGCAAATGTATGTATGAATTCTCATATAACGGATTCCGTTTTAGTGAAATATAAAAAATAAGCTTTTTCTTGGTAAGCATTGTTCTAAAAATTTGATGTTTCACAGAAAAGAGTGATGTCATGGTCATTTGACAATCCTGAAACCGCAGCAGAGTTTTACGTGGCTGTAACAAATTTAGAGAAAAGGAGAAAGCTAAGTGATGAGGAAGAAGTGATGAAGAAGCCTGAAGAAAAATATGATGATAAAAAGAGAGTAAGTGTGTTTGATCGGCTTGGAAGCAGGGCAAGTGGAAGTGGAGGCAAACCAAGAACCCAAGGAAGACGAGGAAAAAAACAGGGAAGAGGGAAGAAAGTTGCTTTGGCAACGGTGAGCTTGAATAATATAAAATGAGGTAAACTTATAATGGATATTTGCATGAAAACTATAGTTCTCTGTTATTTATTTGAAAGGTCCCAGTTTGGAAAGGCTACCATTTGATGGGCGACTCAAATATGGCTCGTCTCTGCAAGGCACTGAATGTGCCTACACAAAGTAAGTAAAAGCCAACAGCAATGAAACTGTTTGGGTGGTAAATTAAATGGCTCTTTGAGTTATAAAGAAGGGGGGAAAGGGAAAGGAAAATTTAAAAAAAAAAAAAAATTGTTGCAGATTCATCACTGTGTCGTGGAGGACTGACAACGACCACCCTGAAAAAGACCCTCGCAAACTTACAACCTTTCCCTGAAAGAGTCATTTTTATGTGTGGCATTAATGATATCACACAGGTATGGTAGTGCAGTTATGATATGCTAACACTCAAAGTACTTGGTAGTAATCAGTCTAACATGAGCATTTGCAACAACAGGGATCTTCCAAGTATGCAACTACGCAGAATTTGAGGGAAATTGTAAGTCTCCTCAGTGATAATGGTACTGAAGAAATTATCCTGATGGAATTGTTGCCCATTGCAAACCATATTAGCAAGGAGATGGTTAAGAGTGTGGGCTTTGTTAATTCATCCCTAAATGAGATTGCTAGTGGTAAGTTGACACACAACTATGTTTGCTGTGATGACAAATAAGTTATACCTTCTATCTATTACAAAAGCAACTCAATTTCAGAACATGATGAAAATGTCAAAATTTTTCCAACGCATGGAATGTTCATGAGGACTGCAAATGACAAGCTCATACCAGATATGACGCTGTTTGAATGGTATGTTCACTTTTGTCATCATTATCATTAATTTGACCTGCAACCCATTTTAATTCCACTGAACTTCTTTCAGCTCTGGTAGAGATAATAAAAAGAAAAACATCATTCATCCAAGTGAAAAGGGGCTCTACAAAATAATTGAAGAGCTTGAACCCCTCTTAATTAAAGAAACAGTAGTTTAAATTTATTTTGTAGTTCTGCTTTTATTGTAGTTCTGCTTTTAATATTAATATGTTTAAATATGTTTGCTCTTTTTTTTAGTACCTGGAGTACTATGAATGTTTCATAACAATAATAATAATAATAACTAATTTATATTGCTTGCCATGTCAATAGCATTTTCTATTTATTTTAAGATTCATGTTCATTATAAATTTGAAGCTGGTATCAGTTTGGTTACGTATTTGCTCACAGCAATTTCAGATGCTGTAAAGATTTCTCTTAGATCTTAAAATTAAAAGTAAAAGAAAAAAAGAATAAGAGCAAAATTTCAATAAAATAAGAAAATAAAATATGATGAAAATTTTTGAGAACTGTTGTGTTCTTTTATCTGAAATACAGAACAAGTTACAATGAATGCAAAGCATGAGCAGAGGGAGGACAAGGAAAGCAAGAAGACGCAAGACTTACCACATGAACCATGCAAAATCCACTGGGAACAGTCCCCAGACACTAGAACAGCATCCCTCTCAAGGTGGAAGTCTCATTGGTGATCCTTTTCTCTTCTTCTTTGAATTGACGGTTGTCTCAGAGATATTACCAGGTGCTATTACTGGGAGCAAACAAAAAATTAGTACAAATTAGTGAAGTAATATTTTATTAAAGAAAATCAACATGCAGTACAAATCCATACCTACATTACTACATGTCAAAGACTGGTCAGAGAACCATTTGGAAGTTCTTGTGTTCATTTGTTTGAATTCAGTTAAGAGTTAATCATTTTCAAGTCTTCTTTAGCAACTGCAAACGAAACAAAGAACAGAGAATGTAAAAAAAAAAAAAAAGAGGAAAGAAACTTAAAATGGGAGAAGCTTAACAAGAAAGAGTAACATTTATAAGCAGTAGGGTTTGAGGGGGGGGGGGGGGAGCAAATTATAATTTAAAAAAAAAAAAACAAAAGAAGAGAGGTGTGGATGTGAAGAGAATGAAGAGAATGTTACTTGTTCACAAAAATTGAACTTTTTGAAGTTAATTCAAAACAAATGAGGGCTGTGAGCAAAGCTTTCAACTAGAAAATCTTTTAAGATCATAAATGAACAGGGCCATTCACCAAGACACCTTCTGCTCAGTCAAGTGACCTGTAATAATATACAGGGAATATCTGGAAAAGCGATGATGTAATATGTGACACGTGACACACTGAAAACAAACTCACATTATTCCGCATTGTGCAGCAAAGAGATCTGAGAGCTGTCAGTGTATACGAGATTTGATTCCATCCTGGTCTGGGCACGAGCGTTCTGAGATCTTGCTCTGCATCTGCACACAAAGAAACAAAAGGGAAAACAAAAACAAAAAAACACAGCCAATGCACAAATAAACTAATTATGTACCTTTGTAAAATGACACCACGACTTTGCACAGCAAACCAACACTTAATGAAAGCCTTGAGTAGAAACAACAATAAACATTAATTTTTTGATAAGAAATATACCTCCATAATATCTGGAAAAGCTATGATGTGACATGCTCCATGATAAAGAAGTATTCTTATATTCATTTTCACACTCTCTCAATGCTACTGAAGCTTCATAAATACAAATGGGAGTATGCATGGCATAAGCACTCATAAGGTTTGCACTTTTCACATCATACCAACCAAAACATAGAAGACAAAATGGTTGCTTCTGAGCAACATAATCACTGAATTGTACTGTTTGCAATCTACATGGGATAGCGTAATAGAGTACGATAGAACTCTTTGGAAAGAAAGTCATGATATTAGAAATCAATAAGCACACTCACATCATTCCACATTGTGCAGCAATTAGATCCGAGAACTGTCAGTGTATACGAGATTTGATTCCTTCCTAGTCTCGGCATGAGCGTTCTGAGGTCTTGCTTTGATGCTGCCAAACAAAAGGAAAAAAACAAAAAAACAATCAAAGGATGTATTTTAAAATGTAAGAGAAGAGAAATCAAGAAAAATAATTTAAAAAATAAGGAAAGTAAGCTTTAGCAAAAATCAACAACAACAAACAGAAAAAAAATTACTTAAAAGATGTACACAATCACACTTAAGGCAGGAAAATTTGAAGTTAGCGTCGCAACTTTACAAGTCTCTTGACATCAACTTGACAGCTGAAAACCAACGCCACATACTTGATGACCTGAAATGTAAAAAAACACAAGTTAAGTTGGGAGCAGAGATGCCATGTAAAATTATTAATTAAAATAAAGAAATGGAAAGGACATGAAAATACTGAACATTATCGATTCTGGTTCTAAAATACAAGATTTTAAACAAAATATAATCTTTATCTAATCCAGCAGCAGGACAAGCCAGAATTTGAAGCATGCATGCGCACCAGAGCAAAATCGAGACATGCTTTAGTCAAAGTTCGATAAATGTTACTTGTTCACAAAATGGAACTTTTTGAAGTTAATTCAAAACAAATGAGGGCTGCGAGCAAAGCTTTCAACCAGAAAATCTTTTAAGATCATAAATGAACACAGCCATTTACAAATAAACTGATCATATGAACTTGTTGCATGACACCTTATGCTCTGTGAAGTGACCTGGAATGTAAACACTGAAAACGAACTCACATTATTCCGCATTGTGCAGCAAAGAGATCTGAGAGCTGTCAGTGTATACGAGATTTGATTCCTTCCTGGTCTGGGCACGAGCGTTCTGAGATCTTGCTCTGCAGTCGCACACACAGAAACTAAAGGGGGGGAAAAAACAAAAACAAACAAACACAGCCAATGCAAAAATAAACTAAACCTTTGTAAAATGACATCACACACGACTTTGCACACCTAACCAACACAAGATGGAAGACTTGAATAGAATCAAATATAAACATTAATATATTTGATGAAAAAAATACCTCCATAATTCCTCGTTGTGCTAGTCAGCCAGGATCAACTGAAAGGCATAGACTGGAACTGATGGCGATCATTATGAATACTTCTTGAGTTAGAATTAACTTAGATATTGGATTCATTCACAAGTGTCCGGATTAATTGAGATTTCAGATAATGCCTCAATCATGTTATGATGCCATTCATCATAGACTCCATCTAATTCTGTGATAAAATAAAATAACCTGAAAAGATAGTGACTTTCACAAAACCAATACATAACACAAACCAAATCATGGCAATTGAAGCCACCTAACCTAAACACACCACATACTTACGAAATTAGAAGTATTCCTTGCGACGATGATTTATACTATGTCAGGTAATTCCAAATAATGATATCAGTCAAACAAAGTCGAGATTATAAACCAGTGCTTGGCTTGAGGAAACCACTTGTTGTATTCTTCGCCGCCAGTAGCACCTAAACGAGGCATCTGCAGACGTTGGTTCAGTAATCAAATGTTCGTAGATTGAGAGCGACGTCGAGTATACAAAAATCCGTAACTCAGTTACACGAAACAAATCTTCACTGTTCAACAAAATGTCAACAACGTCAATAATTTACACAATACCCACTTGCCACTCCCCCGCTGCCCACTCCGACTTCGAACCCGAACCGACTACCGAGAGCCGAGTCGAGCCGAGCCCAACCAATCACAGCCACGCGCCGCCTCCCCTCCCCTCCCCCCTCCCCTCCCCCTCTCACCCGGAGGGCGTTAGTTTTATGTTAATTACTCGTAATTGCGACCCAAGTTCAAAATTGTTGCCACCGAACGTGAATCTACGTTAAAAATGGAGTTTATCCTGAAAATTTGAAGTTAATCTGTGAACGATAAGTCGGCGAACATACGTCCGCCCGAACGAACATGCGGCATCAGACTATAAGCCCGGCTCCTTTCCGTTTCTAAAGAAACGTGTCGGGACGGGCTAAAAAGTGAACGAATGGAAGGCGTTACAAGGAAGAAGGCCCTCACAGGCCTCACTTTGGAAAGAGATCCACAGGGTAGAGCCAGAAAGAGACGGAGATAGTGCGTTGCGGGACTGTCTAAAACCGAAACTGCCCGGGGCTAGTGATACACCTGGTATTCTTCACTCTACTGCAGTCTATAAATACATGTACAAATCTTTAATAAATCCTACTCTTCTCTTGTTCACCACGTGTCCCCTCTCTCTCACCAAGTGTCAGATGATGGCTCCCCCTGTTCTCCCCAAAGACTTCCCCGAAGCCTTGGGCAAGCGCGTTTGTAAATTTTATGCTGAAGCAGGCTGGATCCAGAAATTCCGTAAGTGTGTTTGGGTTTAAGGTTAACTTCACTCTGCCCATCAGCAGCAACAACAACAACAACACTAGTGCCCCATTCCATTAGCTTGGCTGGGCCGTTTCCATGATTTCCCTGACAAAAACAAAATTCCCCGACTTTTCCTGATTTTCCTGATTTCCCTGACTTGTAACCCTGCAGGTGTTGTTTCGATGCAGTGCCCTGATGGCGGCTGTCCGGGAACACCGCAGTTTTTATTGAACACGCTCCTAAGGTCGAATGCGAAGAAACGACCCAAGAGCGCGCGTCGGGGGCCAAAGAGGAATCAGGGTATCACCTGAGGAAGCCTAGGAGGTAGGCAACCACACCACCGCCGGTGATGGGCGGGCTGGACAGCGCACCAATTACCAAATATTCAGTGGTTGTCTCATCGCCAGTTTCGTTTTAGAAGCACACCAGACTCAGTACGAAATTCAGCACAAACATTTGATAATACCATAATACTTCCATAGTATAGTGCACCGTACATGACAAAACCGAGTCGACCGCCCCTTGCCTTAGTATGTATGTGTTCATCCTTAGCTGCAATAAGCACTGCTCCGCGCCTGGCGCACCCCTACCTTGGCCTGCCGGCGGCAGTCATTGAACTCTGTCAGGCCCGGGGCAAACATCACCTTTCCCCTCTTGTTACTTTAAGAGCCTTCCGGCACAACCCCCTGCAGACCCCGGCCCTCCCCACTCAGCCAACCTTCGGCCCGGCCCCGGCACGTGCACTGTCCGCGGCCGGGAAGGTAAGGCACTAAATCAATCACGGCTCACCTGTATCAACTGTGGGTCAACACCTGCAACGTCAGACGGTGGCCCACATTGATCCACATGACCCGTCATTGGGTACGGTCCCCGCGCCCGGGTCGTGGGTAGGCTGGGAGAGAGAGACAGGGCGTCCGCAAAAGCTGTGGTGCGCAGAAATCACTGCTTGGAAAGGTTTTCGATAGAAACCTTGGATGCCTTGGCATTTGGTAACCCCAGACAGACGGGCACTGGATGGCGGCCACGGTAAAAGGTTTACTTCACTGTGCCCATCAGCAGCAACAACAACAACAACAACCACACTAGTGCCTCATTGCCCCATTCCACTAGCTTCCTTGATGATCGGATTGACTTTGGTATTAACCATTTCCATGCATTGAACATGTTCCACGGCACGTTGGCCTGCTACCGTTGCCTCTGCCGTTTGACAGACATAGTTGCGTAAGTTCGTCGAGGGCAGGTGATTCATGAAGGGCAGAGTTTTTTCCCTAGATTCTTCTGAGAGCAAAGATGCTCTCGTACCCACCATCGTTCGAACATTCCTCCCGTTCACTTTGTGTGGCATGTTGGGGAGGGCGGAGTTGATTTCCTTACAAGGGTCCTGCAGACAGTTCCCACATATATTTATGAAGAGCTCCTGCTCATCGAAGGGTTTTTGTTTGCGGCAAGTCCTTCTAACGGCTACGAATCTGGTCCACAAATCAAGTTGGGCATTTGGGATCACAAAACTATCACGACCTTGCTTTTTGTTTTTATGTTCCTACACAAAAACTTGAAGACCGTCGGCTGTTGACGTCCCAGAATCAAATTCTTGCATTGTGAGCCCCTGGCCAGTCGACAGTCGCTTCGTCTTGATACATAGCTGGGCAAGGAGGTAGCGAGCAACTTTGTTCCACTCTCTACAAAGCTTGCGATCATATGTCTTGCCATCTCCCAGCTCTATGTGCCCCTTCTCTTTCACAACCTTTTCGATAAAACAGAGGGAGCTAACTACTTCTTCTCAGCTGTGAAGTTCCTCTCTCGGGGGGGACCCATTACCCCAGGAACTCAAGAGGTGTGGATAAGTGATCGTTCACATAAGAGACACGCTGGCAGAACGGGTTTATTCACATATAGACAGGGCACTGATTTTACAGAAACTGAGTTCCTTAATTACATACTCAAGATAGTCATGATGCAGTGATGTCTGCTCTGAAGTCCAAGTGTGAAGTCCGAAGTGTCCGGGCGGGCTGGTCGCTGCTGGGCGTCTCTGACCGTCTTCTCCCGCTGTCCGCGCTGAACTGCCTCTCCTCAACTATTTCCGCGTCCTCGGCTCCCCAGGTCCGTCCCGCGCGTCTGAGCCGCGATCCCAAATAAGGATTGGCCTTCGCGGGTCGCGCCAGGGGGGAGCGGGGCAGGCGGAGCAGGCGGAACAAGCGGCAGCCTCTGCCGCGCGTCGGAGCCGCGATCCCAAATAAGGATGCGGGGCGGCGGAACAGGCGGCAGCCTCGCTATTTATTGCGCCACCGTTGCGCCACCCCAGTGTGCTAGGCGCGGGTCCAGGCGTTGACCCAGACCTTGGGTCACACGCGTGGCCCGCGGCGCGGCGCTGCCCTAGATGTTGCGTAGATCCGTGATACCCGACATGCCAGAATAGCGTGATATAAATATTACAAACTATCGCTTCCTCCTCTGATCCTCACAAAAGGAACGTGTCGAGTCTTAAGAAGAAATCATCATCTCCCTCTGGAAAGTATTTCTTAGCAGTATTTAATGAGAGTAGCCTCACGCCACCTCGTGCTGCTTTAGAGGCAAGGTCGGATGCTTCGTCTGGTCGCATTTTCAGTTTCCCCCTCTCGAACTCAAGTTTCAGGTGTTTCAGAAGGCTTTGACTAGAATACGCCTTCAGGCAAGCAGGGCATATTCGCGTGCTAGGCCCACTTAAAACTTCTGTTGCAATCTGCAGAATAAAACAATGCTAAAAATCAAAGTGGACAAAGT
This sequence comes from Odontothrips loti, assembly GCA_038380765.1. Lineage (NCBI taxonomy): Eukaryota > Metazoa > Arthropoda > Insecta > Thysanoptera > Thripidae > Odontothrips > Odontothrips loti. The sequence goes on along the minus strand of JAZGLN010000133.1, from coordinate 520,147 downwards.
CATTACAATGAATGGTTTGCACTATTGGGATAAATTACTTACTGGTTCCTTGTCTTGGATTTTATTGGGGCTAGGTCTGGTTGTAACTTTTTCTTCTGATTGTTCACGAGCTCTTTCCTGAAAAATAAACAGATTTTTGTGAGCATAATGTGTTGACGTCTGTGACGTTGAAGTAGAAGATTGCGTAACGGTATTAACCGTTTCGGATAATTGCATGGGTGCTGGAGGTGTCACAGCTGCTGAAGCCTCCAGTGTTGATGAAGCCTCCAGTGTTGAAGAAGCTGTAGGTAATGCAGGTGCTGGAGGTGTCACAGCTGCAGAAGCCTGCAGTGGTGAAGAAGTTGCAGAATCTTCAAGTGACTTCAGCTGATTTTCAGCTTCTGACCGGCTACACAAGGATTCAATGACTTCTGACTCATCACAAGTACTGTATAAGCAGTGTCTTCTAAGAACATATTCAAAATTTTGAAGTTGATGCGATCCGCTGCTTCATTGGTTGGGGTAAGTATAACTGAATGTAAGTAGTCTGTGCTTCGGAAATGTGGAAATGTAAAACTGATGAGATCATGCTAAGTCTAAAGTTGCCAAGTTCCACATCCACGGTCCATGCTCGGTACAGAAAAGTGGTTCATATAAATGGATGTGCAAAGCGAGCAAGGACGAGAAATGTCGGTACGAGTATCCAATGCCGTACCGAAGTTCGACATCGATCGATGCCCGCAAGACGGCGTACAGGAGACCCAATGATGGAAGCGGTTTCTACAAGTTTATAAATGGGCAAAGGGTGCGCATCGATAACAGGTGGGTCGTACCATATAACCCCTTCACATTGCTGAAGTACCAGAATAATCAGGCCTGGGACTTTTTCCCTAAGGCTGGCATTGCGCGGTACTTGGCTAAATACTGCGGTATTCGTGCCTTCTTGGAATCCTCGGTGTGTGCGGGAGGCAAGGGAGAGAAAGGAGCGACTGCTCGGTTTGGGAGCCAGAGAGCAAGTGCGAATTTATTTAGGTCGTCCCAGCTAACGAGCCCCGCGGGTTGCCCTGGCGCTCCCGACAATAGCGCCCGCGAGGGGGGGAAAGTACAGTGCCTGAACAGTTACGGTAGTTTAGATCGGCCACCTCGAGTGGCGAGGTCAATAATACTGCACTTCATCCCCTCCGGGTCCGCGGAGCGTGAATGCGAGTGCCCACCATTTGGTGCCTACGGACAGGGAACCCGAGTTCCGGGAGGAAACCTGCCCGACATCGCATTCACCAAAAAATTCGGCTCGTCCTCTGCGAGGGAGGCGGCCGGGTCTCGCGCGCTCGGCCGGTGATTCCTGGCGCCGAGGCGCGGCCGCCGTGGTCGTCCTGGTGGCCCACGGCATGTGGGTCAGTGTGCCAGTGGGGACCGCTGGATCGGGTATCAGTTGTGCCCGAGAGGCACCGGCCTCGTCAGCTGACGACCGGCAGGGGTCTGGCGGCGCGGGGTAGGCGCGGGTGTCGCTACTCCCGCAGTGGCGGCCGGGCGCGGCGACGGTGGCGCCCGCGCACCGGGACCTCGCCGTGCTGCAGGGAGGGGCTCGGGGGAGCCCGGCGTCCGGTCGGGCGTCAGCCTCCGCCGTCTCCCGCGTTAACGTCTCGCCTTGACCTGATCCAGAAAAAGGATTACTTTAGCCAGAATTTCCTCGGGCGGGAGATGCCCGTCCACCACAAACACGGGGTCCGTCTCCTGCTCCAAGAGCCACTTGTCGGAGAGCTGGTGGAGTCGCCGCAGATAGTCCAAAGGGAGCGCTTGCTCCTCCACTCGGCCGCGGTTGGACATGCGGCGGTGGGCTTCCTCCGGGCCGGTCCGCACGTAGACGTAACACCGCTGCCGGGTCTTGTCTCGGAGCGCGTGGAAGAGCTGGCGCAGGACGGCCATGTGCGGGGGGGTCATGGCCCCGGACAGCATGTGGGCCTCAGCGAACACGAACAGTGAGCACTCCATGGACCGCTCAAAAACACGGAGGCGGGTCGTCTGGAACAGGGCTCGAGCATGCAGGGTGGCCAGTACCAGGGCTTGGAAGGGGAAGGCCCACACCCGGGTGTCTTGTGAGAGGAGAGCCAGGAGGTTGTGTCCTCCGACGTCCTGCCAGTCCTGGACCGGCTCCTTCACGACGAAGTACTTGCCGGTTCGTTGCAAGCCGGTGGCCAAGGTTGATTTTCCCGCCCCGATGTTTCCTTCCAGGTACACGTCAGGGAGTTGGGTCCTCCTCCTCCCGTAGAGGAAGGCCACCAGGAAGGCGGCGATCAGGAGCACGAACATGGTTGAGAGTAGTACGTCCATTTCGCGGTGCAGCTAGAGGGCGACTGAGGCGAAGCGGTCATTCGCCGCTCGAGCCAGTGCCTTTATTTCAGCGTTCCCCGGGTGCATTGAACGGGTAGCCATTGTTTCGCTCCGAGCTATTTCTGCCCCTTGCTGGAGGCGGATACGGCACGTTCACGCCGGTACCCGAGCGGGGGACCGGGGAGAGGAATGCCGGCCCCCGCGTTCGAGGCCTAGGTCCTCGAGGAAAGACCCGCTTCCACGGAGAAAATTAATCCCTAGATTCTCTTCCCTCTCCATCCCATTCGGGACGGGTAGTCCGAGTCACGGCAAAATTTGAATTTTTGCCTTTTGATCAAAAAGTTGGGGCTGAAGGGGGGAGGTACCCATTTGAGTGTCATGCGGTATTGAATGCCATGTTTTATGCGGGAGACCATGTGTGTATACAACGCTGGCCCTAGCTCTCCGTCGAGCAGCGCAGTTCGTACGCCACCCTATGGTGATGTCGATAAATTCGACTATTTTTTGAGGAATGCTCAGCACCTTAGTATCGGCGTACCCTTTGATTACAGTAGATTGGCGCACCTGTTTCAAATCCAACTTGTTTGTGTTGTTGAATCTCTCAACCCCGACTGGACTCGAACCCGAGTCAGCCGCACACTCAGCTAGTGAGCTATCCACTATGCCAACAGCCCCGTTTAAGACATGAGGGAGCGGGCTGGAAGGTACTTCGTCCGCCGTGGAGACGGCGAGGGTGGGGGGGAAGGAGCTGCGCTGGTGGCCAAAGGGGGCTGAGCCATTGTGAGCCGAGCGCGACTGAGCGCGACAGAGCCAACCGTTACCGTGGCGGCGAACGGCTGAGATTTGAAAAATGGGCGTCCGCTTCAACGGCCATGGTGCTCATAGAAGACCATGCCTTAAAGGCGTTTATTTCCGTGCCTTCAGGCCTGATTGGAGCACGTGTTGGGTGGGTTTGGATTTGAAATTGTGCCAGGGGCGAAATTCCAAGTGAATTTCGGCAGATTGAGGAATCAGGGGTGTCTGTCCAGATCTGCAACGAGTGCCGGGGTTGGGCTGTCCGTCATGGATGGAAGGTGCTCAGCTTCTCCACGGCCGTGCACATGACAGCGCTGTGCGGCGTGGCCGTACAACCCCGGGGTGTGCCAGCGGAACATCGTGAAGTTGGCCGAATGTGACTGCGGTGGAAGGTCTTTCGACGAGCAGTTCCTACGGGAGGTGTGCGTGGACGGGGACCGAGTACCAGACCCGTTACAGTTCCCAATGGGTTTTGTGGAGGTGTGAAGTTGGCAGCACTGCGTGCTGGAGGAAATTTCCCGCTGGCGGTTGGCACTGTCGCTCCTCGGGCGCGAGAGCCGAGTAGAGAGCCGAGCCGAGCTGTGCCGAACGCGCGGAGCCTTGTCGGAAACGCCTGAGGCGGTCGACAGGCTTGAGCGCGAGGAGCCGAGTCCCGAGCGCCTGTCGCGGGGGCCGAAGAAAAGCCGAGGCTGGAGAGCCGAGCCAGGCGCACCACCGCCTGCGCGAAAAGCGCGGCGCGTTTCGCGACGCGTCGAGCCTGGCTGTGTGGCCAGTGGCTCCGCGTGTGTGTGAGTGCGCCCCGCCCAACCGCGTGGAGAGGGGGAAAGGCGCGGCGGCTTTGTTTTGATGGCAAGGTTATGGTGCCCATGGCTCCTCAAAAGTGACAGACTGCCGTTGAAAGTTTTGTGTCCTTTTGTGTCGAAGCCATTGTCAGGCGTTCTGAGCTAGTCGCACCCATTGCCAACAGGAAAATCTTTTCAGCTTGGTGAGTGTTAACTCCTGGAGTGTTTTAATAAAGAGAAAATTTACCCTGTGCCGTGTTTCCTTGACTGGGCTTGAAAGGCCACTTGAGAATTTTAACTGGATGCATTTTAGTCATTTCGACTCAACTGTCTAAGAGAGCAACATTTGGTCTGCTGAATTTGTGTGAAAACTTGGTAAAGACTTTTTAAATTTCTTAGGCCTGTTTGCCTTGGGGAAAACTTTTCCGTTCCTTGAGCCTTGGTGGGTCGTTAAACGTGTCAGGGTAGGGATCAAACTACTGCTAACTACATGGAGATTTAGTTGCTTGGGTTGGAAAAATCTCTATTTTAGAGTCATCAAAAGAACAAACATCAGGTCATAGAACCAGGAAGAACTAGGAAGAACTTAAGAAACAAAAACTCTTGTAATCAAGAGCATCTCAAACAATAATGAACAAATAATGAACAAATAATAATGAACTAGAAGTAGTCAAGAAAGTCATAATCACTAATCACTAATCACTTCCTCCACTGATCACTAAAATGAATTAAGTCCACCTCGTCAGACATCGAAGATGAAGCGGCGAGTGAAATGGTCCCCGCTGAGGAGGAGCCTAACAGCTCTTCTTCCAGGCGTCCTGCCGTAGACCCAGAAGGAGGGGGGGAGGGTGGCAGAGCCACCCGCCGTGGGGATAGGGGCCGGTCGGCTGCCCGGCCTTGGAGGGGAGGCTCTCGATGATCTTGCTGACCTCTCGCCGGGCCCTCCAGCCAGGCCCGCCGAGCCGCACGCTCCCGCTTCTCCTGTCGCAGGCGTTCCCTGCGACCGCCGCGCCGACGGGGGAGGGGGCACACTTCGGCCCGGTGGCCAAGGGTGCGGCAGCGTTGGCACCGGGTCGCCCCGCCTCCCCCCGGGGAGGGGCACTGCAACGCCGTGTGCCCCTGGCCGCGGCAGTGATCGCATGTGATGAGGGCAGCCGGGGCGTTTACGCCCAGCCGGTTGTGGACACTGCTGGCCGGGACGAAGGTTGCTCCTGCCGGTCGCCCTCCCCTGCCCTGGCGGTGGTGTTGGAGGCGGCGGGGCGGAGGAGGCCGCTCCCGGTTGGGCCTGAAGTGGGGCCCCTGCCGCCCCTGCAGGTTCCTCCCCTGAGGATGGCCTCGGGCCGGAGGAGCCGGCGGCGGGCCTCGCGCTTGGGGCCGAGCTGGCTGGGGGTCGACGTCCATGGGCTGGACGGGGGCCGGTGCACCAGCGCGGGGAGGCTGGGGGGCTGGTCCGTCCTGCTGGCAGCGGAGGACGCGCTACCCGTCCGGGAGCACCCTTACCCGGATGTCGGGCCCCGCGAAGGGAGCCCGTCGGGGTGCAGCGGGGGCTGGGGCTCCGGCACCGGGGGCTGCACGACCGGCGCGGTGACTCGGCTCTGTAGTCTCTCCAATATGGTGCCGTCGGGCAGCACCGCACGGTCCATTTGGACTTCTTGTAGGACGGCGGGGAAAACCGGGGGAAATGGCTGCCACTCCATGCTGTCCGGGTGTCTGTCAGCTAGGCCGTTCTGGGCAAGACTGAGGCTCGAGGGGCCGGTGCCGCTGTCCCTTGGCCAGACGCATTGTTGCGACCTGAGACGCGTTATCGCCAAGGCGGAGGAACGCGCCAGGGGCGCCGGAAGTGGGGTGCAGGGGGGGCCGGCTGCCCCCCCTGGAATTTGGCAGGGGGGGCATCGCCCCCCTGCGATTTGGCGTAAAACTGAGAAAATCGAGGCAAGCAGACAGGCGGGCGGGCACCGGCAGCACGGAGTATCTCCGCAGCGGAGCGACGCATGCCTGCCGCCGCTGCCTGCCTGCCTGCCTGACCCGCCTGGCGTTGCCTGTCGCCGTGTGGCCCAGCGGTCTGGCGCGCGCTGGCTGCCAGCTCGGCGAGTGACGTGACGTTTGTTTTGTTTTGATTCGCACCCGCCCCTACAAGCGGCACTGTTTACTGTCGTTCTCGTTTACAAGTGCGACGCAAGATGAAGAGAAGTAAGAAGAAAACGGGTGTCGGTGTCAATACGATTACAAACTTTTTCAACAAGTTGAGAACTAATGACACCAAAGCCAAGGACAAAGTCCAAAGAAAAGGAACTGCAGGCGAGAGTTCTGGAAGCTCATGCGATGAGCCGGATCCGAAGCGGCCATGTAAGTAGCGCGAAGTATCGCGGCGTAACTTTTTCATTTTCTTGCCATTATTTACATTACTTCTACGTTCGTAACATTGCAGGCAGTGTTGAACCTTCGTTGTCGTCGTGTTCAACATCAGAAGCTCAATGCGACGCGACTGCTTCCGCTTCCTCGCGGGCGGAAACGATGCTACTATCCCCACATGCATGCCCCTCTTCTTCCTCTACTGACGGCGAACCCGGCGGCGGTGCTGCGGCTAGTACCGGTGGTGCTCCTGGTCTGGGTGATCCAGGTCCCGGTGCTGCTGAAACGGACGGCGATGGTGACCTCGGCGCACCAGCTGCGGTTCGTACACCTGGTCAACTTGCTGAAGGAGGGAACTGTGGCGATGACTCCGGCGCTGCAGTTGGTACGCTTGGTCCCCAAGCCCTCGGCAGCTCGACGGCGAAAGCGGCACCCGCTCTCCCGCGGACGCGTCACGTTCCAAGTACCACCACTATTTTCACCAAAACTGACGGTAGGAGTTGTCGCTTCGAGTGGTTCGGCAAGTACGGCTGGTTGCACTACATCCCTGAGCAAGACCTCGTCGTGTGCTTCACGTGCATGAAAGCTCAAGAATTGGGGAACACTAGCGCTTCGCGGGGGCACGGAATTGATGACAGTACGGACCCATTTCTCAAGACGGGCTTTAATAAGTGGAAGAAAGCCGTTGAAAAATTCAATCGGCATGAAAGCTCTAAGTACCACCGCGAAGCAGCCGAGTATCTTGTGCTTGCCTTGCAAAGAGAGAGTGTGGGGTCATTATTAGATGCACAGTTGAAAAAATCACAACAGGACGCGCGTTCAGCGTACAAAGTTGTCATCAGCTCCATAAGGTATCTCGCGCGCAGTGGCCAGGCTTTGAGGGGTGGTGAGCACTACAGTGGCAATTTAGTTGAACTTTTGGAGGAAAGGGCAGAAGAATGTCCTCAGCTAAGAGAGTGGCTTAAAAAGCGAGATAAGTGGATTAGTTCGGACATCCAAAATGAAGTTTTGAAAATAATTGCTCACACTGTAATGCGCACACTCCTTAAGGACATAGAAGCCAGCCCTTTCTACTCAATAATGGCTGACGGTACCACTGACATATCAGGCGACGAACAGCTCAGTGTCTGTTTTCGTTACGTAGATAGGGCCTCTCTCCATTCGTATGAAGTGTTCATAGGACTTGTCAGCGTCACAAGTGGAAAGGCTGAATTCACCAAACTTACCCTTGATGACGTGCTGCTTCGCCTGGGCATTAATAAATCAAAGCAACGGGGCCATGCTTTCGACGGCTGTGCGGCGATGGCTGGGCACTTGAACGGTGTGCAAAAACTCATCTGCGATGACCTTCCCAAATCTATTTTTGTACATTGTTCTAACCACTCTCTTGACTTGGTCTTGCAAGAATTAGCTCGCCAATGTGATTTGTTTGGGGACACGCTTGTGCTCATCAAAGACATTTCCAAAGCAATTTTGGAATCTGCTAAAAGAAAGGCCATGTATGCAAACATCGTCATCGAACCTTGTTTCTCAGATGACGAAACCGCTGAAGGCGGCCCTGCTGCGATTCGCCAATTACTGTCCATGTGCCCCACACGGTGGTGCATTCGATCCCCGGCGATTCGCCGCTTTGATGAAAATTACGATCGCGTCCGTGCGACTCTTCGCCAGTTGGTGGAAGACGCATCTTTGCGATTGACTGATGAGCGGCGAGCTGCTCTTCGTGGCCATCTAAGAAAACTAGATAAGTTTTCTACTGTTCTGTCGATCAAGCTGACTCTCTTAATCTGCGAACCAGCTGAGCAGTTAGCTCGAGCCCTCCAGAGTACAGGGTACACGGCTACAGGCGCTAAGCAGGCTGCCCAAGGCCTGTGGGACACCTACAATGCCATGGGGGAGGAGGAGTTCGACCGTGCGTGGAGAGAAACTGAGGCCCGCAACGAAACCTGTAACATGGAACTGGAAATGCCAAGTGCCCCACGGCGGCGTGCTCCACCAAGGCGACTCGGCGAGGTCGGGAACACAGCACCGGTCGAGTCACTGTCGCCACGTACGGTGCTCCGCCAGAAGTTCATCGCGGTGCTCGATCGGGCCAAAAACGAGCTTGATCGGCGCTTCAAGCAGCCGGGGATGGCACACCTGGTCAAACTTGAAAATGTACTTTTGCAGAAGGAGCCTTTTAATTCTGTTGAAAATCTGAAGCGTGAAATGGGGGTTCATGCTGACGACTTTGATTGTGATCTTCTACATACTCAGTTAAAAATAGCTAAGCTAGTCGTGCCAGCAACCATAAAAACGGTTAGAGAGTATGCTGGGGTGCTCCGTGACTTGCCGGAGGTGTCACGGGAGATGATCAACCAAGTTGAGCTGCTGGTGATTCTCTTGTTGGTAGTGCCCGCAACCTCCGCTACCTGTGAAAGGTCATTTAGTGCCTTGCGCCGCATAAAGACTTACTTGAGATCAACAATGACTCAAAATCGTCTCACGCATTTGATGATGTGCCACGTACACAAAGCACGCACTTTCTGCGTCCCTATCAATGATGTGCTGAATGAGTTCGTCTCTAGAACTGCGGAAAGATTAAAGGTTTTTGGGCCGCCATCCCCTCCTACACCAAAGCCTTAGAATTTTGAATTCAGAGTTCAAATTATTGTGAATTGTACCATCGTATTATTCTATTCTTTGTACTGTATTATTTGTGTTGTATATTGTATTTTATATATATTATTGTATTTGAGAACCTCACCTTAATGATCAATAAAATAATTTTTAAACTTGAATTCTTGAAGTAAATTCGCTTCAAATAAAATACTTATTGCTCCTGCATATTTCATAAATACAATTAGACACAACGTTATAATTTCGAGCAACGGGAAAATGACATTTATAAAAACGGGGGGGGGGGGGGGTCCAAAAATGTTGCCCCCCTGGCAAAAAGCACTTCCGGCGCCCCTGACCCTTACGGCGCTATTGGTCCTCGGGAGGGGAAGAGAGGAAAGTAAGCCAAAAGTCCGGGTCGGAGTGGGCGTTTTTGCCCCACCCTGGTGCAAAAAGCACATTTATTCTGTCCAGTATTAAGCCCTTCCCACTGTTTAGACAGTTTGGGGTTCTGACCTCGGTGTCGGGTCGGCCGGTACAGCCACACCATGTCCCCAGCGCGGCCCGGGAAAATGGCCGTGTGGAGATCATAGTTCTCTTTCAATTTAAGAGAGGCTTCCTCTCGGCGAACCCGGACCTGCTCGTGGACCTGTCGCATCGCCGCGCGTAGCCAGCGCGAGTACTCGGAGCGGCTAGTCTGAGAAGATGCCGGCCCGCTCGGCGGTGGCTCGCGCGCCAGGTCGGCTGGCAGATTCAGCATCCGGCCGTACATCATCTCGGCCGGCGTGACTCGGAGGGTGGAGTGGACGGCGGTGCGGTACGCGAGCAGGATGAGGGGGACGTGTGATGGCCAGTCCCGCTGGTCCTCCCTTGCGACCGTCGCGATGTGACCCACTAGAGATTTGATAAATCTCTCGCACCTGGCATTACCCTTGGGGTAGTACGCCGATGTCCGAGTCTTACGAATCTGCAGGAGGTTTAACACGTCTTTGAAAACCGCTGCTTCCCAATTAGTGCCTTGGTCCGAATGCAGCGTGGAAAACGCGCCGTACCGGGCAACGATCGTCGAGACAATTTCCCGAGCACACGTCTCGGCCGTGGTGTCATGTGTGATCATGACCTTGGGCCAGCAGGTGAAAGTTTCCACCGCGACTAGCGCGTACCAGCGCTTGTGCTTTTGGGCGGCCTCGGCGTACTGAGGGCACGCCGTGGGGGCGGGGAAGGGTCCCGCGAAATCCGCAGTCCACCGGCCCAAAAAGGTGTTGTCATTGAAAACACGCATGGGTCCAGGGTGCGGCCGCGACCTCGACCGGTGCCGGAGGTGCGTCGACACGCCGCACAACTGTGAATTATGTCTCGGCAATCTTGGAAAGCATTGGGCCAGTAAAATCTCTCGCGTAATTTTTGCATGGTCTTGGTGACCCCGAAGTGTGACCCGGTGCCAGGGGCCGAGTGGTAGGTGACCACCACGTCTTTGACCCTGTTTTCCGGCAACACGAGCACCTTCTTGTTTAATGAAGGGTCGCCTGACGCATGCTCCCATCGGAGGTAAAGGACGCCGTTGTGGAGTTCCAGAGTGTCCCACTTGAGCCAGAGGGCTCGGGGAAGAGACCCGTATGAAGCGGCCTCTTCGTGGGAGGGGCGCACGCCTTTCTCCATGGCCTCCAGGATGGGCCGGATGACCGGATCCGCTAGCTGGTCGGCGCGAATGGCCGGCGCCTGCCAAGTCGGATCGGCCTGGAGACGCGTAAGTCGTACCGCGTAGGCGGCGGCGGCCTCTCTGTCGGCGTCCTTTTTCTCTAAGCGGGTGCAGGTATTACACTCTGGCGGGCAGGGGCGCACCGGGTAGCGACTCAGTGCGTCTGCGTGCGTGAGCGTTTTGCCGCGCTGATAGAGAACCGTGAGGGAATACTGCGAGAGCATTTCAATCCAGCGAGCGGTTTTGCCCTCCGGGTTCTTAAAATTCCGGAGCCACTGGAGGGCTTGGGAATCGGACTTGATAATGAAAGGGGCGCCTATGAGGTACTGGTGGAAATGTTTCACCGAGTAAACCAGGCTAGCCAATTCCCTAGACGTGGCGCAATAATTCCTCTCCCTCTGTGAGAACATGTGCGAGTGATACGCAATTACTCGTTCCTCTCCTCCCTGTTCTTGGCTAAGAACACAGCCGCTCGCGTACGCGCTGGCATCGACGGCGAGGATAAGCGGCTTCCCGGGCAGCTCGGGTTGGGCCAGGACGGGGGCGTTTGTCAGGCCGTCCTTTATGCGCTGGAAAGCGTCGTCATGGACGGCGGTCCAGTTAAAAGGGGACGCGGGCCGCGTCAGCTCGTAGAGAGGAGCGGCCATGGTCGCGAAACCCTTCTGAAAGCGCAAATAATATTGGGCCAGCCCGAGAAAACTGCGCAACTCTTTAGGGTTGTGTGGCGTAGGCCAGTTGGTGACCTTCTCCACCTTCGCCCTGTCTGGTCTAATCCCCTCGCGTGTCAATTCGTGCCCCAGATAGAGGATTGCCCTCTTCAAGAAGAAGCACTTCTTGGCCTTCAACAGCATTCCGGAGGGACGCAGGCGAGCGAACGTCGCGCGCAGCATCCGGAAGCTCTCGTCGAACGTGGCGCCGCCCCCAATGACGTCGTCTAGATAATGCTGGGCTCCAGTCGGCCCGTCCGGCCCCTCGTTAAGGAGGCGGTGCATTTGGCGCGAGAAGAACGCCGGCGCATTTTGCAAGCCGAACACCATTCGGACGTACTCTACTAGTCCAAAACCGGGAACCAAAATGGCGGTCTTACATCTATCCTCCGGCGCTATCTCGAAAGAAAGATAGGCGGAACTGATGTCTAAATTCCAAAAATACTTCCATCCCTGGAGAGCATCGAAGATCGCATCAATCCGAGGGAGTGGGCCAGCGTTATACCGCGTGATCGCGTTCAAGTCCCTCATGTCAGCGCATGGGCGCACTTCGCCGGTCTTTTTTAGGGACACACAGGATGTTCGATGCCCATGCGCTATTACTCATTTGCACGACCCCCTGACGCAAATAGTCGCGGTAAGTCGCGTGGACTTGTTCGCGATAGTGGAAAGGGAGAGGCCGCATCTTCTGCCGAAAAGGCGGTGCGTCGCCTGTCTCAATCCGGAACTGTTCCCACGTACAGTGTCCGATTTCATCCCCATCCGCGAAAATGTCCGAAAACTCACGGAGGAGGTCAGCAACCTGCTGCCGCTCCTCCGGCGTCACGTCCTCGCAGCCGTCGACCAGGGACTGGAGCGAGGCCGGCAGAGGGGCGCCAGGCGGCAGAGGAGCGCGCCGGCCCGGCGCGGGGGTCGTGGTCGTGGCCGTGCGAGCAGCGGCCGGCTGGTCCATGGACAAGAGGGAGGGATGCACAACGTGTACCTCTGCCAGGACCGCCCGCCGGGGAATGATGACCCGGTGCCGCGCATGATTGTGGAGCTGCAGCTCCACCCAGGCGGCCACGCAGGGGACGATGCCCCACTTGAGCTCCAGCTCAGCCGGCAGGGAGGAGACTTCGGCCGGTAGCACAACTCCAGGGCGGATCTTATCCAGTCCGGGACACTCCAGTCGGGGACTTTCACCTGCTCCGGGGGCAAACAATTTTTCATCACGGCGGATCACAGGGGCCTCTCTCGGGCCGTTCCCTCCCGCTCCATGCCTCTCATTCTGGACCCCGGGTCCTTGTCTCTCATCCCCGGAGCGATCGTCAGCTGGTCTCACCTTGACGTGTCCCTGGCCTTGCAAGTCACCCAGACTTGTCCGAAACATCTCGCCGACGACGGGTACTCCCTGAGCAGCCGCCGTTGGCGTCCTCGGGGCGGCGGCCGAGCCGCCGGCCTGGGCCCCCCCAGGTGTCCCGGACGATGGTCCTAGTCGTCCACTGCTAGGAGTCGTAGCCGGGCGCTTACTCGTAGATGGGCCCCACGTCCTCCTTCGGACATGAGGCCCCTCCCGAAAATCCGACGGAGGCGGGTACTCCCGGACGAGCCGGACCGGCCGAGTCCGCTCGCCCGACCCCACGTTCTCCTCGGAGGGCTGGGCCTGGTCGACGGGGCGGCCGCCGTCACCGGTGAACTCTGGACCGTCTTCTCTCTGCCAGCTGAGATCATCCGCCCTGAGCGGCACTTCCACACTTTGTGTCTCCTCCGGCCCCAGGATGACAGGGCGCCGGGCTCGGGCGACATAGAAGGCCGAGAAAGGTGCCAGAGACAACGAGGCATTGTGAGGGGCCGAGCTCACTTCGAACCTGATTCGCACGAGATCACGTTGTCGGAGGAGGTTACGATCCGGGTCCCTGCACACCTGGATCGTCTTGTTTGAGAACAAGATGTTTATCTCAAAGTGCGCCATCATGTCGGCCCCGATGATGCACTCCTCGGCTATGTCAGCCTCATAGACAGACCACTTGTATGCGTGGGAGCCGAGGCATAGCGTGACAACTCGCGGTCCCCTCAGGACGGCGACGTTGCCCGTGACTGACCGCAGGCGGAGAGCGGACTCGGGGGAGGGAGGCCCGGGAAGATGTCCGTTCCGCACAAGCGAAATCACCGCGCCGCTGTCGACGAGACATGTAGTTCGTACTCCGTCAACTGCGCAAGAAACCTGCGGCGGGGCGGAGCCCGTCGACGCGGCGGCCACTGTGGCCGTGGCCTCGGCTGGCGGCGTGGCGGTCGGAGGCGCTGCGACGGCGTCGTCGGCGGCCGTGAGGACGGCGCCCGCGCGCGCATGCGCACTAGGGATTTGGCCCATGGGGACTGGGCTCGAGAACGCGACAGCAGGAAGAAAGCTGTGTTCTCCGGGGCTGGCCGCGCCCTGATTAACCCCGGAGCGAGCCGGGGACGCGGCCCTTCCTAGTTTTCCGACTTAGGAGCGGGGGTGGAGCAGCCGGTGCCGTGGCTGCACGACGGCATGTAGGGCACTGGAATGTACTGCACCGGCGGCGGCGCAACGGCTGCGGCCGCGGCTACCGGAGCAGAGGCTGGCGGGGCCTGGTTATTACTCCCCTCCTTGTTTTCGCGCTCCTTCTTGGGGGCCCAGCAGTCCCGAGCATAATGTCCGGGTTTACCGCAATTATAACATTTTCTGTTCCCCCGGTAAGATGTCCTACCCTGTCCTCGATTTCCGTTGTGGAAACCGCCGCGGTTAGACCCTTGGTTTCCCCGATGTTGTCCCTGGTCATTACGACTACTCCCTTCGCCTCCGTCCTTCAGCAGCTCAGAGTAGAGTTGCTGGTGCGACTGGTGTAGCTGAGCAACCGCAGCTGCCATTGGCTGCTGCATCTGTGTCAGCTGATTTACTGCGGCCACCATTGCGTCAAAGCGACGGTCCTCTACTGGGGAGGGGGTCGCGACTGCGGCCGGGGTAGGCGCGGGGGTAGGTGCCGACGGCGGTAGAGGGGGCGCGGGGGGAAGGTAGACGACATCGTCGTCCACTTGAGCCACGGCCACCCTGGCCCTTTTTGGTGGAGGGGCCTCGCGTTCTAACTCCGAGGCCGGAAGAGTGGCCTCGTAGGCTTCGGCCCAAGCTACTGCGGCCGGGAAAGAGGCAAAAGTTTGCCGTCCTGCGTCTCGCCGGAGGCATTCACTTCGGAGCCCTTCCGTATAGAACGTTGTCAGAACGTCCTCGGGGAGCTGCACCTGCCGAGCATTCGCTTGCAGCCGCACCCCGTACGCGCGCGCAGTTTCCGCCGGGCCTTGAACGGCTTGCCGAAGGGCCGCGGCGAGGGCGTAGCGAGAGCGGCGCCTGCCGTACGCCTCTAGCAGTGCGGCGTCTAGAGCGGCATAGGAGCTCCGCTGTTCGACAGAGAGCGTCGAGTGGAAGGTCCGCGCGGGCCCCACCAAGCAGCCGACCAGCGCTGCGCGACGCGTGTCGTCGTCTAGCCCGTGTAGAAGGGCAGCGCTTTGGTCCCTTAGCTCATTATAGTCCCAGGTCCCGTCATACTGAGGGAGGCGCGGTGGGGGGCCAGACCGGTGTGAACGGTGTTCGAATGACGGCGGCGCGGGGGTGCGGACTGACGCGCGCGAATCGGCCATTAGACGCTCATTAACGGCTAAGACTCGATCTAGGGCCTGAGCCAGGAGCTGTTCCGAGGTCGTAGGGGCCGCTGTCAGGTGCGTGAAGGACGCTACCTGAGGTTGAGGCTGCGGCGGATGGAGCACCTCTGTCGGCGGCGGATGGTAGGCGCCGGCGGCAGTGCCAGGGTCGGCGGTCCAGGCCAGTCCTTGCGGGGCAGGCGGCGGCTCAGGGGCGGCGGCAGCGTCCGGGGCAGTGGGCCACCGAAGTCCTCGAGGGGTAGGAGGCGGAGGAGGCCGGACCAGTTCCTGGTCTCCGGCGCCGCGCGCTGAGGCCGTGGAGGGGGGCTGGACGTTGGCCTCCTCTAAGTCCATGTCCACCGGCGATGGAGGGCGGCCGGCGAGGCGGCGCGAGGCCCTTGTCGGCGGGGGCGCCATTGTTGTCCGGGCGGCTGCTGGACAGTGGCCCTGGGTCCGGCCGATCCGACGGCGGGGCGGACGGGCTGCGTCGGCGGATGAGCGGGGGCAGGGAACAGAGGGGAGTCACCTGGACCTTGCAGGGAGGGGCGACGAAGCGCCGGGATGGTCAGCGGTCCGGGATAGAGGTGACTGCAGGTGGGCAGCGAGACGCTCCCGGCCGACGGCGTGAAGCAGCGACGGCACGGACGGCACGGCCGAAGGGGAGGCCGGCGCGTGCGCGCGGGGCACTGCAGCTCTTTACAGCTTCTAACTTCCTCTTCCCTCGCTCCCTCCAAGCGCGAGAACGAACCACCGCTGCCACCAGTGCGGTATTCGTGCCTTCTTGGAGTCCTCGGTGTGTGCGGGAGGCAAGGGAGAGAAAGGAGCGACTGCTCGGTTTGGGAGCCAGAGAGCAAGTGCGAATTTATTTAGGTCGTCCCAGCTAACGAGCCCCGCGGGTTGCCCTGGCGCTCCCGACAATAGCGCCCGCGAGAGGGGGGAAGTACAGTGCCTGAACAGTTACGGTAGTTTAGATCGGCCACCTCGAGTGGCGAGGTCAATAATACTGCAATACTTCACAAAGAGTGGGCACACCGAAAATGTTCACATCACAAACAAAAATCGGGAAAACACCGACAAAAATGCAAAATTCGAGTACGATGAGGTACGAGCTTACAAGGAGATGAGGACACTTGGGGCTTCTGAAGCCCACTTCAGGTTGTCAGGGCACGCGCTTTTTGACATGTCGATAGGAGTGGAGAAGCTTCCAATTCACCTGGAAGACGAACAAAACATGGTATTTCATGAGAACCAGTGGGTACAGGCGAAAAACAGGGACTCGACGACCCAACTAACAGCATGGTTTGCTTTGAACAAGAGTGACAAATCGAACCGTGAATATTATTACCATGAGGTTGTCGAGCACCACAAATGGGAGAAACGGTCATGGGTAAGGACAAAATCACCTAGGTCCACCATTGGGCGAATCTGCACGGTTGAACCCAATATTCACTCCATGGAACTGTTTTATATGAAAATGCTTCTCCACAATAAAACAGGTTGTACTGGATTAGCTGATGTCAGAAACATTAATGGTATTCAGTACAAGACTTACTAAGAAGAATGTGTGGCGTTGGGCTTACTAGACGACGACCAGGAGATTCGGCGGGTTGTGGTTGAGCTGGAAGGTATTGCCTCAGGTTTTCAGCTACGAAGAGTCTTTTCCACACTGCTGGTGTTTCCTACACCAAAAGACCCCCTCTCATTTTGGTACAAATTTGCAGATTCGTTAAGTCAGGAATTCTTCAAATCCCGGAATAGAGAGAGTAGTATTGTTTCGGCTCTGAAGGCTCTGGAAACGCTGTAAGGTCAGATGAACCGCACTCTAGAGCAGTACGGCTTTCCATCCGTCAAAACATTCAAGTTTGATTCGAAATACCCCAAGTTTGTACCTACTAGACCTCCGCCCGAAGTTGATGAAGTAGATTGGGAGACCAAGTCCAATGAGAAATTCAAAGAGCAGTGGACCAGCATTCTTCAAAACACAAAATTAAGTGCAGAACAACAGGCTGCTTGTGACAGAGTTATTGATGCGATTGGAAAAGTTGTTCTTCCTCTGCGCTCCGGCTGGGACAGGTAAAACAACTTTGGTAAACTACATCTCAGCGCACTGCATAAAGAACAATATAGAACACAGGAATGTTGCGTATACTGGTTTGGCATCGACTCTACTCTTATCAGGCGGCACGGCACACAAAACCTTTCAGATTCCGTTAAAAAGGGAGGACTACGAATCAACGACTTCGAACATGAAACTGCAGTCGAAAGATGCTGAAAAACTGCGCTCAATTAAATACTTTGTGTGGGACGAGTGCTCCATGATCTGTGCGTGGCACCTAGAAGTAGTTGACCACCTATTGAGATCGCTGAAAAAGTGCGACAAACCGTTCGGTGGGGTCGTAGTTGTCCTTTGTGGAGACTTGAGTCAACTTTTGCCCGTAATCAAAGGTGCTTCTAGACCAGAGGTTGTCGCGAATGCTGTAATGTCAAGCCGGCTGTGGCATCTGTTTGCACGACTAACACTAAAGATAAACATGCGGACAGGTAAAGACGAGCAGGAGTTCGCCCAGGGGCTTCTCGATGTTGCGGAGGGACGCATGAATGAACCTGGAACAGATGAAATAAATTTACCACCACTTCCGGGTATTTGTCAGGATCTGGCAAATGACCCCAAATAATCCTGTCGACATCGTTCCCGGTCAGTGGCCTATCCCCTTCCTTCATAAAGACAATACTATGCGCGTGCATGAGTAGCCTATTTTGTGCCTCGAAGACTGTGAAATGAGCTGCCACCTCACCGACAGCCTGATTGTAAACAATGTCACTCATGAAGGCTAGCCATTTCATCATGAATACATCATTACAAATATCGGGACGGTATTTTGGATTGGTTCCTTCTGTTTTGCATCTGTCCTGTATTTCTGACCAATGGGTGTTCGTGGTGAATGTTACAAAGTATGTCGCTGGCCCAAATTTGTTCATGACAGTAATAAAATCCAAAAATACTTCCCTACGATGTTTTGTTGTGCCTTGAAAATTTGGGGGAATAATAATCATACGTCCCAATTGCTTATTCTGATCACTGGCTGCCCGGAGAGCATAATCGCGGATATTTTTGTAAGTATCGAGCCTGAGTTCCACTTGGTGCTGTCTAAAATACTCCAACTGATTATACTCTCGCCTTATTTCACAATTGATCAGCCAGTGCCAGAATAGTCGCTTACTCTTAAACAGAATGGGAATCTTTTCCCGCCGACTAAGACGGAATTTCGTGTAATCCACAATCGTTGGCGTAAAATTTTTCCTTTTCCTTGATTTTAGCCAACTGTATTCACCATGAAGATAGATGAGTGGATACATTTGCGGATCCATTGTGGCCTGACCACAGTGTGGCATCCGCTCGCGTTCCTCTCCTTCACCCTGAGCTCGAGGGAAGTACCTTAAATCATAAGAATACTCGGGAACTTCACCAACAAAAACAGCCGCAACGAAGTCAGAAGGTGGTTGTTCTGAATAGCCCCGCTCGAATATCTTTTGCCGGTAGGTATGAGTACCGATACCTCGAAGACCATCTCCCTTTGATTTGGGATTGACCACCAGGACGACCTCCTTCATCTCCCTGCCCTCTTTTTCAGCTGCAATCTGCTCTTCTTCATACTTCTCCTTTGCAAACTTAAAGTGTTTAATGAATGCATTATTTTGTCGCAAATAGTTCTCCAGAAGCAGAGCAACGTCCTCGGAGAGTTTTTCAGCCACGGTAGAATTAGTAATTCTCTGTTTGACGGCGTCAACCGTCAGATCCAAGAAATAAACATGACCATGGTTTATTGTGCCCGGTAACTCTTCAAATGACCCATCAAGACGCCTCCTTTTCGTGGCTGCCTTAAAGGGAGAGGACACGTATTTTATCTCCCCATTGATGCGGAGACAATGAGCACCCCTCATGCCCCTATCCGCATGGTCGTAACGGCCGCTGGAATAAACGTTGGAAAATATTCTATTATATGGAATTATGAAATCGAGAAAGTGTTTGCTCTGTGGATGTGTTCCATCGAAGAGGCCCGCAATTTCAGCTCACGGGTCTTTGAACTGGCCCCCCTTCTCCAGGTAATAATCCCCGAAGTTGCAGCACTTTGCAGTGGTGCCGTTCTTCAATGTTACTTGAGCAGGCCAAAACTGTGAACCGCAGTGCTTGCAAGTGTAAGTACACTGACCAAAATCAGCAGGTTTGACTAGACTCAAATCTTCATCACCATAAATAACCGCGCACCTTGAATATTTTCTGATTCCAGGCCTAAAAGAGAGCCTTGGCCGCTCTGTGATGTAGTGAGGAGGCAGGCACCAAGGCCCTTCACGTGTTCTAGAGTTGGTAGCAGATGGAACATCGACTAAAGGATCATCTATTTCGCCGTCCGACCCAGAATCAGCCGCCGGAGGAAAATCAACCAACACGTGGTCATCCTCTGAGCAACTGCCACTGTCAGATAAGCTGTGACCTTCTTCGTCACTGAAAACGACAGGATCAGAATTCAAGGATGCACTGTCGTCTGTTCTGGCACTGCCACCTCTGACCCACTCCAGTTTCCTCTTCTTTCTAGGCCTGGCACCTAATTCTGGCCATTCGTCGGGATCAAGCCGTGGAAGAACCACAACTGGATTCAGCTTCAATTTTACGTCCCCCTGAGGGTTGTCCACGGACTGCAACTGAATGGCTGGAACCATAATTAGTTTGGGGTCTTGAGGAGGCTCTATGTGATCATCCCGCTCAAAACTGAACCCACTGGGGCACCCACGGTATAAATCGTAATGATTGACCCCATTGTACCGTAGTAGAATAGGCTTTATGTCTGCGACTGGCCCAATATCAACGATTTTTTTCCCCTCGCAAATAATAAAAAACCGTCTCCCATAAAACTCCGAAATGGCATTAACCTCGTTAAATCCACCCCAGACACCTCTCTGCGACATGGCATCCATGTACTCCTCTGGGGTGCAGTGATCAGCAGTGACTCCGAACCGATCCCAATTTTGTGAGAAGAACGTAATTGACTGCCTTATGACGGTCTCGAATTGAGACGCATCATTACAAAGAGCCAAACTGATGGCTGCATAGAGGCAGTTCCCATCAGGTTTCATCACCGTATACGGTACTCCCCTGAACGGGCCACTCCCCTCTATGTGCACAGGCAAAGCCATGTCGATGGAAGATCCAAAATCCAGATACCGGAGAGAGAGCCTAAGTCGGGAAAATCAAGACAAAGTGGCGAAATGCCGAGCAAAGAACGTCAAATCCAAGGAAAAGTCCAAAAGAAGGTATAGTTCGAGAGAAGCAAGTTCGTAACCAGGGTAAGCAGTGTACTAAGAATAGCTAAGGTAAGCGGCGCAACGATGTGTAGTGTAGGGAGGCTAAAGCCGTAATGATGCTGGTGGACCGTGCACCGTCCTTTTATAGGCTGCGGCCATGTACAACTTTCGACACTTCCCCACGTACAAAATTGATCAAATTAATGCCGATGCACTTCTACGATAACACAGACACCTCCTGAGTGTAAAAAATAGAGATTTGTGGATTTATTTGTGAACAGCATTTGTTTAACTGTACAGTCATACTGGCATCCAACAGTTCTGTCTGCACGCCGCTTACCTCATATTACAGCTTTCGACATTTCCCCACGTACGAAATCGATCAAACTAATGTCAATGTACTTCTTTGATGTCACAGACACCTCCTGAGTCAACAAAATAGCGATCTGTGGATTTATATTTGAACCGCATTTGATTAACTATACAGTCATACCGGCAGTCGAAAGTTCTGTGTGCACGTCATTTACCGTACAATACAGCTTGCGACATTTCCCCACGTACGAAATTTATCAAACTAATGCCAATGTACTTCTTTGATGTCACAGACACCTTCTGAGTGAAAAAAATAGAGATTTTTAGATTTATTTTTGAACTGCATTTGTTTAACTGTACAGTCGAACCGGCATCCAACAGTTCTGTCAGCACGCCGCTTACCTTATAATACAGCTTTCGACATTTCCCCATGTACGAAATCGATCATACTAATGTCAATGTACTTCTTTGATATCACAGACCCCTCTCCCGTGACAAAAAACGACATTTGTGGATTTATTTTTGAACAGCTATTATTTTAACGACACCGTCACACCGGCATACAACTATTCCGTCCGCACGCCGTTTACCTTACAATGCAGCTTTCGACATTTCCCCACGTACGAAATCGATCAATCTAATGTCAATGTACTTCTTTGATGTCACAGACACCTCCTGAGTCAACAAAATAGCGATCTGTGGATTTATATTTGAACCGCATTTGATTAACTATACAGTCATACCGGCAGTCGAAAGTTCTGTGTGCACGTCATTTACCGTACAATACAGCTTGCGACATTTCCCCACGTACGAAATTTATGAAACTAAAGCCAATGTACTTCTTTGATGTCACAGACACCTTCTGAGTGAAAAAAATAGAGATTTTTGGATTTTTGAACTGCATTTGTTTAACTGTACAGTCGAACCGGCATCCAACAGTTCTGTCAGCACGCCGCTTACCTTATAATACAGCTTTCGACATTTCCCCATGTACGAAATCGATCATACTAATGTCAATGTACTTCTTTGATATCACAGACCCCTCTCCCGTGACAAAAAACGACATTTGTGGATTTATTTTTGAACAGCTATTATTTTAACGACACCGTCACACCGGCATACAACTATTCCGTCCGCACGCCGTTTACCTTACAATGCAGCTTTCGACATTTCCCCACGTACGAAATCGATCAATCTAATGTCAATGTACTTCTTTGATGTCACAGACACCTCCTGAGTCAACAAAATAGCGATCTGTGGATTTATATTTGAACCGCATTTGTTTCACTATACAGTCATACCGGCAGTCGACAGTTCTGTGTGCACGTCATTTACCTTACAATACAGCTTGCGACATTTCCCTACATACGAAATGTATCAAACTTATGCCAGTGTACTTCTTTGATGTACAGACGCCTCCTGAGTAAAAAAATAGAGATTTTTGGATTTATTTTTGAACTGCATTTGTTTAACTGTACAGTCGAACCGGCATCCAACAGTTCTGTCTGCACGCCGCTTACCTTATAATACAGCTTTTGACATTTCCCCATGTACGAAATCGATCATACTAATGTCAATGTTCTTCTTTGATATCGCAGACCCCTCTCCAGTGACAAAAATCGTGATTTGTGGATTTATTTTTGAACAGCTATTATTTTAACGACACCGTCACACCGGCAAACAACTATTCCGTCCGCACGCCGTTTACCTTACAATGCAGCTTTCGACATTTCCCCACGTACGAAATCGATTAAACTAATGTCAATGTACTTCTTTGATATCACAGCAACTCTTCAGTGACAAAAATCGAGATTTGTGGATATATTTTTGAACTCCATAAATAAACATTTGTACACATTTAAGTACAGATATAGGATGTTAGTGGAAAGAATAACTTCTCCACGAAAAAATTCGACAGGAATTTGTCCAGCAGCCCAGCCTGATACCGGAAGAAGCCTGACATCACAGAGAAGGTATTTTGTGGATTTATTTCAGAACTTTGCCCAGCAACCCAGTATGATGCCGGAAGATGTCAAGCGACATAACAGAGAAACTGTCTCCTCTCTCTTTTCCCTCTGTCTGTCTCTCTCTCTCTCTTTCACCCTCTCTCCCTCTTCTCTGTTTTTTCTCTCCTCTCTGTCGCCTTCTCTTTCTCTCTCTACTTCTCCGTGTCTCCTCTCTCTTTCCATCTCTCCGTCTTCTCTGTTTCACTCCATCCTGTCTCTCTCCTCTTCCGCTTCTCCCTCTGTCTTCTCTCTCCCCTCCCTGCCTCCTCTTTCTCCTTCTCTCTCTGTCTCCCTCCGTCTCCTCTCTCTTCTGCCTCTGTGTCTCTCTCCCTCCGTCTCTTTCACTCTGTCTTCTATCTCTCCTCTCTGCTTCACACTCTCTCACTCTCTCTCCTCTCTTTCCCTCCTGTCCTCTGTACATCAGGTACAAAAGTTTCGCCACGTATTCTAAGTTTGGAGGCCTCAAAGCAATCTTTACCAAGATTGCTTTTAGATATTGCTTGGACCAGCAACTTGTTGGCATGGTCATGCCTATTGATCCTAGCATAGTGAGTGACAGGGCACCTTTGTAGTACATGATACAACGACCCATTCTCGATGCACGAGATGTTTCGGCATTTAGCTGCTGTATAGGGAGTAGACATGGTGGGTAACAGTCCACATCTTAGTTGCATGGCTCGAATGTAGTCTCGATTCTTCCAGAATGGCGGAGGGGAAAATATCCACTTAGATGGCATATCGTGGGCCGAAAAGCCCTTGGAAAGTGCGTTGTTACCCATGCACGTCTTCCAGTATTCTTTAGTATGCCTCGGCTCAAGGCCAGGTAGCTTATCGCTAATCTTCCTCATCCGACGGATGACTGTCTGGATTGCCTTCGATTGTACAGCTTGTTCAATGTCAACCTGCCCACATGCGGAGAGTTTCTGGAGCCTTCTCAAGTATATCGGCGGGAAAGACACCGCCACCGATGGCAGTGAGAGTCCACCGTATTTTACAGGAGCATGAATGAAAGCATCTGGAGTGGTTCGCGGTAGGTGGAGTATCTCCTTCACCGCGGTCCTAACAGCCAGATCAATGGCTTTAAGTTTAGATCCGGTTGTCTCAACCGCTTGCAGACCGTGGTAAAGCATCGGAATCATGTGTCTCTGAATGATGTATATCCGTTGGTAGGGTCTCAGTTTTGCGTTCTTCACGCGCTGTAGCATCTCGCCGATCTTTGGAGTTGATAAGGACCGTACCCCAAAGTGGGTGTACTCTATTCCCAGGTATTTAAATTGGGTGGCAATGGTCACGGTAGGCACCATCTGGTGATTAATTTGTATAAGTGGTCTCGTCTCCACAGCGCACCTCTTAGCGCCAGGGACTCGGACCAACTGCATGGCATTGCATTTCCTAACGTTAACCTCTAGGCCATGGAGCTCGAAGTGGGCTTCACATATCCTTATCTTCTCTGTAATGCTGTGTTTATCAACGCCCAGCAGCACAATGTCGTCAGCGAATGCAAGACTATTGATGATCGTTTCACCGAGGGGCACACCAGATGTTTGTGCTAGTTGCTTCATGAGGTCGTCGTTGACGAGGTTGAAGAGGAAGCCAGATATAGGTGCTCCTTGTAGTATGCCCCTTCGTATTGGTATGTTCTTGGCTGACGTAGCTCCTCGGCACTCAAGTCGTGTTGTAACATCTCGGTATGATTCACTAATGAATTGCTCCGTATGTTTGTCAATGCCCGCCTTGCGGAGGGCATGGATGATGGAGGACAGATGGATACGATCGAATGCCTTAGCTAGATCGAGAGACAGGACGACTAGTGGTTGGCCTTCTCTACGTCTTTCCTTGATAATAGCTTGCAGGATGGTGTTATTGATGAGGACTCCATCCTGTCGGGTGAAACCACGCTGGGTGGAATGTAATGGAATTGCGTCCTCTAGTCTTCTAGCTACTATTCTGTTTTGAGTCCGGAGTATCAGACTGGAAATGGTCACAGGCCTCCAGTTTTTCGGATCTTTAAGATCTCCAGATTTAGGCAATAAGCATGTTCTGTTCGCCTTTAGCAAGGGGGGGAATATATCGAGTTCCCCATACAATATTTAACAGGGCAAGAAGATCGTGTCGATTCATTCGTCTTAAGTCCTGTCTCTTGATGCCGTCAGGCCCTGCTGCAGTCTCCTTTTGACATTTTAAAGCAGCGACAAGCTCAGCCATCGAGATAGGCTGGCTGATGTTGGTCGATTCAGTTTGTGTGTGGGTCACACGTAGTGGGATGTAATTAGGTGCATAAGTGTCCATAAAGAACTTTTCAAGCACAGCCATAGCGAAGCCCCCGACCGCTGCGCACGCACGCGCTAGTTGGTTGCCGCCACAGCGGCGTCAAAAAAGCCATTGCACCTTCCATGAGAGTTCCTTTGATCAGATACTAACGACACCACAGGCGGCCACCAAAACAATTGTCCCAACCGAACTCCAACGAACTCGGACCCCCAGTTCACTACCTCACCGTTCAGTCGTGTGATGAAGTCTGATGAGGCTGTCACGTTGTGCCCGCGAACACAAAAGAACACTGCAGTGACTCCGAAAGCGACACCAGCCACGGCCCACGTGCCGGTGTAGGCGGGCGACGCATCGCCACAGCCAACAGCACGAGGCACGGCAGCGGCAGCGAGTGAGTGAGCTGGAGAGCAGAGACATTTCAAACCGACCTAGCCTCGCAGCAGGATGTCTGAGCTGGGACTACCACATAGTAATGGCAATAGAACTTTACCGAGCCCGGGAGTCTACGGCACAGCCCCCTGCCGACCCCGGTCCCTCCCCACACAACCAAACCACGGCCCGAGCCCGTGCCCCGTGCAGTGACGCCATCACCAGGCGGACGGGGAAGGTACGAAATCAATCTCGGCTCATTTGTATTCAGCTCGTAGGTCAATACCTGCAACTTCAGGCGGTGGCCCACAAACTGATCCACATGATCCGTGATTGGGTACGGGCCGCGCGCCCGGGTCGTGGGTAAGCTGGGAGAGAGCGACAGAGCGTCTAGGAGGAGGCTGTCATGGCCCCATTATACTACGCTTTATATCACAAAGTATTTCTTCACCCCGGACGGACGGGCATTAGATGACGGCTACTGGGTGAAACGTCTATTCCACTGTGCCTAATCCCCCCCCCCCCCCCCCCCCCCCCGACCCCATTTGACTCCATTCCACTGCGGCTTCTGCCGGGCCGCTGGCACGCGCCTGATACACATTTTAACGAAAACCACACAGGGCCTCCAATTGCAGCCTGAACACGACCGTGGCAACGCGTCTCGAACGAATTGGGCCCCCCGGCTGAAGCAATAATTGCAGTTTCACTGTAACCTGTGCAGGGGCAGGGCAGAGCCGTCTGATGGCTGTCCCACGTTGTCACCACATGTCCCGCGAACACAGAGGAACACTACTGCACCGACACTTAAAACACGACACCCGACCCAACCAGAAGACGACGTTGCGACGCGACTACTGCACAACTGACTGAGCTCTGTTTGAGGCGAGCCGGCGGCCGCCCGGGCGATATTTGACTCCGTACCAGAGAGAGAGAGAGTATCCTTCTTTTGTTTGGCCGGAGGGCCTACCAAATTTCGCCGAGGACAGTCCGATTCTTCTTGAAACCGCCCAGACTCAATCGCTTTCTCCTAACATTTTCACTTTCCATGCTTTTTACACTTGCCAGGACCGCGAAACCAAAAAACTAAGAAATAGGCATCGTATTTCTGGCGGTTAAAACTCGCTAATTTCCCGCACTGCACAAAGTGCGACCGTCGCGCCATCTATGAGCCACACAGAGAACCTTCATTAGCCTCGCACGGGGTGTCCCCCCTGCGCGGCTCCCGTGGTTTGGGTACGAAGTAGATTCTCGCCCAGGCCCTACCTGGCACCACGTATGTGGCGATGAACGTCAGGGTGCACCTGCCCGCGGTTGAATTAATTGGCGCTACTGGGTACATTCCTCCCAATGTGCTAAGGACATTCCGACACAGGGATCAGAGTGTGTGTGCTCCAGCCCTCACCGATCCTGCCCTGGTGAATGTAGCAATCCTCGTATGGAGCCATAGCAGAGGCAAATTGGCCGTATTTGCTCCATTGTTCAAAGTGCCGGCCGCTGCTGTATCAGCACTAGCTGACAATTTCATGACTGCTGTCTCCTACACATCTCAATTCCGGAGGAAGGAAATCCCGTGTTGACTTTGTGCCCAGGGCCAATAAGCCACACATGAAGACCAATCTGAAGGTCAAGACCAAGCAGGCAACCCCACGCGCACGGAGCAGGTCAGCTCCGCGGACCCGGAGGGGATGAAGTGCAGTATTATTGACCTCGCCACTCGAGGTGGCCGACCTAAACCACCGTAACTGTTCAAGGCACTGTGCTTTCCCCCTCTCGCGGGCGCTATTGTCGGGAGCGCCAGGGCAACCCGCGGGGCTCGTTATCTGGGACGACCTAAATAAATTCGCACTTGCTCTCTGGCTCCCAAACCGAGCAGTCGCTCCTTCCTTTCCATCCGTCCCGACACCAAGAAGGCCAGCAACACCGCAGTATTTTATGTTATCTTTAAATGCTAGTTGATCGCAGACCTTTTACGAGGAACTCAGTATTAAATAACTTTTAAGATTTAATGAAAATGACTGGGAGACACTGTAGTCCTTCATCATAGTGTTATTCGAGAATGCTCCAGCACAGGCCAGATATGAAATAGCACACACACTCTATCCACTCACAAAAAATAAAATTTACTTCCTCAAAGAGAAACCCCAATGGAATAGATTTGTGGAGTTGGTCGATACATTTTCACACTCTGACACTGGACACCTACGATCAACTTCATATTCAGTATTTCTTAAAAATGAAATGCCTCTCAGCAGCAGTGATTTTATTCACTCTGAGAAGCTTATTTTGAACTGTTTCAGAGGTTTTGGAGCCAAACCATATGTATCCCTTCACTCTGATGTAGTTCAAACCATCTCAACCTATTGGTAGGGCATAAATAATTTTGTTTCTACCAAGGCTGAATATAAAAATGGCTTGCAGAACCAGGGAGCTGAAAACTCAAACCCAGATATACCCCATGCAGACAGATAAACTCTGACTGGGGGAGAGAGAGAGAGAGATCCACTGCTGCTCTGGTCGAGACAAAATTATTGGCTGATTGGCTGAGCGATAGCGAAGCCCTTACCCCACTGGCCCAAAAATGTTTTGTCTGTTTGTCTGTCTGTCTGCGTGTCTGTCTGTCTGTCCGCGCGATTTCTCGAGAACGGTTCATCGTAGAGGGCTCAAATTTGGACCACAATCTCCTTGCATCATACCGGAGTCAACCTCACCTCGGGGGCATCCTACCTCAGGTGCTGCTGCAGGTGCCGGTTGACAAACCAGGGCCTTCTTGTGCAAGAACTGGAACAGGGGGGCTAACTTCTAAATCGTGCCGATTTTCAAACATGAACATGGCGACCTACCCCTTCTAAAATCACCCAAAGACCCAGGTCAAGATGGCGAAATCGACCCCAGGTGCTGCTGCAGGTGCTAGTGGTCAAAACGAGGCCTTCTTGGGCAGGAGCAGGAATAAATAGTAAAACTGCTAAACAAGCTATTTTGAGCTTTAAGATCGGAACCGACCCCGCTTAAAATACACTCAGAACTTCAAATACATTGCCGAAAAGGACCCCAGGTGCTGCTGCAGGTGCCGGTTGGCAAAACAGGGCTTTCTTGAGCACAAACTGGAAGATGTGGGCAGACCATGGCATCTTTGCTCCGCACAATGGAGGAGGCAGAAGAGGGCCCAAGTGGACTAATAATCCTTTGCGGGATTAATGACATCATGACCGTAAGTACCATTGAAATTTTTTATTTCTTTACTAGTAAAAAAGTGGATAGCCAGGGCTTGCATTTTCACAGCTTTCAGTGTATCATGTTCCGGTGCAGTTTTGTGGTACCTATCTTTCGTAACCTTAGCATAACATTGTAACCAAGTTTAATAACTGTACTGGTCATGTAGTGCAGGTGCATGAAGAAAGCTCACTGTTCTATTATTGTCTGTCAATTTCAGGCATGCATGCACAGTGCCGACCGTGCAATAAGCAGAGCCAAGGAAATCCACAACCTTATTCTCTCAAGGGGTCAGGGAGTTGTGTGGGTAACACTACCTCCCTGCCCCAAGAAACGTGAGGTCCCAGCCGTAGGGGAGGCGATCGAAAAATTCAACGACGTGCTTCGGTTATTCAGAGGTATGTACTTTTTTCCACTACCAGGTCAAATTAACTGTGACAATGACTGTTCAAGGTTGTTCTTTCATACACATATCTTCTCCAGGTCCTCATGTTTACCTCAGGAACGGGGGCCAAATTCTAAATCGTGCAGAATATCAAACTTAAACATGGCGAATGACCTCCTCTAAAATCACCCCAAGACTCCATTCAACATGCCGAAATCAACCCCAGGTGATGCTGCAGGTGCTAGGGGTCAAAACAGGGCCTTCTTGGGCAGGAACTGGAACGGGGTGCCAAATTCTAAATCGTGCAGAATGTCAAACTTTAATATGGCGACCGACCCCCTCTTAAATCACCCTAAGACCCCATTCAAAATGCCAAATTTGACCTTAAGGTACTGCTGCAGGTGCTGGGGGCCAAACCAGGGCATTCTTGAGCAGGAGCAGGAACAAAAGGAAAAACTGCTAAAAAAGCAGTATTTTGAACTTAAAGATGGGAACCGATAACGCTTAAAATACACTCAGGACCTCAATCACAATCCTGAAGAAGACCCCAGGTGCTGCTGATGGTGCCAGTTGTCAAAGCCGGGCCTCCTTGGACCGGAACCGGTTAGGCTAGGGTAGGTTAGGTTTGAGCAGCATTGAGTACGGTAGAGAGGTCCACTATGAGTAGCTGAAGTTGGAGTAGGTTAGGTCAGAGTAGGGTAGGTTAGTTTAGAGTAGGGTAGGCTAGGTTAGAGTAGGAAAGGGTAGGTTAGGAAGTCCACAATGAGTAGGGGAAGTTGGAGTAGGCTAGATCAGAGTAGTGTAGGTTAGTTTAGAGTAGGGTAGGCCAGGTTAGAGTAGGGAAGGGTAGGTAAGGTTGGAGAAGGCTAGGGTAAGTTAAGTTAGAGTTAAGCACGATTAAGTACGGTAGAGAAGTTCACAATACTGTGGGAGTAGGTACGTCCAGGGGTTAGGTTAGAAGCGTAGCGTCCCTCGCGCCTCAAGACCGGCGCCCGCAGGGCGCAGTACTGACTGACTAGCCCCGCAGGGTCCCACTCGCCCGGTGACAGCCGCCGGCAGGCCAAGGTAGGTGTACGCCAGGCGTGGAGGGGCGGAACAGTGGTTCGCGGTGAGCGAAGCCTTTTACGCCACGACGCGGTCTGGCGTACGCGTACCTTGTTTATTTCTCAGCAGGGTTGAACAAGTCACATTCTTAATGTAACGCGTTACCGTTACTCCCCTGGAAAAAATGTATCGTAACACCGTTACTGTAACGATGTAACGCCGTTACCGTTACTTGGATACTACTCCGGGAAACGTGAGTTTCAATTTTCTGTGAGAAGAATGGCTACTGCGGCCAAGGAATACAGAAAAAAATCACCATCTAGAGTCGACATTTCAATTGAAGCAAAACTTTTGAAACTTCGAGTATTTTTGATCCGTGTCCATTGTGCAACACAAGATACTCGTGTTTTCGTGCGAGCGGCTTCAAATTCCGGCTCTCGAGGATGTGTTATTCTTGGCTGTATCCTTTACGGATCTGCACTTCCTGAGGTCGAATGGTGTGTTTCAGCTTCAGCAGGCGACGTCGCCCGGAGGAGGACGACGAAATCCGAACACAGGTGCGGGAGATCGACAGTCGATCAATGCCCCAGCACCAACGTGTAAGTCGAAACTCATCACCGCTTCGGCGTTCTCTGTACTACAAACCTTTCGGAATTTAAGTACTGATACGCTGTCCCATTGTGAATCAGAACAGGAGGGGCATTCCGGGGGGGGGGGGGGTCGTACGAGCCCCGGCCATGCCCACCAACCTACCAGAGAGTGCGTGAAGTCGGCGTCACGGCTGGTACCGGCACGCCCGCCCACATCCACATCTCACTGACCCTGGCCACCTCCGGGAGGAGTGACTCCGGCCAATATCGTATCTACTCGTCCTTGGACATCATGCCTTTTAGAGCCGGAATTTGAATCCGGGCGGGACTTCAACGGTAGGGACGAAGGTGACTGTCAGCTTGCTATTCCTCGTGCACTAATGGACTTCTTATACGCACCATTTTTTTCAGTGTTCGTCTACACACCCGAGCCCACGCCCGCACCAACTCCTTCCGCTGTGTTACCAAACTGCAAGGAAGTTGAGGAGATGAATTGTGCGGGCGTCGCCTTTGGCGGCTTTAGCTAAGAGCTTATAAACGACACTTTTTCATACCTACCCAGCCAGAAATAGGACTGTTCGATTTTCCATCGACGTCCATTTCAATATCGATATCGTAGCAACGTAAACGACCCATATTTCATTCTTGGTCAAAGAGTAAATGCCAGCAGTGGAGCGCAGTATGGAACAGATGAAGCTCGTAGGGTTTCTAATTTTCCGGAAAAAATAATTTTTGAAAATTTCAATGGAAATTTTCGGAAAAGTTGTGAAATTTTCGGAAAAAATTGGAAAAAATGCAGAAATTACTCACAAATAATTCCCTTGCACCCCTGTGACAACATGTTGTTCCAAAATCAAAATCCACTTCTTAACATATTCGACTTTCCAAATCTTTGATATCTGTGAAATACTATGACGCAACGCTCTTATCGCGTGACATATGGTTTCACGTTAGGCCTGTGCGATTATTAAAATTAATCGTAACCGACCGATTACAGAATAAATCGAAAATCGTTTCGATTCGATGATCGTGCATCGACCATCGAAATCAAGTCCGATTAATCGGATGGGATCGATTAATCAGATGTAACCGATTTATCAGTTGGGATCGATTAATCGGATGTAACCGATTAATCGGTTGGGATCGATTAATCAGATGTAACCGGTTAATCGGATGTAACCGATTAATCGGACGAAGTCAATTAATCGGATAACGTCGATTAGTTGAATTTAATTAACTGGTGACAAAGAAAGTGAATTCCATATGAAAATCGGATGGGGAAAGAAGACAACTGTTAGAATTTGCGCAACATATATTACAAAACATTGTCAATACTTTTCAGAAACATTTGCGGTATGAAATTGCCGCATAAATCATTTCTGATATTTTTTGTTGGATGCTGTGAAGATAAGGTCCTCGGCGTGCTCGCCTGATAAGCAGCATCTAGTGTCCGTAATTATATTGCCGGAGAGACTAAACAGCCTCTCTGACGTAGTACTAGTTGCTGGTATGGCTAGATACTTTCTAGCTAACTTTTGCAGACGTGGGTACGTGTCCAGACGTGCCCGCCACCAGGTGAGGATACCACAGTCTTTGGACACCGCTGGAACCTGGTCGAGACGGCTGATTTCTTCCTGTAGCACCTCCCTCGGCGTTTCAGGTCGCTGTGCAGCAGCTGAGCCAACCGGACCGGCGACTGTACGCCGTTTCTTGGCGAAAAGAGCCTGAAGAGAGGCTCCTGGTTTCTTCTTGTTCCCGTCAGCGTTTGCTGCGTCGTCGTCGCCAGTCTCAACTTCACCTGGTGCACCTGGAAACGTCAATGACAATTTTGAATGAATCTTTTCGTGATATGCATGCCATTTCTTATCGTATGAAAGGTAAACCGTACGTCGTGTACCTAACCACGGTACTGACACTGACTCCTGACTCCACAATTGTCATAAAAATTAAACAATCGCAAAATTAAAAAAAAAAATGGATCAATAGAGCAGAACGTATGATAAGGAAAATAGCATCTATGTTCTGTTGATGAAATTTGACCACACTACAAAGTCAAAGATAGGTATTTCATATGCATACATGCGTATGAATAATTTTCACGTTTCAAAACAAGTATAAATTATATACGCATATGCCATGCCCATCATGGATAAATATTCATATTGAATCATACAAGCCTCTCAGTTTTTTTTTTTTTTTTTTTTTTTCATATGCATCCAGGCATATGAATTTGAATTATGCACACGCATAATTGCTTTGAATTTTGTTCATAATAAACGAAGAGGAAGGACTTACTTCTCACAGAAATCTCGTGTTCGTCAAGAAGTTTCTCCTTAGCAAGTGCCCGTTCCTGTGCGGTAAGCTCCTCCTTGTAACGAGGGTCAAGGTAAGAACACTTGACTAGCAGCTCATGACACTCCACGGCGCACCGGTGATCAATGCGGGCTTGGGATGCCATCTGAGGTGTCATTACTTGCAGCTCATCTTCAACCAGAGGATCTGGACAGTAACGCTTCTTGAGCTTGTTGACGACGTGTTTCCGGAGTTCTGCAGGCTTCACTGAGCTCGGATCGAAGAGGAAGTCCTCGGCCTGCAACAGATGCCCACAAAACTATCAGATATCGTGTGCACTTGCAATGCATTTCGAACACAAACCAAGGCAGAGCGCAGCGTACCTCGTCGTCTGCATCCAGAGGCACTTCCGGATCGTCGTCGTCTTCGTCGAAGCCTGCTTCTAGGAGGTGCAGAACTGGGAGAACTGCACTCGCCGTAACATACGATTCTGCTGACAGCTTCGTGCAGAGCTCTTGGAGAGGCAGGAGAGTTCTGACAAGCTCCCGGAGAACGTACATGTGGATTGGTCCTGGAAATCGCCAAAAAGCGCTATAGAAAGCTTTCAGAATACGTAAACTTAAAGTAGATCGGCCGGTGTATGCTCGCAGCGCGCAGAGTACGCCCCCCTCCCCCACAAATTCAGCATGCAAGTACCTGGAATTTTCTTCAGATTGGCAGAACTTTGCCTGCCCTCGGCTGCAAATGACAGCAAGTCCTGGTGGCTTTTAATTACTCTCAGGAAGAGGGGAAGCTCCGACCACCAGCGGGTGGGCGATGATGAAGGAAATGTCAGTGGCTTTGCCCCATGGTTCTTGAGCATGTATTGCTCGAATCTGGTCCACACTTTTGGCGTCGTGATCCAAGTTCTGAGCGTGCGACAAGCAATTTTGGCCTCCGCCACGGGTGCCAAGTTCAGAATGTCGTCAACGCCGTTCTGCAAAGTGTGCCCAAAGCACCTCATGTGGGGAATGCCCAGGAGATCCATAGCAAGACGCATATCGGAGGCATTGTCTGTGGTGCCCGCTGACACACTTGTTTTCTGCAGGTCCCAATTTGCCAGCTCCTCAGTGAAGAAGTCCCTTAGATTAGTTCCCGTGTGCTGTAGCTCACTTGCCCTACAACTGAGCGTCACGGCATGCAAGTCCTCAAACGCAGAATCGACGAAGTGGGCAGTCAAAGATGTGAATTTGACTTGAGCATCAGAGGTCCAATTGTCTGAAGTGAAAGCGAAGAACTCGGCATCTTTGATTAGGGCCTTCACTGTCTGCTTCACCTGCAAATTTAAGTGAAACACGAAAAATTTATATTTAATAAAAAATAAAGGAATCCTATAAGATATACTTTGGTACAAATACAAACCTTATCACGAAGACGTGGAATGTAATGATCAGTGAGACTGCGCCGTGTCAAGACTTTGTACCCTGGCTTGAAAGTCTGCAGCAGCTCTTTAAAACTATCCTTTTCCACCGTATTGAGGGGTCGGTTGCAATTGACGATGTAGTGCGTCACAGCCAAGTGTAGACGCTCGGTCGTCTTGGTGTCCGGGACTCGAAAGGCACTCAAGTCGTGCTGGTACGACTTTGCAGGAGTGCTGCAAAATAAAAGAGTAAATATGTGTTTCGTAAGTGAAGTCATAACTAAGGGGTAAGGTCCGGCGGCCACAGCGGCGCGGCGACCACCGCGACGACGGCTACCACGTCGACGGCGGCCATCGCGTCGACGGCGGTCACCGCAGCGGCGGCGACCACCGCGGCGACGGCCACCACCGCGGCCCCGTCGCCGACGCCAAGACTGTTAACCAGGTTGACCGAGACAGCAGGCGCAGGCCGCGAACGGTAGAAGTCGACCACACCGCGCGATTCCGGTCTCGGTCATCCAGATCAACCCTACAAACTGGGCTTAGTTGACGACGAGAGCGCGCTATGCGCCTGCGGTGGCCTGTACCTGCGGTGCGGTATGGGTGGGTTAACTTACCTAGGTCGACGGTCTGGCTAAAGCTACCGGGCTAGCCGCCCCCGCCCCCCGCCGGACCCGGCCAGCCACGTCGTTGACGAAGCTAAGGCTGTCGACCTGGATAACCTAACCGAGACCGCACTGCAGGCCTACGACGGCGCAGGCACAGGACGAGAAGAGGCCAAGGTATGTGAAACACACATGAATAGGGTACTCCGCTGAAACTCAGAACGAAAGTAAGAAGAAGGCAAGAAGTACTAACAGATGGGCGAGGGAGGAGGTGGTTGATGGAAACGGAAACAGACCACCTCCCCCTCGCCCATCTGTTAGTACTTCTTGCCTTCTTCTTACTTCCGTTCTGAGATTCAGCGGAGTACCCTATACGGTCGCAATATAGGGTATTCTGGATAATAGAAACTTCCGTATCGGTCTCCTCCGGGCCGATTATAAACCCGCACTCAAGATTTACTTACCCTGATCCTGGTGGTAGTGGGGAAGCAGGAGGCGAAAATAGCGTCGGTGAAGGTGATCCCGAGGTCGAAGCACCTGGAGAAACGCAGGATACGCGCAGTGCTTCATTGCTAGATCCTGACACAGCCTCCTCTTGCACTGCTTCCTCTTCTGCACTGAACCGATCGCTGCTGTTGCTCCTCTCGGTTCTCTGTGCCTTGGGGTCGGCGATATACTTTATAAACAAAGCCACGTGGCTGTTCTTCATGTGCGTCCGCATGTTCGTGGTGTTGCCATCTTGAACCGAGAAGGAAGCCGAGCAGTGATTGCACTTAGCCCGCGGTGGCACCGAGTCCTGGATCTTCGTAAAATGGTCCCAAATGGGCGACGTCTTCCTGCTCCTCATCATGTTGCGTAGAGCGGAGCAGCTTTGCAGCCGCGCCACGGACCAACACAAGACGCCTTACTGGGGACTGGACTGCACTCGCGCTCGAACCTCGCACTCTCCCAGCTAAACACAACACTGGCACCGACACCGACACTTCCCGAGCTGGCCTGCTCTGTCTGCACTGCACTGTCAAGTCAAAGCCGGCCGGCCGGTGGCGCGGTGGTTGGCGGGCGCCCGGGCGACGCGTCGGCTGCTGTCAATGTTTTGACTACCTTCGACGCCCCCTTCCCCCTGCCCTACGGTGTGCGTTGCTTGTTGCTGTGCTGCTGCTGCTGCTGCTGCTGTGCCTGCCCTGCGCCTCAGGCGGCAGGCAAGGCGCCGACCGGCCGGCGGGCAAGAGGGCAGGGCAGGGCAGGGCGTGCTCTGGCTTTGCGCTGGCCTGGCTGCTGGCTCGAAAAGACAAAGATGGCTTGCTTGCTCCACCGACCGACCGGCGGCTACCCTCTCGCATTGACAAAAATAGCGTCGCAGAGGCCCAACCGGCCGCACCCCTTTCTTCATGTGTTTACTGTTCTTAGCTTTGCCTGTTTGCTATTGCCATCGAAACCCTCGCGTTTTCGTAGGGGATAAGGTGATAAGGAAGGAAGAGTGATGACCGACCGACGGACCGACCGGAAGACAAAGAAGGTTAATCTGATTACCGATGTACCAAGCCAGAGCACGCAACGAAATTGTAAACCAACCTAGCCTGCCAGCCAACCAGCAGGACCTTCATAATTTGTCTTTCAACAGAAAATTTCATATTATCGGCAATCGGTTTGTGATCGGTAATCGGTTTGTAATCGGTAATCGGTTTGTAATCGGTAATCGGTTCGTAATCGGTCACCGGTTTGCAATCGACAATCTATTAATAATCGATGAAATCGGTCGCAATCGACAATCGCCAAATAATCGTCACCGAACCGATGTCAGAAATCGTAATCGGTACTTTCGTAATCGGAGTCGATTAAAAAAATAATCGGATAATCGATTCGATGAATCGATTAATCGCACAGGCCTACATGACCGCGGCCCCAGTGGGGGCTCAGGGGGCACAGGAATGCCTTTCATCCTGTAAAGATATGGCTACCGCGTAGTGCCTACATGGCAGCGTGCGAGGTGTCCCTTTTGAGCGGGATGGGACCTGCTGATGGCAAGTGTCTTGCAGGTGTCTTACAAGTGAAAGCCCCAGCAGGTCACGCTGTATTTAAATCTTTAAGGGATTGCCGCGCTGCCATTGCCAACCTTAGCGCCTATTTGCTATTCATATCTTGCCTTTCTTCTATCAATCTAAAGTTCGCGAGCGGCGGTCTTATGAAGTCCCCTCGCTTCTCGCCCGGCAGTCACTAACACCGGGACCCCGGCAAACAAATATTTGGACAGGTTCTCATATCCGTCACGTCCCGCGCTTTCATTGACAGCTCCATTTTTTCGACTTGTCGAGAGGGCGGTGGTGGATGTTTACATTCTATTCTGTCTGCAGTGGGCGTCCGGACTCGGCGGTTTAGCGTCCATGGCAGGACAACGTGCAAGGTAATAGTGATGATGATATTAATATTGATTAATAGTGATAGTGTTGAAGGGCATGCGATAGCGGCTGAACCGTTTGAGAGACTGGAGACGTGCCAATGCAAGGCATTGTAGTGTTGACAGATGGTTACCGTGGTAATTCATACGAATGTGAAAACAATAGGACTGTAACTAACCACTAAATTCTCAGTGACTTAAAACAATTCGGGTCTGTCAATGTTTTGAAGGGAGATGCGGCCACGCGCGGACGCACGCAACCAACAGAAACGCAATATGCGGGCGACGTGACATAGTGTTATATCGACTGTCAATTGAAATCAATCGTACCACTATCCGTTTTGCCAACAGATCCAGAACCACACCACACCTCACCATGCCGTGGCCACCAACGAAGTAGCGTAAGTCATTACCAGACCGGCACCTAGCCCAGCAGCTCCTCGGCAAGGAGCCCCAAGGTCCCCACGACAAGGGTGTGGGTACTGTACTATGTCCACTGCTCAACGCCATAAAGTGAAGGTGATGCACTTTACCGTTTTCCTCTGTTGCCCGCAGATCTCCAAAACCGAGGTGGAGGATTTGAAAGAGTTTATATCATCAACACCATGGAACAGATACGGGAAACAGACTGAAACTCTAACCACGAGAATGCAGAGATAGCTGCTATCCTTATTCCCCGACCACCTGGGTGGAAAAAGTACCCTTAAGACCAGGTTTTTGTTAAGTACGGTGAAAGCCCCACACTACCCTACCCCACCTGTGAGCTGACATTTTTTTAACAACAAAAACCAAATCCCTTTTTAAATAGGAAGCAGATGATACCAACTCTAAATGTCGCCCAGTTTCTTAAGGGATTAGGATGTTATAAAAATAAAGTTTTATGTGTATGTCTGTGAAAGCAGAACTTATCTTGTGCTGTATTATGAGTGAGAGCCGAAGAAATTTGAATGAAAAGAACATCTTTCTAGGGCAAATTTGTTTACCGGAAAGTTTTTTTTTTTTCAAAAAATACGATTCCACATAGTGAAATCCTAGGAGGCCCGAAGTAGAGTCAGATATTTCCGACATTTTGTAGATTTTGTAAATTTTGCGAATGCGAGAAACAGGGTATGGAGGGAGAGAAGAGGACAATGATTGAGAAGTGTTAAGAAGAAATGTTAATTAATGGTTTGTTGAGAAAAAATTGGAAAAGTATTGGAATGTGGAAAAAAAGAAAAGTGTTATGAAGAACTGGTTTTTGACATTTAAGAATTTTGGTTGATTGGAATAAGATACTATGTCTGTGTGAGAAGTTGGCGGAGAACAGACTATATCGGCGTAGTGATTGGCGGGGCGGGACAGTGGCGGTACCTTCACCAACTCGTGCACATTGCTGTCTTCTTTTTGCTATGTGTTTGGGTTTTAACTGTTGGTGAGATTAGTTAAAAGGAAGAGTGAAATTTTGTGTTTGTTTGTTATAAACGATTAATTCAATGATTATTTGAAAACGTGCAACCACGTTTTTGATCACTGTTGTGAAGTTGTTGTTAAGTTTGTGCAATTGGGATGGCGGGTCGATTGCAGGGAAGGCAGTGGAAGTGGGCGCTGCATTGTTGGATTTTGAAAGGGAGTGAAGCAAGGAGTCAGGAAAGGAACGGATTTTATTATTGTTTTGGATTGTTCTGTTATTTTTTTTCAAAAGTGATTATTGTGGTAAGTGAATTCTAACTTTTTCTTTCAATTTGTGAAAGGAGGAATAGTCAAGTGAATTTGATTCAAGTATAATTTGGTTCGTTAATTGAATGTGTGCTAATATCAGCATGGAGTATTTACTAAATCTTTGAATTTAATATGTTGATTGGGATTGTAGTTGGTAATTGGAATTTTTGTTATTAATGGTTTTGTTTGTGTATTGATGGAGGTAATGGATAAATTGAAGTTTTGAGAGAAGGAAGTGGTGGTGTTGCGTTGAGTGTGAAATGCTAGTTTGGTTTTCAGGTGTATAATGGATCCGTACTATTTAGAGACGCTAGTAAGAGGAATTGCTTATGCATGTGGTATGTATATAATTCAATGAGTTAATTTTTGTATGTGTTTTACAATGTTTTCATTTTTATTTTTTGTGTTTGTTTATAGATTATGGAAGTGGAAGGAGAAGTGATTTTGGAAGGAGAGGAGGATGGAGAGGCGATTGTGTGAGAGGTGGAAGTTGGAGGGGTAGAGGTGGAAGAGGTGGTGGTGGTGGTCGTGGTGTTAGTGGTGGTGAAAGAGGTGGAAGTGATAGGGGAAGAGGTGGTATGGGGAGAGTCAGTTATGGTGGTGGAAGAGGTGGAATGGGGAGAGGCAACTGTGGTGGTGGAAGAGGTGGTTGTAGTGAGAATGTGAGTGGTGGGAGAGGTTCGAGGTGTAGGACGGAATGGAGAGGGTGGAATGGGCGATACTGGTACACGAAAGCGGAGCGGAGAGAAATGAAAAGGTAATTTTTTAAACTAATTTGATGGACTTGTTTTCTATGTTGAATTCTTTTGAAAAATAAATTATTTTGCAGGAATGAGAATTCACAGGAAAATTTAGGGAAGGGGAGAAAGGAGTATGTACATTGTAATTAATGTTTGATTTTTTGGTATTTTGTATCATGCAGGTAATGAGTTATTGTTGTTTGATTTGTTTGTAGAAATGAATTGAAAGGAGTTCTGAGCCATGTGAGAAAGGAATGTCTAGTAAGAGAGAAACAATTTCTGATGTGTATGTATTTTGGGTTTTGTTAATTTTGCATGTGTTTTTTTTTTAAAAATTGTCACAAAAAAATTTGTTTCGTTTCAGGTGCAATAATTTAGAAGAAAGCATGTTCGAAACTAATGTGTAATTTGTTTAGTTGCATGGTGGTTCATTTTTATAATTGTCGTGGATTTTCGTGGTGTCCATTTAGTTTGATTTTATTTTGATTAATAAATTGTAATGTCACATGTGTGTTTTTATTTCTTACTCCTTGGTTAATGGGGAATTTAATTTGCTTTGTGAATGGAAGGATTGAAGTGGATTGTAATGATAGGGGTGTTGCAAAAGTTATGCATGTTGAATGCAATTGTGGGAAAGTTTGAGAAATGATAGAATTGGGAGAGAAAATTTAACGGGGAATGTAAATCTTGGGAGAAGGTGAAGGTGTTGTCAAATAGAAAAGAGAGTTGGAAAGGAGATGAATGAGTGAAGTTATCAAAGTGACATTTGATTTTGTTAAGGTAATGAAAGGGTTATCGGGCACTCTTTTTGTGAACGTAGTTATTTCCAGATTTGAAGGTGTGGTGGGTAGAGACCCCTTGCTCTCGTTGGGTGTAGATTGAAATACTCTTTGTATACGTGTTCATTAGAGGGATTTTGCTTATTTGTAGTTGGCGTTATTTGCAGAAAGTTTGTTGATGTTGGCGTCACTGTTTTCGTGAAGATTTCTGATATCGAAGAATAGAAGTGGAATGAGGTTAAGTTAAGTTTGGAAATTTGTTTGAATATGGTACCTTTTGTAAGTTTTGATTCTCTTTTTAATGTTGTTTTTAGAATTTGGCGTTTCGTTGTTGTGGTGTTTTTGTGTTTCCACTGTTGTTGATTGCGGTTTGCGGATTTGTGCATTTGAGAGGTTGTTGTGTTCATTGAGGTAATTTGATGTTTTCAATAATTTTGTGGTTGTCTGTAGAATCTGCTTCTGTCATTTTTATCTACTTTGTATTTTGTTTTGTAGGAAGTGACTGGATGGGTAGTGACCAAGCATGGGCAAATGATGTGAAGAACTATAGGTTGACAGTGATGAACAACCTGAAAGTATTAGTGGTGGTGGTGATAAGAATTGTTATGTAAATGA
Organism: Odontothrips loti; assembly: GCA_038380765.1. NCBI lineage: Eukaryota > Metazoa > Arthropoda > Insecta > Thysanoptera > Thripidae > Odontothrips > Odontothrips loti. Next base: position 479,260 of record JAZGLN010000133.1, on the reverse strand, counting down.
AGATGTAAGTTTTTCCATTTGTATGTATTGATTTGGTGTCAAGATTACATTAAGTTTTTTAAGAGGATGCTGATTGAATTTAGGATGTTGATGCACTTGTGTTCAAGGATAAGAATGAAATATTTGATGTATGCGCATGCAAGTATGTCTTTTATGATTTAATTCATTCTTGAATGTTTTGAATGCTAAAATGTATTGTTTTGTTGTAGGTGCAGTTGCATTGAATTGAGTGAAAGTTGGTTTAGGGTTGGTTTGTTGACCTTTATGGCTTCACAGTCTAAACCGACTCTTACATGAGCTGGTTGGCATGAACTGTTGGAAAATGTGGAGAAATCAATGTGGTGTAATTGTGACATGCATGTTGGAAGAAAGTTTCAGATTGCTATGTTGTTATCTGCTGACCAATTTGGTTGTACCGGGGGAAAGTAGATGATTACAGTGGGAAGTTCTGATTTCAATTGGGGTTGTTATAATAAGAAAAAATTGCATGGTGGTGGTGTTGTTTTTGAGTGCATGTTATGTGTGTTTTGTGTTATGGATTTTTTGTTTGTTACATCTGTAAATTTTTGCATGGTGTGGAGTTGTAATTTTCTTTGCATGGTGGTAATGGCATCTGTTCTAAATAAAGGAAAGATTTTGAAATGTGTTTTTGTGTTTTCTTCATTTGGTGTAGGAGTGACTTGGTGCTTGGTGTTAGTTTGGCTGATTTTAAAGTTTTTGTTCTGTTTGGTATGGTTAATTGAGTAAAGTATTGCTATATTTTAGGAATTGGATGGTAAATTGCAATGGGAGGATTTGGGGAGACAGTGCATTTGCACATAATACATGCAATAAAAATTCAGTCGTGTGAATTGTAGACTGTGCAGTAACATAAAAGTGATTAAAGGTTACAGACAGTGTAATTTTTCTTGAAGGGTGTTGTTTGGGTTATTAGATTGATGGTTTATTTAGGTATGCCACGTTGTAGATTTATTGTGGAAGTGGGCAAAAGATTGAGGGGGACAGCATTGAGGGAAATTGTCCTTTTTTGGTGTTGGACATGTAGATTGCATGTGAATGTGGAATATTCTAAATTTGTGCTTAATGTGACTTTCAAAATAGAAGGTGGGATGTATATTGCTTTGTATGGAAGTCGATACCATTTGAATGGTGTTCAATTTGTAGTGGTCACTTGATAAAAATCTCTCGTGGCTGTTTAATAGGGAAGCTTTTTCTTGTGAAGTGAATGTGTGGAATTGAAGTGAAATTTAGTTAGGGAAAGAGATGTTAAAACCTTATTGGAGAATTATATTTTAATCTGAAATGATTTTATCATTTAATGAATGTGGGACAACATGCAGGTCAATAGGAATTTTGGGTGTTCAAATTTATCACCACAAATGAAACACTCAAGTACTGCACCATAAACCAATTCACATCCCGTTTTGTAGATTTCAATACTGCTGTTGCAGTCTTCATTGATGGGGTGTCCCTATAACAAGAATTAAAATGAGTTTTTGACATTTTTTTGTTGGTTGCAAGAAAGTTTGTTTACTTACGAGTATTTGGGAAATGTGATGTTGCACATGGAATAAAAAACTCTTTCTTTTTGTGAACAGTTCTGTGCAAAGAGGGCACTTTACAGGATTGTCAGTCCAATTCTCTTGTAGGATTTGTTTTCCATTCATGATAGTGAGGAAATCTTGTTTTGAAGAAGTCATTGTGGATGATGGAGACAGTTTGTTTGAATATGAGATGTTGTTATGACAACGTATATTTGGATATACTCCTTGTGTATTTAGTTATTTGCAGATCTGAAGGTGTGTTGTGTAGATACTTCTTGCCTGCAGATAGATATACTCTTTGTGTATGGGTCCATTAGAACGATTTTGATTATTTGCAGTTTGTGTTATTTGCAGAAATGTTGTTAATGTTGGCGTGACTGTTGTTGTCAAGATTTTTGTTGTGGAAGAATATTATTGGAATGAGGTTAAGTTATCTTGGTATAGTTGTTAAAAAAATTGTGATGTTTTGGATTGTTTTGCCTATTGTCTGTGTTGTTTTCTCATGTTGGCGTTTCGTTGGTGTGTTGTTCATATGTTTTCATTGTTGCTGATTCCGGCGTCTGGATTTGTGTGTGTGAAACCGCATCTTCTTGGAGTTTAATAAGTTCCTTTGACTGAATTTTGCTGAATCTACTGTAACCAATTTGTAAGATGAGTTTCTTCAAGGTGAGTTTTGTTTATTATCTGTTCAATATTTAGCATGAATGGAGTATGAGAAAAGATTTCGAGTAATGTGTGATGTAGTTGTTTGAAATCTTCCATGCAAATCATAGAAGTTCATTTTTATCATTGAATGATGATGTGTGAAATTATTTTTGTTTTTTCATAAATTTATGTTGGTTTTGCAGAAAATGAGTGGCATGATTAGTGAGGATGATGGTGGAAGGGAGAGCAAAAGACTGAAAGTGGACAGTGATGTCGGAGCTGCTGGCGATTCAATTGATGCATTGAATGACCATGTAAGTGTTATACATGTGTATGAATTAATTTGGTGTGAGGAAAATGTGAAATTCATGTAATGGGATGTAAATTTTTTCAGGATGTGAATGCTGTAATTGAAGCTGTGGAAACTGCAGAAGCTGCAGAAACTGTTGAGAGAGATGAAGATGATATCAATGTTCCGAAAGACAATGATGAGATGTTCGATGTAAGTGTTCAAAAATGTGGATTTGATGATGAAGTTATTGATTGTAGGATTTGAATTGTGAAATTTATTGTGTTCTTACAGATGTTACAGGCTAGTGTGTTGCCTGACCCGTGTTCGATGAATGATGCAAGAGTAGGTTTGTATGAGGTGGTGGAAATGAGAGCCTGCAAAACGTCGGTTAATGAGTGTGCCGTAGTTGCGAATTGTCTTTTGGATGATGATGAGAAATTGCAGGTGTTCTACTTGCCTACTAATTTAGTTAGAGGTTGGAATGAAGAGAAGATTAAATTTTTTGATACGGCTTTGAAAAAGGGGAGGCGTGCGTTTTTTCTATACAAGGGGAAAGTTGGTGATCGGAGTGGTAAGTTCAGGTTCGATGTGAAATGGTTTAACAAAAAGTAATTGTTTGTTGTTGCATGTTATTGGTATTTGTTGGCATTTGTTTTTGTATGCTGATGAAATTGTATTGAGTTGTTTTCTTTTAATGAATGTTGTGTATTATGAGTGTTCTGGTGAAATGTATCTATTTTTGCATGGTGTTGAGGTTTGCATGTTGTTGGCATGTCATTTGTTTTTGCATGGTGTTAAAATTCCATTGAGTTGTTTTTGTTAATGAATGCTGTGTGTTATGAATGTTTTGTTGAAATTTCTTCATTTTTGCATGCCTTGAGGTGTCAATCTTTTGCATGCTGGTAATATTGTTAAAATTAAAATATATTTCTTGTGTTATTCTGTTCTTTCTTAGACTATATTCTTCTCAATAAACAATACAATTTGAAATGTGTTTTTGTCTTTCCTGATTTGGTATGGTTATTTTGTGGTGGGTAAGGTTAAAGTTAAGGTTGAAACAATTTTTCTTTTGCATGCTGGGAACACAATTTTTATGTTTTGGCAGTTTTGAATAGCATGGGTCAACATGGTGTTTATGAATGGGGATGGTAATCGACATAATAAAACTAGCATTTTCATTAGTGCATAGATCAGGTGCGTCTGTTGAGTGAATACTCACATACAACTGGTAAGGGAGAAACTGAAAACGTATAATTGATAAGTTGAATGGTATGGTTTAATATGGTGTTCAAATTCACATTACATAACTGGCAGTTTTATTAGTTCACAGATCGGGTGGGTCTGTGCAATGTAGTCATTGTACTACATGAGGAGGGCCACTTTGTCTCTATTCATGTGGGTGGTTTGGTTCAGTAGATGGATGTTGCTTGATTGTTTTTTCCTCATGAAATTTGCTGTGATTTTTAGTTTTTACAGAAAAGTCAGCAGACCTGAGGTGTTTGTAGAAAAACACAACTTGTTTTCTCCAAAAATCAGCATGTATCTGCAAAAGGAAGACAGGGACAGTGTTATTCATTGAATGTTTTCTTTGCAATTTGAAGAAGAAAGAATGAGATATAGAAATTTACCAGAAGTAGTTGTGAAGTTATTGAATTGAATGAGGAGTCCACTGTTCTGTTTGTTGAATTGGGTGGTTTGGTTCATTAGAATGATGTTGTTTGGAAGCTTCATTATTGTTACAATGGTCTTGGTTGTAGAAACTGGAAGTCTACATGGATGATGTTTGGAAGAAGGGTTCATGATGAGCGTGTCTTGCTTGAAGTGGATTGTTTCATTAAGAAAAGTTGGCACACGTCAGTTGTTTCTAAAGAAGCAAAGAAAGAATCTTAGATTTTAAAAAAAGTTCAGTTAGAGTGTTCATCCCAAAGGGGAAGGAAAGTGGATTTAAAAAATTGTACACACCGGAACTTAAAATGGTAGACAGGATGGTCAAGGTGATTCGAAGGTGATGGAAATTACTTTTGGCTGTTGTTGTCTTAATGAAGAAGCATGTATCTGGAAAAGAAAGATAGGGGTAGTATTAGCTTTTGAATGTAGTGTTTTGTAGAGATGAAAAGATGTTGTTTTAAACTCACTTTTTTAGGAAGAATCCATTGATTTGAAGTAGTGAAGAAGTATCTATTATGCACAGGTACTGTTGCTGTTTCTTGAAGTGGATAGTTTTGTTTATAATATGGTTTGATTGTTTTTGTTCTTCATAAAATTTGCTGTCATTTTCAGGGTTTTCCGAAAAGTTGGCACATGTGAGGCATTTCTAAAAAAAAAAAAAAAAAAAACAAACAAACATTACATTTCAAGAAAAGGTTGGTTGGAGTGTTGATCGAAGAAGGTCAAGTGAAGTTGATTGAAATAGTTGAACATACCAGCGCTAAACATTGATGATGGAATGATGAAGCTGATGATAAAAAATCTGTGTCTGCTGTTGATTGGTGTTAATTAATGGAAAAGTATCTACATATTAAAGGAAGAGAGGGACAGCATTTTTTTTTTTTTGAAGCAGTTTAGAAATGAAACCATATTGGTTTATGATCGCTGACGGGTGATTCAAAGATGATTCCTTTTCTATGGCTGTTAGTAGAGAACATGAGATCGACAAGATTCAAGTTATCAGTTGAATATTTTTGCGTGATAGAAAGATGAAAATTTGATGTTGTTATTAATGATGTTAGATGATCTGGAGTAAGATTAAAATCACCTATTATTATTGTTTCTTCAATCTCTCCATTTGTATGTTTAAAGTGGATAGCTTCATTTAAGTATTTTAAAAATTGTACTTTACTATATTTTGGTGATTTGTGTAGAAATATTATTGCTAGTTTTTTAATTGTGAAGCCAGTGATTAATAGAAAAGATGTCAGAGATTTATTTGAGTATGTGGTATCACATTTTGTAAAGAATAGTGTGCATTGTGAAAAAATATTCTCTTTGATGTAGAGAGCTGATCCAAATGGATGTCTTTGAGTCAAAATGCAATCTTGTCGATTGAGAGAGATGAATCCAGGAAAAGTGTGCTGTTCGTTTTTCATAAATCTGGTTTCTACGAACATTAAAATTGAAGCTGACATATATGATGTGTTGCTCACTACGTATTTTTTATAAAGATTGAGAGATCTTATGTTATGAAACATAGCATTATTTCTATTTGTGTCTTCTGGAAATTTTAAATGAAATTGAAGAGGAGATTGTTCTTTCATAATTTCTATTACTCTGTATGACAAGTCATATTTGGTTGGTGGTGGAGGTGGCTTATATTTCCCTCCAAGGAAAAGTCCTTCTAATTCAGTTACTCTTGAGAATGCGGTGTACATCAATCTTCTATGAAGTTTTTTCATGTTAACTAATGTTTTATTGTATGTTGAGCTTTGAGCTTTGTGAATTGTTGAAGACTGTGCACAAACCAAAGGAAATTGATTTCTTGTAACTTTGTGAGCGGACCCAGATGAGAGAGCCATTGTTTTAGTTACTCTTTCTATTGGAGTCCAAGACGGGTTTGCTTTATCCTTAATCATTTTTTGTTTATGTAATGAGCGAGCAATCTCACCTGTTGTTTCTTTTTCAAATTGAAGATACAGTCTTAGTGGAACTTCTTGGTTGTTTGCCATCACACCCATTACAATTTTTTGTAGTGTTCCAACTGCTCCATTTGTCAATCCATCTTTTGTTGCTATATTTATCGTTGTCATGTATTTTGCTTTGAGACACAATTTTATTTCATAAGGCAAAGCTTGTGTATCTTTGTATGATTTTCTTTGAAAAATCGACAATGCTTTTGATGGTAGTATTGTTCCATTGGAATGTATGCCAATGTCAATAGCTTTTGAGATACAATTGGTTGTGAAGTGATCTTGTATGCATTTGTTATTGTAATTATCAGAATCTGTGTTCAAGTAACTTAATCCAACTGCATCTGGCATTGTAATATCTTCTGATAAACTAAGTCTTGACAGTTCTCTTGATGCGAACATCTCATCATCTTCAGGTGTTGTCTGTCCAACTGCCAGTCGATTCAAACCTTCAGAAAATTTTTTATTTTTCTGTCTCATTATTTCAGTAAGTTCATAGTATTTGAATGGTGCCCACAATTTTGACATATATAATGTAACTTTTTTGTTCTTTCTAACACCAGTTCCAATTTCATTTTCCAGATTTGACAATACTGATAGAGTGTCTGAACCTGAAAGGAAGACCCATTCATTGCTTGGGGAAATCTCCCATGCATATCATTGAAACTCCACCAAAAAGTTTATCATTTTCAAAGATTTGTTGTAATCTTCTGTGAACCTGAAGGAATAATTCATGAGAAACCATTGAAATTTCATCCATGAATATTACCTTTAGTTTTCTGTATTGATACCGTAAAGTGTTTGCTTTATCAGTAGTCATTTTTACTGGGGTATTTTTTAAAATGTGCTGCATGCCCAAAGCACCATGAATGGTAATGCCTCCTATGTTATAGGCTGCTTTGCCAGTTGGAGCTGTAAGTAGTATATGTAAATCTTCTGGTTCATTGTCTAATTGATGCATCCAAAACCTACACATTGTTTGAGTGATAGTTTTGACAAGGGTGGATTTTCCAACACCACCTGGTCCTGCTATGTAATGAAGACTTTGTTTCTCAGGTTCCGTTTTTAAAATGTTAATAATATTGTCATGATATTGTCTCTGCTTTTTGTTAAGTGAAGAGAGCAGGTCTAGGTAATCATTTTCAGGCATCAATTGTGGGACTGAAAAATAGGCATAGTTTTTGTCATCATCTGTATCCATCAAAGGAATTTCCAAAGCGATATCTGAATCTTGTGCATTCAGTTCGTATATTTTGAATTCCTCTGCTACATTTAATTGATTATTGTATTCTTCAATATCATTATCATCAGTGTTGTCATTATTTTTAAGTAAGTCATCAAGGTTTTCACAATTTTTGTGATTGTATTTGTTTCTTATGATTTCGATCATCTTTATGTTGTCATAAAAGATTTTTTTAGCATTAGAAATCAAATTTGATTCATCTCTCCATGGATGGTAAAGCATAACTTGTTCACGATAATAATTTCTTCGTCATCAACAATTTTGAAATTTCTGAATCGAATGACTCTAATCTTTTTCATCTTCTTAACAGCACCTGTCTCATTTTTCAGGTAGAGCCATTTTGCAGTTTCTTCAAAACACTGTTCATCTTCATCATGAGAGAGTTCTTTGTCTTCTTCATTGAGTGTATTTCCTTGAAGTGCTTTGCTTGATTTGTAGTTATACATTGCTACAAAATCTGCAAGGGACACATTTTCCAAACAGTCTGGTCGTTGTGTGTAATGAAATATCATTCCCTGATAAGCAGTTTCTGTACTTTCCTCATTTAGCTTTTCAAGTTCTGCTTTAGATTTCATCATTTGAATTCTTTCTTCAGGTGGTGATGTATTTATGTACACGACAGACTCTGACTTGTATGATAATGGTATACTCAAAAGATGGCAAACAGCTTCTTGGGCTGAAATTTCAGCTTTGTTTGTGAATTCATTGACATATGTTCTCAATTTTTCTTTCAATGTTAGATTGCCTTTTTTTAAATTTTCTCCAACATCCCTTAATAGTTGAGACATACCATATTGACCTTTGTTCATGTATTTTGCAACATATCTTACTGATCCGTATGAATCTAGTATAAGTTGGATGTCAGTGTTAGAATTCATAAGACCTGCAAGAGTTTTGTTATATGAATTAATCTTTCTTTCATTGAGGTTTCTTCTGAGAAATACCGTAGGTTTTTTAATGGAAGAGCGAATGATCATTATGTATGTATCTTCATCCATATCTAAATAATTAAGAAACTCATCATAGGTACAATTTTCATTTTTTTTTGCAATTTTTTCCATATTTTCTTTCAGTTTTTTGTACCGCAATTTTAAAATCTGAACTTCTACTGGTTCGATATCTTCTAATGGTAGTAGTATTGTTGTTTTTCTCATGGGAAGCTTTGGAAAGTTGAATCGACATTTGGTATTTGGTCGTTTGCAGGTTACTGTATGTTTGTGATAGTGCCTTTTTAGTGTTTGTCCCAATGATTCATCTTTAGCACAAGTAATGAACTTATCTATAAACTGTTGACATGTAATGATACTTTCAGGGTCATCAGAATCAAATTGTGGACCATTTTTTAGCCATATTAAAATATGGCAATGTAATGACCCTCTCTTTTGTGCTTCATATCTTCTAAAATAATGATTAATTTGTAGATCTTCAAAAGGTTGTGCCACTTTTCCAGACTTTGAGAAGAGCAGACATTTTGTGGTGGAAGTACCGAGCACAAGTTGACGGATCATTCTTTACTAATTCAATTTTTTCTCTTTTTGGTAAAGCTTCAGCTTCTTCTTCAGTAATGTTCAACCCTTTTTCTAATTTCACTAACATGACTATTAATTCATTCCAGTAAATTTCAGCTGCAGAAAACTGCAAAATAGGTGTGCTGGTCCAAATTGTCTGATCATTGCCATAGCTTCTTTTCCTTTCTTTTCCCAATATGCAGGACTTGAACGATCAACATCAAGAACACGAAACCCTTCATCTTCATGCAGTAAACTTTCAACGTAACCAGGGGTTAACAGTTGTCCAGCAGTACTGTTTTTTAATCCTTTTCTTTTTCTAAAGGCAATACTTATTCTGCTTACAAGACGAAGCAGTCTTGCCTTACAGAAACTCATAAATATTTTTGGTATGTTTTTTGCTGCTCTTCTATCAAAGCTTTTTAATTCAAATTTTCTTAGTTCAGCTTGCTTTAGTTTGTATTTGAATTCACGAGGAACTCCACAGTATATAGTTGGAAATGAAAGAACTTCTGCATCTTCATCCCGTAAAATTGACAAAGGAGTTTCACCCTCTCCAGGTGCAAGAATGATTCCAGTATCTCGTGATAAATAATCAGGTAAGTCTATTGGTGTTATCAAAGTTTCTTGATTTTGAATGTCTTTTTCTAATATCTCACTGTCAGATTCTGAATCAGATTTAAATAAATCATTATCATCATTTATTTCTTTACCAAATATATCTGAAAATGAGTCAGTGTCACTAGTGTGTTCTTGATGGTCATCAGTATTATTGTTGTTCTCATCTTCTGGTATATGACTGTCATCTTCATTTTGGAATGTGTCAAACTCTTTTGATTCATGTATTTTCAATAAAGTATCAACATTTTCAATAGTGTTCTCATCATTTATGTTTATGACATCCACCTCTTTATTCATATTTTCTAGCCAATTTTTATCCAACTTTACATTATGTTTCTTATATAATTCTGTTTCTACAAGAATTTCAGCAGCTCTATAAACCAATTCTGGTCTAATAAGATCATAAACGTATGGCTTTTTATCTGTAGTTCTTCTCTGAAGTTTAACCAAGATTGTCTCTGATTCTTCAAGATTACGAGGCAAAACTGAAACTGTCGAATTAATGTTTGTTGGTACGTTAACACAGTTTCCTCGTAATCCAAATTGAGCTCCAACATGTGGATTAAGTTCCACTATTTTCATAAAAGGTTGACGCACAGCCAAAAGTCTTTCCTCCAGCTTATTCAACTTTTCAAATCCTAAAGGCAATGATGGATATGACACACCATTAATTAGAGCATTTCTGGGTATATGATATCTATCAAGATATCGTTTGCAAGTTTGGCAAACAAGATAATTTTTTGGAATGTCAGTTTTTATACATACTTCTTCATAATGGTTTTTCAAAGATTCTGTTTTAAAGTGAATAATGGTACATGTTGAATTTTTGAAATTTAACTGACCACAGCAACTACAGATATGAATTGGCCCATCTTTAATTTCTTTATAATATCTTTCTATGGATCCCTTATATTTAACATTTTCCTCAAGTAAACTTTTATATCTTTCCTGATCTTTACTAACGTGATTTATGTATTTCTCTTGATTCAATTTTTGTTTTAACTTTTTTTGAGAATCCTTGTAATTGTTATCACTTTCAAGTCGTCTTTTAACACCTTCTTGGTTACGTGCCTTGTACTTGACATCATTTTGCAAACGGCTCACTACATTTTGATGATTTCTTTCTTTATATTCTACATCTGTCCTCAATCGTTTTAAAACATTTTGATGATTTCTTTCTTTGTATTCTATGTCATTTTCCAACTTTGTTTTCATGTACAGGTTTTTCCCTTCATTTTTGTTTTTTCTTTTTCGAAGTTCTCTATCTGATGAGGAATTTTTAATTTCCTTTTCATTTTGAAATCTATTTTGTCTAGCTTGAGCAAGTTGCATTTGTCTTGCTTTTTTCTTATTGACAACAACTTGCCATACACCTCCATTATTATTTTGCTTTGAAGTAGATTGATTAACATTAGGTTCATTTGGAAACAAATTTCCTACATTATTTTGATCAGGACGAATCATAGATTCGCCTAAAAGATCAGGTTGGTTTTCAGAAAAACCACCTACGTTACTTTTCTCAGGACAAAATGAAATTTTGCCTAGTGTGTTGTGATCAGGACAAATTGAAGATTTGCCTACATGATGAGGTTGGTTTACAGAAAAACCACCTACTTTATTTTTGCTAGAACAAACTGCTGCATTGCCTAATGATTCATCAACAGGGAGAAAAACACAATTTATGTTTGTGATATTGTATGGACATTCCTTCCTGTATTTCAAACGAATGTACAAAGCAATTTGTTTTACTGATTGGAACTCAATTAAAACAGCAGTACCATTAATAGCAGTATATCCATTTTTATTGTGAACATGTGAATCATAAATCCAAAATTTAGCACACGCTCTGAAAACTGCAAAGGAATACTCACCAACAGTCATTACACCTCTTACACAACCATCAAAAAAAACATCCAGTCCAGTTTCTAGTTCCAGAAAATTGATGACAGCATGAACACTTTCTGGAATTTGTTGATCTGCTCCAACAAAACCTTCAACTGCTGGAACAAGATCAGCCTTGATATCAAATTCCCTTCCATTAAGAAACACAATTCTTGAAATTACTTCATGAGGAAACATATACTCATGTTGCAAATTGTACAGAGACTTGGAATTCCCATAAACATTATCTCCAACCTGAAAAATAAAAAAGAAGATAAAAACCCTTAAATTTCTATAAAATAGTAACACTCACAACAAAATTTATAATAAATCTTACTTTCAAACAGTCATCTACATCTTCACTGGTCCACTGTGTTGGCAATTTTTGAAGAGCATGACATAGAGCTACCACACTTATTGCACAACATTGCTTCCCAGCATTTTGAAACACTCGATCATACTGATTGGTTGTTCCTTGAAGAACCTTCATAATCGAATTCCTTCACGTCACAACTTTTCACCAGATACTTTCGCGCACAACTCAGAACCGACGAAAGCGACGTCAGTGTCTTCAATTGTTTTGTTTACCATCAGCTGTCGTCATAGTGTTGCATGAAAAATTCAGAAGGGAAGTACAGTCGACAGTAGACTCACGGCTACGTTTGAGAGTCTGCACCCTTCGCCGCATTATTGCTCGACCACCCCAAGCATGATATATCAACTTTTTAAACGCAGCAGTTTTCGGTTTTCGTTGCGGCTGTACTACGCAACAGGCAGTGCTCTGATTGGTTGTAGTTTTCATCTTTCCACCAACTTTGCCTCGGCTCGGCTAGGCCCTTGCTTGACTCGATCTTTTCGCCCATAAGAGCCTGCAGCTCGACTCGAATTATCAAATTTTTCAATTCAAAATTCTCCAATTTCAGCCTTTGAGTTTTCGTATGGGCATCAGAATCTGAATCAGCGTGTCTCCTTCCTGCTCCTTGCAAACTCTCATCGAAATCGTACAATTTCGTTCGGAGAAGTCCATAAGGGGCCATGTCAAAAAAAAAAATCAGAATCCTAAAGATTGCAATAGGCTACTTCGTGCCTAAAAATATTAAGATATGTAACACCTGATGGGCAGGTACACGAAGACTTCGTCGGATTTATAGATGCTTTTGCCGACCTGGAAGCGGCTAAGGAAGACGGCGAATATGAATCCGACGAAGAAGAGTGGGGACAAATTAGGAAGACTGCAACAAAAGAAAAGGGGATCGAGAGGAAATTAGACTTACCGGCAGATCGATTGGGAAAATAGTGCTTCGCATCCTGAAAAGGTTAGGTCTAGATCTTGAAAAGTGCATCGGAATAGGCATGGATGGCCGCTCCGTGATGCTGGCAGAGGTGCGGGGGGCCGTCACTGAAATCAAACAAGCTGGCCCGTCCCTTCCGTCATCCTCGGTGCCAGTTCCGCTGCGCTCCACCGGCACCTCGGATTGACAGGGGGACTTGGCCAGCTTGGCCTGCCGGCGGCGTTTGCGGGGGCCTTCGGCCTCCGCCTCAAGTCTCCCTAGAAGTGCCCGATAGCAGATGTATTTGTTACGATTAAAATCGTTAACCTGAGCCCGTCCCTGAGCGCGCCGCGATGGTAATAGTGTGCGCGCGGCGGCCAACCCTAACCTCAAAAAACAAAAACAGACAAATTTTCATTAATCAAAAGCAAAAATCAAATCGAAAATTGTTGCCACCGCACGTGATTGTACGTTAAAAAAGTAGTTGATCCTCAAAATTTGAAGTTTTTCTATGAACGATAAGTCGGCGAACATACGTCCGCCCGAACGAACATGCGGCATCAGACTATAAGCCCGGCTCCTGCCGTTTCTAAAGAAACGTGTCGGGACGGGCTAAAAAGGAAGCGAAAAATGCTCTGCGGACCCCGTGTTACAATCACAAGTTTAACAACAATCCATTTTCAGACTACAGGGTGAGTTGTGTGTGCCTAGAGTCAGCATGTTTTGATGCTCTTTTGACCGTTTTGTTGTGGACTCAACATGACCTGAAATATGTTACAATTGTTTGTTGATGTTGGTGGTGATGCTGGAGTGGAAGTGGAAGATGATGTACTCGCACGCTTGGCCTCTACAACCAGCCTTGTTTTGTGCATTGTTCCCAATGATTCACAATGGGTGCCTCCTGCTGCCCCTGGTATGTTAATAACCATTTCTCTCTTCTGGAAATCTTGCATTGTTTAGACGATTCGTCTAAAATTTAACCTATTCGTGCCATTGTGTTTGGAACAGTGTCTGATTCTCCATGTGTCACACCGGACCAGCAGCAAGGATCGACCTCTGTGAAGCGGCCCTCTGGGAGCAACATCGTATCATCCTCTGCCCAGGGAACTCCTTTGCTTTCCCGAAATATTTTGAGAAGTACTGTGGAAGGAGAAGGTAAGAGGAGTGATGTTCTGTACATTGCAATTTTTATTTTGTGCCTAATGTGCATCTAATGTGTGCCTTTCAAAATTTCAGATGTTGATTGTCCAGCGGCTGACTCCGATGCTCCAGAGATTGTTACCTTCAACGAGGCTGGGCATAGTCGAAGGCTGCGCATGCCACAGATATGCAAAATTTTAAATGAGGTTCTTTCATACGTGCAGGTAGACAAACCACGTCCAGATTTGAAAGAGGTAAAGGATACAGCTACAAGGAAAGTAGCAAAGAAAATTGCAGACCAAGTGTGGGCTGATGTCAAATTGGATTATAGAATAGAGACATGCCGTCTGTACGCAGGTGCCACTTTGCTACAGCAATGGCAAGTAAAAGGATGTGTTTACTCAACTTGTGTTGGGTACGGAATGCAGTACAGGCCGCAACAATCTTGCAATATGTTAAATTATCTGAAAAGCACTGAGTTGAAGAGGCCTAAAAAGAACAAGAAAAGTGTTGAACAAACTGCCACTGAAGAAGATTAGAGTACGCAGGGTCCGTGGGGCTTATTGCTGCCCAAATTATGCCTCGACGGCCCCAGCAGGTGACACTGAAGGGAGCCAGGAGCTGAAAAGGCTTCAGCTTGTTGCTGCTCATGAGGCCAAAGACTACGGGGCAGAGACTATAACCCTCATCAGCCAAACCTTTTCCACGCAGAGGAAGGGTATCAACGCGTGCGACCCAATGTCTCTCGTGCACACATCGTTCATGCCAAAATGGCCAATCTTAGGGAGTGGTCGCTGCTTCCTCAGACATGCCTCAGAACTGACGAGGCCAAAGCAGTTTGATGGGGTGTGGAACATATTGGAAGTTTTTCATAAGCAGGTGGGCACCCTGTCAGGTGACATCCAATTCATGGAGGATTATTGGGCAGGGCAGAAGAGAGCCAAACGCACAAGCAGGCACTCCAAGATCGCACCGAAAATGTTGGAAATTATTGAAGACGTCCAAGGCTCCACAGTCGGGAACAGAGGCAGGAAGGCCCAAAGTATTGCGGTCTTCCTGCTTATCTGCCATTACATAGGTGAAGAAACGGAATTCATGGTGACACGTGTGGCTGTGAATTGTGTTGTATTTATTTGTGGTTCATCTGTGCTCCTATATTTCTTACCAGTAATACTATTCTTGGTCTGTAGGAAGATGCTGCCGAGGAAGCTTTTGTGGAAGCAGCAAGTGTGGCAAATGAAAACCCTATAATGGTTATCAAAGGGTCCAAGGCTGTCCGAAGACAGCAGAGCCGAACAATTTTACTCAGCAATATGCTTTGGAGCAGGTGCCAGATCAAATCCGCTTACAGGGAAAAAATATATGTTGGTTGGGTTGGTTGCCAATGAGCCAAATCACTTCATTGGCTACGGTCGTCGTCAACGCGGAACATGGGAGGCGTACGACGACTACCTTGCACAAAGCGAGGTGCCAAGCAGGTCACGTCTCAAATGTTGTTCTATGTGGCAACACAGTTTTAAAAGTGGCAGTTTTGAAATCATCTGCAGTTTTAATTATGGAACTTTGCCAAATTATCAGTAATGTTTATGATGTTATATTAAAAAAAGTGAGTCATTTCGTTCTTCATTGTCCCACTGGTTTGATTTGCTTGCTGAGTTCCAAAATAAGGTAGTTCATGTTCCTTTTTCTTCATTCTCAATACTTTTTATTGTAATTGCTACACAATTCAGTTCCTGTGTTTTTTTTTTTAAATACGTGATTTTTTGTAAACTTAACTTTGTTTTAGAGGCCTTTTTTATTACACATGGTCCCCCCTTACATTGTAATCATGTCAAACAGGTGATTCATTTGTAACAAATGTTTATTAAACTGAAAACATATGTTATTTTTAGGTCATAGGACATTGTCTAAGCGGTCACTTAATATTGCGACCTTTCAGAATAACCACACATGGTCCTCCCTTTTAATGTAATTATGTTGAACAGGTAATACATTTGTAATAAATGTTGCTCCTAAAAAAACTAATGATTAAACACCTATTTTCTCTTCTTCGATTGATCACCAATACCATAGTTGTATGACAAGCTGAGCGATATCTTGCCAGTGTCCAAAATATGTTTTGTCTGTTCTTGTGGCTGTGTCCGCGCGAGTTTTCGAGAAAGGTTGATCGCAGAGGGCTCAAATTTGGACCACACTTTTCGTGCATCATAGAGACGGCAATCTCACTTGGAGGCACCGTAGTCAAATAGATTCTAAAACAAAATTGACAACCGGTCTCAATTTTTTTTACATAACTGACAAGGCAATTCAGATAGTGACGCGCGCTACGATTCATGTTCATATTTAGGTAGGACGGTGCTAGATACGAACTTTTTCATGAGAATAGACCCCCTCAAACCATCCCAGAAACCCAGAAATCCCATGAACATGTCAAAACCGACCCTAGGTGCTGCTGTCGAGACCCGTTAGCAAAACAGGGTCTTCTTTGACAGAAACTTAGAGGAGGGTAACTTCTAAATCGTGGAGAATTTATTGAGCTTGAACCCAGCTAAAATGCTTAAGTCGACCCCATGTGCTGCTGTAGGTGCTAGTGGCCAAAACAGAGCCTTCTCGGTCAGGAGCGGGAACGGGAGGGCAAACAGCTAAAGAAGCAGTAGTTTTTATTTTAATATGGTAAGCAAACTGACTTAAAATACACTCAGGACCCACGACTTGTAAATGAGCGGCGTTTGTACGGATGGGGTAGTTCGAAGGGCGATACAACACTCGACTAGAATGCCAAAGCACGAAACACTTGTGCACGCATACATTGATTTCATATTTGACGCTAAAAACGGTATTGAACTCTTAGCTGGACCCGCGACTTGTGTACAAGCTGTGTGTGTACGACTGGGGTGGGTGTGAGGGCAGACCTGAGTCTGACTGGGATGCCAAAGCACGGAACAATTGTGCTCGCATACATTTTACATTTGACGCTAAAACGGTATTTAACTTTGAGCCGGACCCGCGACTTGTTTATTAGGGCGGCACAGTGAGTCATTAGGATGCGACATTATGGAACAAGAAAGGTCGCGTCGTTACCAACCCGGAACAAGTGTCGGTTTATCGAGCTTATGGGGACAATGTAATTATGGCCTCACCCAACCTTTTGTTAAAAAAAAAATTGTGCCGCCGTATGAAAGCAGAACAAAGTGGAACAAATTGGAACCTTATAGAACAAGTTTACCTCTACCCATTAAAAATATTTAGAGGTCGTGTTGCGTTTTGGTTCCGGCCATCTTAAAGGGTCTCGCCAAGACGTATTGTGGAACCTGAATAAATCTTATTTGTTTGCCAATAAGTGTCATTTGATTTACACGCCCAATTTTTAATTTTCACAACATATTTTGAATGTCAATCTCATGACAACTTTTTGATTTTTATCAAAATGATGTGAAGTTTAAGAAACCAATCATGACATTCATTTCAGAAACGATTGTTGATTTTCATAACACGATATGAAATTTGAGAAAGCAGTCATAGTATGCAGTTCAGAACATTTCCCTGCTTTTCATTACATTATATCAATTGCGAGTAACCAACTATGACATTTTAGAAACGATTGTTGATTTTCATAACATGATATGAAATTTGAGAAAGCAGTCATAGCATGCAAATCAGAACATGTTATTAATTTTTATAATTAAGAGATTTATAAGATTTCATGAGAATTCATAACATTGGTTATAATTACTTCATTTATATCATGTTACGAATTTTCATAACATTTCCATAACAATGTTATGTAACAAGCTTCCTAACAAAGTTATGAAAATCTTATGAAATTTTTTTAGCAGTGTGATATGGTCGTCACAGGGCAAAGACGTGTCTCTCACGTTCCCTAGATCAGGGGTCTAGAACTCGCCGCAGTGCCGAGCCACTGGCCGGGTATGCAGCCAGCAAAAGGCGTCTGCTAGGGCGCCTCTGAGTATGGATGGCAGCGCGACTAGGTTGACTCGGACTGGCACCTGAAGTGGGGACAGGGAGCTGCACCAATCAGCGAGAGGCTGGCGCGCGAATAGGGAAGATAGGTGGACAGCCCAGTCGCATATCCAGCTCTAGCAGGCCTGCGTACGGCAGAGACGCGCGGCTCTCGGCGAGCCGCGCGCAGGGCCGGGCGAGCCACTGGTGGCTCGGGAGCCGCGAGTTTGAGACGCCTGTCCTAGATGATCTCCAAGCCGACTGCTGCGCCGGGCTGGACAGCTCGATGGTCTGACTACGAGATGACTCGAGCGCGGTGGTCCTGTCGCAGCACAACGAGAAATGGGGCCGTCCCTAAGCGGCCGGGGACAGGTTTTTTGACTAAGCTTCAAGTTGTGCGGACTGTACCCAATGCAGGACTGTACACGGATTGCCTTAATTTGCCTACCTTGCAGGGTCCATTTTATTACTTCTCGCGTTTTTCGAACACTCAGCCAAAAACAGCTCCGCAGTGAACGTGTTAAATAGTATCTTCCCTCTTGCAGCCGTTGCAACGACCAACTACGTGAGTTGTTGGCGTCCTGAGCTTACCTGACCACCTGTCAAAGTCATGTGAACCATTTGGACCGAAAACCGTCCCGCCATAGCCCTTGAAACGGCGGAAAAAGTGGAAAATCGGACCGTGCCGTGCGGGTTGCCTACTCTCAGTACAAACGACCCCGGCGGCACCCCTAGATTAAAGGGGTTCATTTGCCAAAAGTGTTAAAATGTAACGGGGCTGGTTTCGATTCCGGTTCTGTGTTGAAAACCATGAATTTTGGTACCTCGGTTTTATTTTTCCGACCACCGGAAGGGGTCGCGCATCAAGCCGGAAGTTTCCATGTTACGCCCTATCAGAGATTTAAAAAAATTCCGATTCCACTCAAACACAAATTTTCTGTAGTAAAACACCCCATATTAACACCCTTTGGGCGAAAATTTCGTCCGTTTTGCTCTATCTGGCCCCATCGGATTGTACTAATTTTGCCTTTTACATTCCTTAGATTTAGACAACACTAAATCTGCGAGGCTTTTGAAGACTGTGATAGCCGCAGGGCTTCAGCCCACTCATCAGTGCCCTACTTCAAACAAGCCTGCAGTCCCTGCGGCCGGAAGTAAGTGTGTATAGGTTAAGGTGCACTATTCTGTTTTCTCTTGAGTACAGTGTAGCTCATTGTCATAATTCGTTTACAGGCCCAAGAAACGAGGAGGCAAAAAACATGAGTGGGGCCCTGATCGCACTGGTTAATTCTTGAGAATGTGCCACGACCATCGCCACATTCCGAGGCAGAAACAGGTGCCATTGGTTTTCTGGCGAAACTTGTCACTCTCCGTGTCTCAGCAGTTAGGCCGGCCCTTCAGCGGAAAGCGGTGGTGTGGGCGACGGTGTCACAGTTTGATGTAATCAGTGCACTATGTTGTGAAATCCTTCGTTGCCCCCTTTCAGTTGAATTCATAAGCTACCCTTCAGGTGTTGTCCTTTCAGTGATGTAGAATGTCATATTTGGTAAGAGTATATAATACAAGACCCGAATTTTATTGGAGCAACCTTGCAACCTCAGGATTTCACGGAAATGCGTCTTTTTAACTATACTTTAATCTAGACCCCGAATCGAGGTAGGTTAAGATTTTCAGAATTTCCGTCCTTTCCAAAGATTTGCGTAGAGCGAACTGTCGGCAACCCCAGCCATGGCCGACCATAAACAAATGCGTTAACAAGTGACGATCGCGACGGAAATCGACGCGCACGACCTGTCGGCTGCTATCTGGTACCATCTCACCTCACGCAGTCCAATGCCACTTGTTTGTAGGCTGAGGTGGTTTGGACTGTTCAAAGATCATGGAAAGAACACGATTGGCGGATTGTCGCGTCATTTTAGATGACATGATGAAGTAAAGAATATAACTCTTAAGCTGCAACGGGAAGGTAGGAAGGTCTTATTAAACCTTTAAAAAACTGAAGCAAGTGCAGAAGGCAAGAGGTGCTCTATCGCAACAAAGACTACAAGGGAAACTATGCAGCATACTGCTGTACTTGTAAAAGGTGCAAATCTCTGTGTGAAGGGACTTTTTATTTGAGGATGTGCACCTAAGTTTTAAAAACGTATGCCTTCTAAGTAGGACTTTGATTTGTCATATTAGACCAAAGACAGCTTCACAGTTGGTTAGCGTACCGAGATTGTCTGTTATCCAATTCTATCGCCTCTTCCGGTGAGTGCCTGACTCTGAAATTATGTAAAATTTAACTACGGTGACTTTGGTCTATTTAGCTGTGTTTATTTATGGCCATGTTGCAAGCTGGAAGCTTCTGAGCATGCCAGAAATTAAATTTGGGGGCGCTGGTTCGATCGTAGAGATTGATGAGTCAGTGGTAACGAAACGGAAGTACCACAAAGGAAGAAAGATTCCCGAAAAGTTGATTTTTGGTATGTACGATGAAGACATCGGGAAATGGCTGTGTGTTTAGGTACCTAATAGGAAAAAGAAAGAGGTCGTGCGCGTCGACTTCCGTCGCGATCGTCACTTGTGGACGCATTTGTTTATGGTCGGCCATGGCTAGGGTTGCCGACAGTCTTTGAAAAGTACGGAAATTCTGCAAATCCTAACCTATCCCGATTTGGGGTCTAGATGAAAGTAGAGGTAAAAAGACGCATTTCCGTGAAATCCCGAGGTCGCTAGGTCGCTAGGTCGCTCCAATAAATTTCGGGTCTTGTATACTCTTACCGCACAATTCTGGAGGGCAAAGGAGATCAGGAGAATAATGATGACGGAGAAGAGACACGCAGTAACATTCTGGCTCATGAAGAAATACCCGTCACTGATGTTCGCTCTGTTCATGAAAGCTATGGAGGTGAGCGTTTGGTTACGTGCCTTGCTGCATTGTTGTGTTACTGTTTTCTGCTACCGTACTTTTTGCATTCTAGGTGATGGTATTTCCATCTTCGCCGATCCAGTGGCGAACTTCCTAAATATGGGTGATGGAGGTGCTTGGGAACCTTCTCAGGTCATACACATCAAATCGGATGAGACTTTGGGGTTTTGTGGTGCAAGATACGAACTTGTTCATGAGAATGAATCCCCCCCCTAATATAACGTAAGAATTACACTTCCAGTGCCGAAAACCAGGGACGGACTGGGGGGTTAGGGGCCCGGTTGGGTAAGGCCGAAAGGGGGCCCGATTTTGCCTACCTTCCAGGGGCAGATGCTTGAAGAAGCCATGTTTTGATGCGCGCAACGAGTACGTCATGACTGTGTTGTGCCTATTTTTGCCTACTTTGACAGGGACAACCCCATGACCAGAAGTACGCCAAGTTATCGCGAGCGCGTCGCCGTCGCTGCGTTTGGCTCGGGCGCGAACTGGATATGCCTTAGGCACCAACCAACCAAGGCTGGCGACGGCGACGCGGCTCACGGCATGGCTCTTTTCTATCCCGGCACTCGCTTCGCTCCACCCTGCTATACTACCCACCCTCTTCGATTCGAAGGCTTCTGCATTGCGTTATTCGTTGTATTCCTTTTGCGCTGGTTACCAGCATTACGTCTAATACTTGATTCGCACTAGGGTCCTAAGTATGACTTAGGGGGCCCGGCGGGCCCCCAGGGGGGGGGGGCGAAAAGGCACTAAATCCGGGGGGGGGGGGGGGCGGTTTGGATTTCCCACCTAGCCCACCTAGCCCACCCGGGCCCTGCCGAAAACGACCTCAGGTGCTGCTGCAGGTGCCGGTGGAAAAACCATGGTCTGCTTTGGCTGCAAGTGGATCATTTGCCGTAACTTTCGAACGGAGCGTACGAGCACAATGCGGATATCACGCCTATAAGCTTCAAATTGGACAGCCAGTTCAACCGTAAGGTCCCGGAGCGTCCCGGAGGTGCTGCTGCAGGTGTCGGTGGACAAAACACGGTCGTGTTGTTCAAGAAGTGGATCAATCGTCGTAACTTGTGAACGGAGCGTACGAGAAGCATGCAGATCTCGCCAGCCGCTTTCGAGCCGGACAGACAGATTAATCGCAGTGTTTTGGAGTGCCCGGGGGTGCTGCTGCAGTTGTCGGTGCAGCGAGGTCTTTTAGAGTAAATCCTTTGCTGCATTTGAAGTGTTTTTTAAAACGATAAACTATGTACTGTGGCATACCATCCTACCGTCATGACATTGCCCGGGTATGTAGAAAGCTGTGAAATTTCGCACATTAAAATTGTGCACAAGTGTACAGTGGCATTTCTTAAAATATGTTCCTGGAGACTTTAGTTGTAGGAAAGGTGACCGTTTTAAATCAAACACAATCACTAGTCGGTCACATATTCCAACAACCAACATGATCCTGTTAAAAGAAATTGCCATTAAATTGTGATTTTGAAAAAAATAAGAAAATGAAGCGTGAGTTGCGAATGTTGGCATTTTTTAATTTTAAATACTGGCATTGTTGTCTCAAAATGCAATACAATTTAAGAGAACAGGAGAGTGACTGATCAGGACGAATGGGCGATATCACTGCCATTCTTCTCCAGATTACCTGCGACGGTTTCCCGTAGGTTTCGAAAATTGGTTGGATTGACATCGGCTCGTAATGACTGGAGTAGAACGCCTCCAAGGTACAGAATGAGAAACCGCATGTAGATCTTGTCCAGCCGTGAAAAATGCTGGTCCAGCTGCTTAAGCTTCCCGTCCACGACAACAAAACGGTTGCCTTTTATAATTTTAGCTTTACTGAGCCGCTGCTGGTTTGTGATGACAGTTTCGGGCAAGCACGGGCTTGTGGCAATGTGCTGTTTAGCGTTTACATTTAGCTTCGTTTCCCCGCAAATAGGGCAGGCAAATGACTTCCATTTCTCTTCCAGTGGGTTGTGA
This sequence comes from Odontothrips loti, assembly GCA_038380765.1. NCBI lineage: Eukaryota > Metazoa > Arthropoda > Insecta > Thysanoptera > Thripidae > Odontothrips > Odontothrips loti. The sequence goes on along the minus strand of JAZGLN010000133.1, from coordinate 456,650 downwards.
TCCTGTAAAAACACTTTTTTTAAAAAGCAAGTTGGCAATTATCGTGTTGCGTTCTGGGCATCGTATTAGGAAAAAAATGTCATAATAATGAGGCGCTAATAATAATTAAATGGTAATTTCTTACTGGGACGGAATATTTTTTGGCCTCAGTCGCCATTGGGCTTGAGGCCCATTTTCCTTTAGCATTGATCCGCACAATTTCCTCTTGCTGAATCAATTCACCTACGTGCGAAAACATTACGTGAAACACAGTGTTTGCAGTCGCGCTGTGCAACCCAGATAATAATTTTTTTTAAATTTCAGCGTTGACAAGGGTTGGAGCAATAACTTTGCCAAGTGCCTTTTTTTTGACGATAGTTATGGTCTTATGCAATTAAAAAGTAAACATAACCCATTCTGGTCACTGGCATGCAAGCCGCCATCTTCCTAAGGACTCACTCCGACCATACTCTCTCATACTCTTATTCTAAACACTGTAGAGACTTCCCGAGCCGGTTACCAAGGAGGCCTCCTGGCCTCAGTCTGTTGTGAACCTTGCTAGAGTGCACTCGCAATAAATCACGATCCTCAGAACGTCTCCTCCATTCCAATTCCCACACGCACATAACAATTGGTGACAGCGGTTTAACCGGTAGCCCAAAGGTTTCTTTGCGAGGGGAAGAAGGATTGAGGTTGCGAACGAAAGGTGAACTGAGAAAAAGGAGTGTAGAATAGGAAATTCACTCGGACTCCGCTAAACGCAAGCCTGTGTTCGCTGTGCGGTCTACGGACAATACGCCTGTGTTCGCTGTGCTGTTTGGTGTGCTAAGGTTAAATTGTTGGAAATAGGCCTGTGCTTGCATTGTGCCCCAACCTAATTTTCTGGAAATAGGCCTGTGCTTGCGCTGTGCCCCAGTCAAATTGTAAAGGCGTCACATTCTAAATAAACCTGTTTGCTGTGCCAGTAGGCCTGTAAGCTGTGTTGGAATTGACGAGTTAAATTCTTAAAGGGTTCAAGGTTTTATTTCACAGCCAATAAATACACTCCCTCACACCCAACACCCTCCTCCACAACAAGCCCAACTAAAATGGCTCAGTGGCAAATGGAGGTCGATCCCCACATTGAGGGAGCACCAGAGGAAGCAGCAGCAGCGCCCTTCCTGGTCAACGTGGTCGACATGGTCGACGCTGGGGTAGGTCCCGATATTGTCATAAGGGGCCGGGGGCGTGGCCGAGGCCGAGGTGTCCGAGTCCGTGGCGGACGTCGAGGCCGAGGCCGTGGGATGGCGCGCGGCCAACAGTGGCTCGTGGAGGACGCCAACGACGGCGACAACTCCGACGACAATGACGACGTCGACATGGAGCATGACAATGTCGTGCCTCCGGCGGTCGCCATGATGGCCGCCCACGCAGCAGCAGCAGCGGCACGCGCAGCCGCCCAGGAGCAAGCGGCCGCCACCCGCGAGCACACCGCGGCAATGGCAGCAGGGCAACAGCAGCAGATGCAACTTCTTGCACAAATGCTGGCCCAACAGAACTCACACCCCAGGAACACGACGGCTCCCCAGTACGACGGGTCGACGTGCTATTCCCTCTATCGCGCTCAGTTCAGGGTCATGTCAGGATCCTGGACAGATAACGAAAAGAGGGACAGCCTCCTGAAGGCGTTGAAGGGCACCGCGTTGACGGTCGTCCAAATCTTGGTGCGCCAGGATAAGGAGTTGACCTTTGTCAACCTGGACGACGTTCTGGCCAGGACGTTCATAGTCAGGAAGTCCTTGGCCGAGCGCAGGGTGGAGTTCGACGCCCTGCAACAACAAGAGAATCAGACACCCCGCCAATTTGCCATGGAGGTGGAACGGGTCGGCCGAGAGTACATGGCAAATCACCACGAGGAGGACGTACAGGAGTCCTTGGTGACGGCTTTCGCCAAAGGGTTAACACAGACAGTGGATCTGTCAGCGTCCACTACCCTTGACGATGCCTTAAACCACTATAATAGGCATATCCTCCAGCAGCGCCCCACTAAGAGGGCACGGTTGGCAGTGGCGGAGGCGACGGCGGAGACGGTTGTGGCCGAGGCCCCGACCCTGACGGTTGCGACCACTGACCCCCAGTCCAGTGGAACCCAGACCGGCGGCAGGGGCAGCCGTGGCGGTCGCGGCAGCAGAGGAGCCCGCGGAGGCCGTGGAGGCGGACGCGGCGGCTCTGAGGCCGGAGTCACCTGCTTCGGTTGTGGGAAGCAAGGCCACCGCGTGGCCGACTGCCGCAACAAAAGCGGTCAGCAACAACAGGAGCAGCGGTGTCATTACTGCAATCACATCGGGCACTTCCTTACCGATTGTCGATTCAGACTCCGTGACGAGCAGGCTGGAATCTTCCAGAGCGCTCGTGGGGGCGGAAACGCCAACAGGGGCGGCAACCGGGGCGGCCGTGGCAACTCCCACGGCGGGCAGGGGATGTACTTCCCTCCCGAGGCGCTCCAAGCTGCCCTGGCGTACTACCACTTTGCGGGTAACGCCAACAACAACGGCAACAACAGCAGTAACAACGCCGGAGGATCCGGACCTAGTAGAGGGAATGCAATAATTCCCTTCGTCCCAAACAATGGAGGAAATTCGAACACTGGAAATGGCAATTCCAACCAGGGAAACGCCTAAGTATCTTACCCATGGAGGCTGGTAAGGTACACAGTGCATCTGCAGTTTCGCCTCCAGAGTCCGGACCTAAAAGCAGTAAACGGGCAGTTAACACCACTACCCAACGCTGCTTTCACGAAGAAGTCCAGTCCACCCCTGACGCCCTGGAGGCACCCTGTAGCGCCTGTCAGGAAAATGATGGAGTAGCCGATGCCCCCATCATTGAGTGTCAGGTGGTCGGACAAACGACGCGGGCTGTGGTGGACACAGGGGCCACCATCACAGTTTTCAAACACCGTCGGAAGGACTTACCAGTTGCCAAGTTGCGCCTGAAGAGTGCCACTTCGCACAGGACACGTCTGTACGGTCCTGTCTGGACGGAGGTCATTATCCAGGGAATGACCTTCAAATACCCGATTTACGAGGCAGACATCGAAGAAGATCTACTGGGATATAATTTCCTTGATTACTTCGATGCAGTCATTTCCTGCCGAAAAAGAGAGATGCGGTTAGGGGCAGATCTAGTGGTCCCTTTCCAACAGGGCCCATCCAAACACTTGGGAGACTTTAATAGTGGTAAACTCTACTATGTGGTAAGGTCAAATACCAAGGTTTTGTTAACGCCTAATGTTGAGCGAGAGCTCAAAACAAATCTGGATGCAGATGTCAATGCTGATGAGCTAGAAGTGTCTAGCGCCACGCAGTCTGGAGGAGGACTAGGTGCATCAATGGGGGAGGCGCCCGTACTGTCCACACGGGTTGTTTCTCTCGGTGCGCCACAGGACTCGCCAGCTGGTGAAGAAAAACAGAGCCAGCAACAAACATCAACCAGAGGCTTTAACATTGGACCAGTCCAATTGGGGCTGTTTGTTTCAAACCCAATATCAGAAAATCTGATAACTAAACTGTCTCCCAGTGTAATCGCCCAATCAGGGGTGGTGCCATGCATTAATGCACCTATGACAGTGACTCTCGTTAACATCGGAGACACCTGTCAGTCAATTCCAAAGTGTGCGGTGATAGGAGAAGTATACCTCCTACACCCCCTGGAATACTCTGGATTGACCCCCACGAATTTTGACAACAGGGGCTGTGGCTACTTTCCCGAGGGGGAAGAGGAACAGGAAGGACACGCATTCAGCGCCACTACTGAACATGTCGTGAAACCTTTCTGTGGGGTAGAATGGGACCCCAAGCCACGAAAACCACCCTTGCCCCAAAATCAAAACTTACCCCTTGACTTAGAGGACCTGGTCAGTCGCAGCAAACAGCTTAGTGACGGCCAGAGAGAGGAATTGAGGCAAGTGCTAAGAAAGCACTATGACGTGTTTGCCCCAGACAACAACACCTTTGGTACTTGTCCATGGCTCCAGTTCAGAATTGATACAGGTGACCATCCACCTATCAAAATGAACGCACGTCCAGTTCCACTTCACTATAGACAGGAAGTACGAGAAACTTTCCTGAAATACCTGAAGATGGGAACAATCAGGCCAAGCCAATCAGCCTGGGCCTCACCCATCCTCTGTGTACCCAAAAAGACTGGAGAGGTCCGTGTCTGTGTGGACTACAGGGCTCTCAATGCCATTACGAGGGTCCCTGCAGCTCCCATACCTAGAACACAGGAGTTGCTCCAGCACTTGGGAGGCCGGAAAATGTACCATTCTTTCGACCTGGCCCATGGGTACCATCACCTAACAGTACACCCTGACGATGTGCCGAAAACGGCAGTAATCCTTCCAGAGGACCTGGGTCTGCCAAGCAGACAGTACGAGTACACCAGGCTGGGTTTTGGGCTCTCTGCGGCCCCTGGAGCCTTCCAGCAATGTGCGGACAGGCTTATCACCAGAGCAGAGGAGCCTACCCCAGAAAATGACCTCGGAGATGCAGTGGCCGTTTACATCGATGACGTATGCATTGCCGGAGAGGACTTCCAGGTGATGCTGCAACGGTTAACGGCACTGTTTAATAGGTGCAGAGCCGGAGGTTGGTTACTAAAAGCCAAGAAATGTGATCTGTTCCAACCTGAAGTGTCTTTCCTGGGACACAAGCTGTCGGCCGCTGGTGTCAAGACCGACAGCAAAAAGGTTGACAAAATCACCCATTGGCCCCAACCTCAGAATAAGGCTGAAGTAAGATCATGGATGGGGTTGGTACAATATTATGCCAAATATGTACCACATCTGGCGACTACAGCCACCCCAATCTTCCGACTGCTGAGGAATGAAGTCAGTTTTGAATGGTCAACAGAATGTGACGAAGCATTCCATAAGATCAAACAGCTACTCACCTCTGCACCCATCCTGGGCACCCCAAACCTAGAAAAGGGGCCCTTCACTCTGACCACAGATGCCAGTCTGACCGGACTAGGGGCAGTCCTCTCTCAAGAGCAGGACGGGAAGGACGTCACGATCGCATACTGGTCGAAAATCCTGACCCAAGCCCAACGGAACTACTGTGTGACGCACAGGGAACTGCTGGCCCTGGTGGAAGCGATTAGAGCTTTCCATCTCTACTTGGCTGGAGCTCCGTTCCAAGTTAAGTCCGATCACGCCGCCCTGCAATGGTTAAAGAATTTCAAAAACCCATCGGGCATGCTGGCAAGGTGGTTAGAAAGACTCTCACCTTACAAGTTCCAGGTAGTCTACCAAAAAGGAACCAGTATTGGCCATGCGGACGCTCTGAGTCGGCGTCCAGACAGACCGTGCAATCCAGACTGCAAGAAGTGTTGCACCTTGGAGGCACGAGATGCAGAGGCCAGTAGAATTCGATCTTCCAGTGGATTCCAGCTGTTACACCAGGACGCTTCCATTTTGCAAAGCCCCACCAACTGGCCATTGGTCCACGCAGTCAGTCGGGACGGTCAGTTTGGGAGAGGCTTAGCACTCCACTTAGACCAACACTTTGGCCTACAAGCGGAGTTCCGCAGGAAGGAGCGGACATGTCCTGGAATAGTGGCGATTGAAAGGGGTCATAGAACCATAGTCAACGTCATTACAAAGGAAAGGCATTTTCATAAGCCAACAGCCAAAGGAGTCCAAGAAGCCCTCCAAACCCTAAAGGAGTGGCTCCTGGAAAATAAAATCGAAGAGTGGTGTCTACCTGAATTTTCGTGTGGGCTTGATAAAATAGAGCCAGCAACCTTAGTCAAGTTGCTTAACGAAGTTTTCGGAGACACCAACATGACGGTCACCATGTTCCACTTTCACCCGGCAGAAGCACCAGCCAAATGGAAACGCTGTGTCGCAAGATGCAACTCGTGCCAGGTAGAAAACAGAAAAACCATCTCTGCCAGGTCCGAGGAAGTTTTCTTAAACTGGGTGACTATCGTGCCGGAAGGAGTTTCCACTGTCCAAATGGCCAAGGATCAAAGGCTAGATGAGGACATCATGCCAATCCTTGTAGCTGTGGAAGACGGGGAAAGACCCCACTTCCAGGAGATAATAGAGTACAGCAATCACACCAGAACGCTGTGGCATCTATTCAAGTCTCTGAAAATGGAATGTGGACTCCTGTGGAAAAGAATTCATCATGAGACAGGAGACTTGGAAAAGGAAACCCTACGCCTCATCCTTCCCAGGAAACATAGAGAGGCAACGGTTAAAATGTACCATGAACAGTTGGGAGCTACCAACCATTTTGGACATACCAAGTCACTCCTGTACTTACGACGATTCTTCTGGTGGCCTGGAATGAGAGAGGACGTCGCCCAAATCCTTAACGACTGCGAGGATTGCAGGCGCCATAAAGGTCCTCTAAAGGGTAAGACCAGGGTACCACTGAAGTTGTTCCGAGAAGGTGTTCTTCATGGCAGATGGCACATTGCCTGTAACAGATTCAGGGTATAAATTTATATTGGTCGCCATCGAAGCATTCTCAGGTTGGCCTGTTGCCCTACCTTTGAAAACTCAAAAGGCTGAGGAAATCGCAGAGCAGCTGATAACACATGTTTTCTCAGTGTTTGGCTCTCCTATCTCTGTCATGACAGACAGGGCTAAGATTTTCGATTCAGACCTTTATAACACCATCTTGGACCTTTACCATGTAAAGAAGCGACGGACGACTGCCAGACATCCTTCTGCAAATGGCAAAGCAGAAAGGTGGGTCCGAACGCTCAAGACACAGCTCAAGCGATTATGTAATACAGCTGGCAATGATTGGGTTAAATGGCTTCCTTTCATAACCCAGGCTTACAGAAATTTGCCGAGCTCTGTCCATGGATTTTCACCCTATGAGATCCTGTTTGGTGCCCCAATGAGGACACCTTTGTGCGGAGAAAGGAGGCTCCACCTTTCCAACCAGACATGGAAGCCTACCCGTATCAGGTCCGTGACATCCTTCGGGAAATTCATGACCGTCCGCACAATGAATGGAGCAGCTGCAAGAAAAATGAAAAAGCAGTATGACTTAACTGCCAGTCTTGCACCATTCAAACCAGGAGATCAGGTCTACCTTTTCAACGACGCCCGGAAAAAGGGACATTCTAAGGCGTTACTGAAAATATGGACTGGCCCATATACGGTAACCGCAATTGCTAACGATTGCAACGCCTTAATGAAGGACGACAACACCCAGAAGTCCCAGTTTGTCCACATGGACCGTTTGGCACCATACCCAACAAGTCCAAAAACGGACCATGTCGGCGCCTGGCTGAACTGGGTCGATGTGGAGGTGGTAGAAATCGTTTAAGACCATCTCCCATCAATACTCCCGACGATCGACAAGTGGCTACCCCGCGTCAAGATGGCGCCCAAGCAAGGGGTATAGCCTGGCGGCCGCCATTACCCCGTGCACAAGTGGCACTGTTGAGGGTAGCGCCGTCACCCTGGATTCCTGCAACAACAGGAAACAAAAAGAGAAACTGAGACATAGGAAAAATGGACTCAGGCAAAAACGAAGTGAAAAGGAAACTTCTGCAATCGGCAGAAAAGGCAAAGGCAAAGTGGCAAGCGGATCAACGCCAAAAGGAACGCGATAGGGCTCAGCGGCTAAGAAGGCAAATGAGTGAGCAGACTGCAGAGGGAATTGAAGCCCGACAAACTCTTCAATTTGATTTCTTGAATAAACCAATTGATCAAGAAATGGACAAAGAAGAAATCAATCGCGAGGTCGCCGAAATTGACGACGCCTTAGAAATGATGAGTTTTGTCCAGCAGTCGAGACTCACCAACATGTCGTGGGTTGATATGGTGGAAGCAGAACAGCCCTCCAGTAGTTTGCCGGATGAGGACATCTTGCAGCTAGAAGTCTCAGAAGCTGATCTGGACCTCGACGGAGCACCCAAGAAACCACCGCCAGAGGCAGCGACAGTGGTAGTCGAGACAACTGTCAAAGCAGCCCCAAAGCCACCAGCCAAACTACGGTGCTGGAACTGCGGTGGTAGAGGCCACACGATCGAGGACTGCAAGAGGCCCTCCAAACGGCAGATGAAGGCTGCAGCAACAGCGGCCCAGCAGCGACTCTACCTGAAAACACCCAAGAAAGGTGAGAAGCTGCCGCTAGAACTTCAGGCTGCGAGAGAGGCGGCTGCCTTTCTGCCCGAACCCCCGAAGCCGTTCCCGTTCCTGGAGGACTACTAGCACCGGTGACTGCTAAGTGCTAATTGCCCCATTGCCTAATGCCATGATTTTTCCTTTTAAGGTTAAGAGTAAAAATTAATAAAAGCCTTAACCACAAACCTGTGTTACTGTTGATACCTGAAATCCTCTTTTGAAATATTGAACACTGAACCAATTGGCCTGTCCGATAACCTAACTGCAGTACTCAATGAGCCTGTTTGGGGACCAACCTCACTCTGTGCTGAAGTACTTGTTAAACCTAAAACAAAACAAATGGTCACACACAATACCTTTTTCGAAGGAAGGAAGAGAGACGATTATTATTTAAATGAACTTGACTGTTTATGGAAAAAGGAAAGCAGTCGATAAAGGAGAAGTATTACTCACCACTTTTGATACACTAACACTCCGCGTACCGACGCTAACATAGCCGACCAATCGGAAAAGCTAAACGACCACTGGAGTCAGAACAACTCAGACTGATCAAGTCAAAATAAATACTGGAGACGGCCTCGGTGCTTCAAGAGGGAAAGACGTCACTTCGTTCCTCACAACCACCTGTGGCCTGGTTGGTAGGAGTGTCGCGTCGGGTGAGGAATGTAGCCGGTTCAACTCCCAGTCATGGATCAATTATTCCAGTGATGACTGATTTGATAAAATCAGTCGTTTGACTAACATCTGGGAACTCTTCTTCAAAGAAGTTTGTAGCCAGCTCCCAATAGACCACGAACCCCTACCTAAAGCAAAGCTCCCCGCCAACTCCCATTCCAATGCGGAAGGTGGTAACCCTTTTGCCGTATGGCGCGAAAAACAACTGAACTACGAACTCGAACGCGGATAAGCTGACCGAGTACGAAAGCTAAAGCAAACAACTCTCAACCTAAGAAACGGTTGTCAAGAACAACGGAGGACAACAAATCATAGTCCGCTCACCGTCTAAACCTGAACAGCAAGTTTTAAATCCAAACTTTCAAGTCGGCGAAAAGAAGGAAAAGAGAAACCAATTGACAAGAATGGATCCCGAAAATGAATGGGGACTTCCCCTTAATGACAGTGAGTTTTTAAAAAAAAAAAAAACATGGAACGACCATCGTAAATACCCCCTACTAGGTTTACTAGTGTCCTCCACCCCTTGTACTCCCTATGCAGTCATCGTACGAGTGGACGTGACTGAGGTGAAGGCGGAGATGACGGTCCTCCTCCGGAGAGACGCTCACTGTACGTGGTCTCGTGTTGGGACCAAGGAGCTGTCAGACCACAACGCTATGCGTTGGTGGTAAAGAATAAACAGAGGCCGAAGTTTTATACATGGCTCTTCACAGTTATGCCGGATTGTAAGGAAGATCCCCCGGAAACTAACGGCCCCACCTGCCAGACTACTTACTGGGCCGATTGAGAAGGAGTGATAAAATAAATAAATATATTGTTCGTGTAGTTTAAAACTAATAACGACTTTCATTTTGAGAATGAACCTGCGACAGCAGACTCGAAGAGAATACAATTAAGAGTAAAATCTTACCAACGTTCCAGTTCCCACTTCCAAACACTTCCTTTTTAGAAAACTTTAGCAACTACGCAGAGGTCCGAACTACTGACTACTGAGATGATGGTGTCCCAGAGGTCCAACTACCGCAGTCCACAAGCAGTTGAGCGGTTTTAAAAGTTAAGTTAAATGAAAACTGGTGCTAGGGATCCTTAGCAGTAAGAGATTAGTAGTGATGCCATTAGGTAGGCTTAGATTAAAATTTGGACTAGGATGGCATCGAGGCATTCCCTATAATAGTTAGAGGGATGAGGACAAGCCACCCCAAGGATTGGGTAGGCGCTGGTAAAAGTAAATACTGTGGGAGATGTGTGCTGTGTGTTTCAGGTGAAATCATCTCCATTCCAGGAATACTAACCCTTTTCTTAGTTGATCCTACCCCTCACGTCTCGACAGAGTATCTGAAAGGCTACACCCACACTGTGGTGGAAGTGGGCCCGAAGAGAAAATGTTGTTGACAATACGCTGAAGTATTGAGGTGTAGAATAGTACTGGATTCCCTGTCAAGGGTTGGACGCCTTAGACAAGCCGTTGTAGGTGGGAGTCTGGTACTTAGGGTTTTCACAGGTCTACACTTCTAGAACTTCCAGAACTTCAAAGAAAATGCAGTATAAAAGTCAATTATTGTAAGGCCGGGAAGTTTACTTTTCTTTTTAGGAGGGAGTGATGTTATGGTCCTATGCAATTAAAAAGTAAACATAACCCATTCTGGTCACTGGCATGCAAGCCGCCATCTTCCTAAGGACTCACTCCGACCATACTCTCTCATACTCTTATTCTAAACACTGTAGAGACTTCCCGAGCCGGGTTACCAAGGAGGCCTCCTGGCCTCAGTCTGTTGTGAACCTTGCTAGAGTGCACTCGCAATAAATCACGATCCTCAGAACGTCTCCTCCATTCCAATTCCCACACGCACATAACATATATATATATATATATATGGGCTAGGTTAGGCCGGGTTAGGTAAGGTAGGTTAGGTTAGACTAGGTTAGGTAGGTTAGGTTAGGCTACGTTAGGTCAGCCTTACAATAGGTTTTGTTGGAAAAAAAAAAGGGATGCTCAAGTTTTTGAAAAACACTTGCTTAACATACAACTACTGCAAAGGATTCATAATGTGCAGCCGCATATCTATTAGCACATGTCTGTACCTCTTTTATCGGGCCGCAGCCGCGAGCGCAGCATTAGGACCGACGGGCCCTGGCTAGTTTTAAGCACAGTTGTAAAGTTAAAATAAATTTAATTTTAAACACGTCCAACGACCGTCACTCTGTACTCTACCCGCGCAAATCAACACTAGATAGCTACAGAAGAATTTCTCCTCTTATTTTATGTAAGAGTGAGAAAGTCTATTGTGTCCATTGTGCTGTGTTCAGATTTTTTGAATACGATTTTTTATGATTATATGCAACGGAAGGAATTCAGAAGGTGGTGTGGTGCACCTCTCACAGGGCTGCTGTTAGGGAGCGCCCCTGATAGGTAGTCCGCTCCCTAGACTGCGTGTGGAGCGCCGACGAGGCAGCCAGCACCCCAGGCCGAGCGGTAGGCTAGACACCGGAGAGAGGGGGCCTGGGGGCGGCGCGGAGGAAAGGCGGCGGTTTTGGTAACAGGCGAGAGGGCGGTGATCGGAGGAGGAAGAAAAGGGAGACGGACACGGATAGAGAAAAGGTAGTTAGGAGAGAGAATGGCGAAGGGTGCGGACGTGCGGGAACGAGCAAAGTGAATCCGCGAACATCGGACAACTGCGTGCGCACTTTGAACTTTCGGTGCTTTGTGAACTCATTGAGTGCAATCAAGTGACGCGTGTGCGACCTTTGGGATACCAGCGACATGGACATTATGGATTACTCGCCTGCCCGAGCCTGGTAAGCCACCCTCGTTAGAATGGCCACCTCCATGAGTTGTATCTAGATAGGGTGTAGATGTATTGCTCCTTTCTCAATAAACCCTGTAACTGCTAACTAAAGGTATGCTCAGTCCCATCCGCTAATCATTAGCTAGAAAATCCACTGAACCACTCATCCAAATCCCGTTCAACAAAACATGGTGCATCGGCCGGGAACCGATAGGTTAGGCCACCACGTGGAGCGCTCAAAAAGGCGAGCGTAACTCAAGGAATTGATTTTTTTTCCAAAAAGAAAAAGTGAATAATAAACATGCGGATAATTAGCTATTAAATCAGGCCTTCTTAAAATTTTTTTAGTCGTTTAAAAAGTGCTTTAAAATTAGTTGCACTTAGCAAGGTTAGGTGACAGCATGGCCACGCTGAGGATAGATGGATACTTTACCCTTAGAAAAATATAAAATTGTTCTAAATGCGAGAAGGAGGTTTACCCAGGATATTTTGAAGTCTGATCTTGCCCAACCGTGGACAGTGTTGGAAAACATTAAAAATTGGAACTTAGAAGCTGCATCCTTTCTGCTGTGGGAACTTTTCAGCTATTTTAAACATATACCCACTAGATTGTCAAAAAGACAAGGGAGGAGATCAAAATTTATTGAAATTGACAGTGAAGTAACGACCCCTAGGATTGAAATTCTCCTCGATGCAGCAAGAAGCGAAATACGGGAAGATCTGGGAGTACCGTTGCCAGTCATTGCTCTGAAAAATTTGTTGACACCCTCCAGAGAGCAGGTCTACCAGAATCAATAGTTATTGAAGAAATTTTGAACGGAATTAACAACGAACTTCCCCCAACACTTCAAGAAGAACTCAAAAAAGTAGAGGACCAGAGAAAGGAAGAAGACGAGCGGCAAGAAAGAGAACGAGAAGAAGAAGAGAGAAGAGAACGAGAAGAAGAAGAGAGAAGAGAACGAGAAGAAGAAGAGAGAAGAGAACGAGAAGAAGAAGAGAGAAGAGAACGAGAAGAAGACAAGAGAAGAGAAGAACGTGAAGAAGAAGAGAGAAGAAACGACCGAGAAGAGGAAGAGAGAAGAGAAGAACGGGAGAGAAGAGAGCGAGAGAGAGAGAGACGTCGCAGAGAATACGAGGAGCAGCTGAGGTCAGCAGAGGAACGGCTCGCGAGAGAGCGACGCCAACGCGACGAAGAGAGACGAGAGAGAAGCAGACGACAACACCAAGAGAGAGAAGAGAGGAAAAGAGAGAGAGAAAAACGAGACAGAGACTTTGAGAAAAAGAGGAGACTGCAACTGACAAAAATGGCGCAAATTGTAGTACACCCTCGCCAGCCGAAATTCACGGGGGCGCAGGGGGACGATTTCTTCTGCTTCGCGGAAGAATTCGAAAGCTGGAGAGCAAAATGTCACATTGAGGACGAAGATGCTAAGGGCTTTCTACGGGACTCCATGGAAGGGGAAGCAATGGCTACGTACCGAACGATAGAGAGAGACAACAAAAGAAAACCGTACGCGGACTTAATGAACGATCTGAAAGAGCACTACATGCCACATGACACCCCTGAAGAGGTTCAGGCAAGAATAATGGGGGCGGAGAGAAGTCCTCATGAGACTTTGACGAGGTTCGTGGTGCGTCTCTCCAACATGCAAGGAACCCAGCAGTCAGACTTAACACAGAAATTAATTTTGAAAAAATTGCTACAACAAGTGCCATCAGAATATTTCCAGCACATGAAAACTGTCCAAGGACTCACCCCAGGAAACTTCATAACCAAATTTCGCCAGATGATTATTGGAGCCCCCAATGAGCTCGAACTAGAAAAACTGATTCTGGCCACACCGATGAAGGTCATGAAGGAAGAAGAAGAGAAGAAGAAGGAAGACAAACCACACTTTGAAAAACCCAGAGAGGAAGACAAGAAGAAAAATACACAAGACTTAGCCGAGGAGCTGACCAAGCAGATGGAGCAGCTCTCCATCAATCTAATGCAAGGGATCGAGAAACGACTCGGCCCTCCCAGAAATGAAAACCCCAGAGGTTTTGGTAGAGGCAGATGGAGAGGAAATGGACAAAATACCAGTAACTACAACAACGGCCAAAACTACAACAACGGCCAAAACTACAACAACGGCCAAAACTACAACAACGGTCAAAACTTCAACAACAATGGCCAGCTCTACAATGGTTCGAACAATGGATACTACTCAGCCAACCGTGGGAGAGGTGGCTTCAATAGCCACAACGGTGGCTACAGCAATGGCAGGGGAGGTGCCCGGGGTCGAGGTCGAGGACGCGGCCAGGGTCCGTACAATCAACCATTCTACGGTCAAAATCAAGGCAGGGTCCACCAATCCCATTGGACAACCATGGCGGCAAACCCCTCATCCAACAACTACACGAAGCATGTGTGCCAACTTTGCGGCTTCCAGGGCCACCTTGCCCCTGATTGCCCAAAGCTAAAAAACGCATAAGCCCGTTGGCTAAATTGCCAACGGGCCCGCAACACGAAGAAAAAGGTGGGGAAAATGCGTCAAAGTCAAGAGAGACATGCAATGTGGGCTGGGTTCACAGTCTAGCCAATCAGTTTGAACCCGAAGACCTGCCCTTCATGACACATCCGAAGTGGCACCTGCACTGCGTTGTCCGCAGCCACCCTAAAAATACTTTCCCTGTCAAGATCCTACTTGATGGCAGGGAAGTAACGGGGGTGGTGGACCCAGCAGCGCACCGTTCCATCCTACATATGGCACTTGCACGGAGAGAGCACATCCAGCCAGCCATACTCTACACCCTAAATACAGAACGCAATTATGAAAAATCTCTTGGGACATACATGGCTCACATAAAGATAGCAAAGGGTGTTGAAACTGAATCCCCAATGGTGGTGGCAAAACTGGAAACAAACTTCGTACTTGGACAAGATCTGTTGAAAAAATTCTCAGCTCGATTTGACCCAATCTTGGATGGTATCTTCTTCAGCTCCCCACCGCACTGCGCGTTCCTGGCCCGAGAAACGGAAATAGTGCCGATGCAAGACAAACAAGAGTTGGCGATAAGAATCAACGCCATCACACAGCAAAAAAGCAACGGAGAGCAAGTGGGACAGATACTCTCTGTAAACAAGGTAGTCACCGGGAAGAGTAAATTATTTTCAGTCTACATGATGCTTCAGGGAAAACAAGAGAGAGTCACGATCGACTCAGCCGCTGACAGGAGCATAATATCAAAAAATCTGGTCGACAAAAATCACATCAGGCCATGCCAATACAGTCTGCTCGCTGCCAATGACGGTCGCCTGACAATTTTGGGTGAAATTGACATAACCTTGTCGTGGGGAGGACACTCCTGGCAACACACCTTTCTAATTCACCAGCAAGAGGCGCCACAATTACGAGCTCTCATTGGCAACGACTTCCATGATCGAGTAAAATCAAGAATTGACTTCCGGGACAACACATTTTCAATTCCAGTCGGAAAAAGAAGAGTATTTATGAACCGATTGGAAACCGCCGAGGAGTCATGCACACCAAGCAATGTGTTCTCTCTGATATCCCAGAACCAGCCTGAACTCTTTTGTGGCCCTCGCGCTGTCAAAAGCAAAATTAAAAAGGTCATTGAAGCCGGAAAAGATGCGTGGGTGAATATTAAAATCCACCCGCACAAGCTGACAGAAGCAGGATTATTTGTGGCTCGAGAAGTCATGCAAAACAGGCTGATTGCGTGGGACTTGATACTGGAGCCAAATGATACCCGTGTCCTTGTCACAAACGTCACAGACACCAACGTACTTCTCCCCGCGGGCACCAAACTTGGGTTCATTACAGAAGAAACCCCAAAAATACACAGTGTGCCCGAAGGACACTTTGAAGGACTTATCGCTGTGCTACAAGGAATACGAACTAGAGAGAAGGCACCAGCCAAACAAGCAGCCCACTCTGATTTCAATATCAACCCAAATTTGAAGCCTGAAGAGAAAAAGCATTGTTGCAAGTTCTGCGTGATCATGAGGACGTTTTCGCGGAGCCCGGTGACCCGCTTCGTACAACCAATATTTTGAAAGTTCGCCTCCCACTGAAAGACGACACACCGATTTACCAGCATAACTACAATCTGAGCCCCACCATGGAGAAAGCAGCCTCCAAAGTCATTGCTCAAATGGAACAAGAAGATATTTTGGAGCCAGCCCCACACTCTAATTATCGCGTTCCCTTCATGCTTGTTGAAAAGGGAACCAACACAGCCACACAGGATAAAGAGTACAGAATGGTCCTCTCGGCAAAGCGTCTCAATGACGTCCTTTCCAAAATAAACTTCTACCCGCCAAAAATAGATCACATTTTGGCGAAATTGAAAGGTCATGACCTCTTCTCGGTCATTGATTTGTCATCGTCTTTTCACCAGCTGGAAATTGATGAAAGGGACCGTCACGTACTCACAATCCAGCACAACGGACGCCTCTATAGGTACAAGAAGCTTCCACAGGGACTGTCCATAAGCAGTCAGTACCTATGCTATGCACTCACCCTCGCTTTGGGCAAGAATCTTTACCAGCATTGTAACAATTATGTAGATGACACCATTGTATACACTTCAGGTGGTGCAAAACCTCATTTGGAAGCCCTCAAGAAAGTCCTACAGTGCTTTAGGAGCGCAAATTTCGGAATCAATAGGAAAAAATGCCAATTCGGGTTCGAAAGGGTGTCGTTCCTCGGCACTATGGTGGACGGGGAAGGATACCATGCCGACCCGAGAAAATTCAGAGATCTGGAGAAATTGCTTGTGGCAAAGAACAAGAAGGACGCAAAGTCAATATTCGCGTACTTCTCACACTACAGAATATTCATCAAGGACTGTCACAAAATAAGCAAGCCAATTCTGGACGCGGCTGACCCACAGTTGCCCTTCAATTGGGGAAAGGAACAGGAAGACGCTGTCAGAAAGCTATATGAAGTAATGATGAACAAAATTACTCTTCTACATTTTGATGAGTCCCGCCCGACAGTGATGTCATGTGACGGATCACCGGTAAATGGCGTTGGCGCTGTACTCTTCCAAAAATGCCCCAAAAGTTTGAAATTTAAACCAGTCTCCATATTTTCGCGCCAATTCCCAAAAAGCCAACGCAAACTGTCGGCCTATGACGCGGAACTTTTGGCAGTGTACTACACTCTGCAGAGGTGGAGGGCGGAACTTCATGCTGTCTCTTCCTTCGAAATTCACACGGACTGCAGTGGTCTTCGAACCCTGGCTGACCTAAAGAACCAGTCCGAGCGTCAGGCCAGAGTGGCAAGCTTTCTATCACAATTTCACGGTTAATACGTAATCAAGCACAAGTCAGCGAAGGAACAGACATGCGCCGACTTCCACAGCCGACACCCGGACCCGGTAGTCCCTTACAACCCGAAAGAAGAGCAGAGTGATGCGTGGGCGCTTCCAGGAGAACAACTTTACCAGCCTGAATATTTTGAGAAGGACAAACAAAGATCGATTGAAGCAGTAAACAAGACAGAAGATACCTCCATCACTGCAAAAACCGTCAGGGACAGGGAATCTGAGGAGAGAAAGCAAAGCAAGAACACTGAAGGGATCGTGGCTGTCACAACGCGGGCGCAAGCAAAGAAGGACTCAGAGGAGCCCGAAGCCAGCGAAGCCAAAACACCAACACCAACAGTACCATACACTGAATTATGGAGAAAAAACTTAGAACAAGCTCAGAGAGATGACAACGTCATCGGGGAAATATGGAAATCCCTCTCACAAGGAGAGAAACTGAAATCATTTTGCTTGTATAAGAATGTGGTTTATAAGGATGGAGACGTGCCCCGAGTGTATGTACCGAAGCGCCTTTACAAAGTGATCTTCAGTATATACCACGACTCGCTTGTAGGGGGACATGGTGGTCAAGAAAAGACACTGAAAAATATTCAAGAAGGCTACTGGTGGCCAAACATGCGTGAAACGGTACGAGATTATGTCCAGTCCTGCCGTAAGTGCATGCAATACAAGCCAAAACTGATCCAAACTGGCCTACTGAACCCAATTCAGGCCTCTAAACCCTTTGAAAAAATGGCATGTGATTTCTTGGAAGTAACCAGATCGGCGAAGGATAACTGTTTCTGTTTGGTTGCTGTGGACCTCTACTCAGGTTATGTTTTTGCGGTACCCACGAGGAGGGACCGCGCAGAGGACGCAATCAACGCCCTTAAATCCCTTTTGCCGTTCATTTTGACCCCTGACATCTTGATTGTGGACGAAGGACCGCATTTCACAAGCCATGCTTTCAAAGAATTTGTAAATAAACTAGGTATAAGGGAATTGAATATAGTCCCACCACACGCCCATTTCAGCAATGGGGCCGCTGAAGCAGCGATAAAGAAAATAAATAATACTATTAAGTTTTACTGTGAGGAGGACATGTCAAAATGGGATGTTATTTTGCCGCAAGCTCTTAAGACTATCAACAGTAGTGTCCAACAACACGGCAAGACCGCGTCGGAACTTCTGTTCGGAGTAAAGGGAGCGGCACAATGGCAACTAAAAATCCCAGATGAGAAGCAGCAGGGACAAGAAGTTAGCTTTGAAGAAACGAGAGAAAAAATGAGAGATGAAACCATGCAGAAGAAGAAAAGGGAACAAGAAAATCAGAAGAAACAGTACGATAAGAATAGAAGAGAAGAAGAATTTGACGTTGGAGAACGGGTTGGAGTGTATTTTGAGCCAAAATCAAAGTTTGGAATGCCTGCTAAATATCAAAAAAAGTACAGAGAAGCGATAGTACTGAAGAGAGATGGCCCAGTTTCTTACACGGTCACTATGCAAGAGGGTCCGAGAACAGAAGCTACGCGTCGGGTACATGTTGCTCACATGAAAAAGTACCCGAAACGACCTGAATACTTAATCTGAAAAAGAAAAGAATAATTTCGAAATGAAGTGATTTTTTTTGGTGTTTTGGGTGAATTTCCTCGCATTTAGAACCCGTACACTAGAGTCCCTTAGGCCGTAAGCTCATCCTTCTTTCCCCATTCTATCTCACCCCCCCCCCCCCTCATGCGCAAAAATCCCCTTCATCGACTCATTAGAATAAGTTCACTAGAGTAAGAAGTTAGATTTAGTAGGGACTTGGGTGTTAAAAAAAAAGAGGCACCGAGAAAGAAAGCAGAAACATTTAGACTCAAGCCGGGGATGTGGCCACGTTCCTGGCCAAAAAGCGTTATCACCCACCTTTATAAAATGTATATCCTGTGAGAAGTATTCCCAGTGGTTACAAAACGGTAGGAAAAAATAATGAAGTGAGGGGCCCGATAAAAAAAATCACGGGACCCCCACATTTCATAACTTTCACCTCCAGCGTACCATCTTCTGTCGCTCATGGGTGCGCAGAAAATGATGCAATCCGATACGCTGTTTCCGTCGGTAAAATCCACTAGACGCCACTTATATAAATTTCACTTTGATTCACTTTGGTATCACTTCACCTCACTTCATTTCACTTCACTTCACTTCACTTCACTTTGGATCACTCCATCTCTCATAAACAGCCCTCAGCGCTTTAAAATAGATTTTCTCACTTTCCATCAGTAAAATCATTTCACTTTAGAATCAGTTGCGCGGTTCACCGAAGGGGGGCAACTGGACAGGACTTAGAAGAAATTTCCCGCGATAAATGCACATTAGCCGCGCGGAACGACACGTCTGTCCTGACCCACTTCTGCGCCGCGACTGGATGTCCGAGCTCTGGCCCAGTGCGTCTCAGCCCGGCCGAGTGCCTCAAAATGCAAGTTCGCACATTCCAAATGGAGGACTCCTCGTGATTAGTCACGTTCTCCCTCCGAGAAGCGCATCCTAGCGGTCGCAAGGGCCGAGAGCCCGGACCGAAAGATTCATTGCGATATTCTCCTTCCAATAACTCTGTTCCCATTGATCGGTTTGGTCTCGAACCAAGACAGACCGATTTCTTTAATTTTTTGCATAATTTGGTAGGGGTACCCCGAGAAAAATAGAAAAGAATAAGAAGTACTCAAATATAAATAAAATGCATAAGAGAGTAATATAAGAAGGCAACAAAACACTGCTGCAATGGCCCGCGCAATATTCATTGCTAACAGAAATGAACTGTTTGGACGAAATGTTCAAATTGATCTCAGTTTTAAATTAATTTTTTTAATATGTACTTTTAAGACCAATTCTTTTATGTGAATTATGTGAATTGAATAAACTTCATGACTCTTAATTCATCATTGTTCATTATTAAATCCGTAACTCTTATCCTTCTTGGATTGCCATCTACACCGCATATCACACAGAGTGATGTCTTGAATGACGTCTTCAATTGGTACGTTATCATATTCACTGTTTGAATACAATTTTTTGGAAATGTTTATTAATCTTTTCAAGTAATTATTGTAAATCTCGGTGTTTGAACAGTTAGTAATTATTATGGGTTGGTCAGTGACACCTTCTGCGCTGTGTTCAACCGCATATTTGGTAAGCACTTGTTCGTGCTTTTAAAAAAACAATTCAACTGTCTGAAACTTACCATGCGTACAAATTGACAATTTTGAGGTGGAAATGACGCATAATGCAAGGACACAGTTGTGTCTCACTGGAGGATACGTTTTGACAGCTAGGCGGGGCAGGGCAGAAATCTCTAGCGGCGTGGCGGCCCGCCGGGGGCCGCGAGGCCGGGAGGGAGAGAGAGAGAGAGGGGGAGGGAGACAGATTGATTGATTGGTTGGTTTATTGGGTCTAAATAAATAGGGCAGTTGTGCCCCCTTACAAGACCCTTAGAGGGTTTCATTGGAGCAGTACAGCAAGATAAAGTACTAATACAAATACAATTCAACATAAATTGTCTAAAATACATATTTTTGCATAAGCTGAGTACGTAATTTACCCTTAAGGGTATTGGACGTACGATGGATGAGTTTAAAAACACTATAATTGTTCCATAATTTACTGGCAGTAACCTGAAATGACATATCAAATTTAGTAGTTCTATGATTTGGTATTTGTAGGACACCTTCAGTGTGCCTGTTGCGACGACAAGATATTTCAGACAGATAATTAAAACAGTTATAGATGTAGATAGGCTCTTTAGTGGTTAATACTTTGTGCGTTAGTACAGCTACACTGAGTTCTCTTTTTTCAGTATATTTTAACCAGCCTCTCTGCAAATAGTGGGGTGTTACATGATCAAATCTCGATATCTTGTAAACAAATCTAAGGCAAGAGTTTTGCACACGAAGAAGTCTATTGGATTCACAGGAAGACATATCAGTAAATGGCGGTAAACAATATTCTAAGTGAGGAAAAATTAAACTATGAACAACCTTAAATCTTACACTTTCTGGCAAATAATCAAATGATCTTCTTATCTGAGCTAATGTGGAGAAACATCTTTTTATGACACTGTCATTATGAGATTTCCAAGACAGGGTTTGATCAAAGATCACTCCAAGATTTTTAACCTCTGATTTATATTCTATTGGTAAATTGTTGACACTGAGACAAGGTACACTACCATCCTTATCAAGTAAGGTTATGTTCCTGGCAGTACCCATTATTATGGGCTGTGTTTTTGTAGCATTGATAAGTAAATTGTGGCTTTCAAGGTAAGCAACGATTGAACAGATGTCATCATTCATAAGCTGAACAGCACCATTGATATTATTTTTGAAGAAATGTAGGAATATTTGAATATCATCAGCATACATGTGGAATTTACAATGTTTAACAGCAGAGGAAAAGTCATTTACATATATTGAAAATAATAGTGGTCCCAGCACAGATCCCTGTGGGACTCCTGTTAACAGTGCAATAAATTCAGATATATTATTACCACATACCACTCTCTGCATCCTATTGGTAAGGTAATCCTTAAACCATTGCACGGTGATGTCTGCAAACCCATAATAACTAAGCTTAGCCAAAAGAAGGCCATGATGGACTCTGTCGAATGCTTTGCTAAGATCAAATAAACATAATATGGTTAGTTGACCAAGATCTATAGCCTTACGCACATTATCGGAAACATTAATTAAAGCTGTTGTAGTGCTATGATTTTTGCGAAAACCAGATTGGTATTGGTTATACAAAGTATTACTGTTTAGGAACTCACTTACTTGCTGATGAACAATTTTTTCCAGTGCCTTACTCAGTACACATAAAATACTCACTGGCCTATAATCTTAGCATTTTGTTGGTGAGGTTACTTTTTTAAATGGTACTATGTTAGCCAACTTCCAATCGGAGGGAAATACTCCAGTCTGCAGACTAAAGTTAAACAGATGTTCAAGAACAGGTAATATGAGATCAATACACTTAGTTAACATAAATACAGAGACACCATCCACACCAACAGACTTTGATTTAATGCCTAAGATACTCCCTTTAATATCTGATGGTAGAACATATTTAAAGTAGAACTTATCTTTGGACTGCCTTTCCTGAAGTTTATAAGATTCTTTGGTAGCCTGCACTAGTTCTGGGTTGGGAGTGGTGGCAGCTTTACTATAATACTCATTAAGGTCATTAACAGAAGTAATTAATTCACAAGACTCGTCAGGACTTTTCCCTATTCCAAGAGAGCGCACTTTTTCCCACACAGATTTAGATGAATTGCAGTTGGCAAAGATATTGTGAAAATACTTAACTTTACTTGATCTTATTAGAGTCTTCACTTTATTTCTTAAAACTCTGAACTTCTCCCAGTCATCTTCACTTTTTGTTTTTGAGAACTTGCTCCTTGCCTTGTCTCTTTTTTTCATCAATCTTTTTATTAATCCAGATAGCCATGGTGGCATATCATTCCTGAAATGAACTGTTTTGATTGGTGCATGCTTGTCAAATATTGACAGCAAGGCACTGTTAAAAGTCTGGACCTTGTCATCTATCTTATCCATTTGATAAATTTCCTCCCATGGATATTGCTGAACATCACTACAAAAATGGTTGTAAGAGAAATTTCTAAAATCTCTGCAGGATCTAGTAAGTTGTACAGTCTTAGGAGTTTCAATATTAAATACTGCATATAACAGATCATGATGAGAGAAAGCTGCAGGTGTTTGGCCAATTTTGACAACTAAATTATTACAATTGGATGCAATAAGATCTAAAGATGAGCTGCAATTAACAGTATTATATGTTGCATTGAAAGGTAAACACTCGAGGTTGCAATCAGTAAGCAGGTCAGTAATAATTTTGGTCTCATCAGATCCGCTGCCAAATCTGGCATTAAAGTCGCCACACACAATTACATAGCCATAATCAATTAGTAGGGCTTGAAGGTCATCCCTAAATAAGTCTAGATGCCCAGCTTTGGGTCTACGATAAAGACAAGCACATAATATTTTGATTTGGTTAAAACACAGTTCTAGTATAAGATATTCGGGTTTATTACTGTACTGACCTGGGGATGCACATACTACCTTAGTCTGTATTCCATTCCTGACAAAGAGTGCAACGCCTCCTCCTCCTTTGCCAATTCTGTCATTCCTGTGGCATTGGTATCCTGGTAGATTAAAATTCATATTTGGCTTTAAAAATGTCTCACTCACTGCTATCACATCAATGCCACTATTTATAAATGTTCCTAAAAACTCAGTTTTATGAGAGGTATCCTGCAAAGATTGAGCATTAATATGTACAGTTTTCAGCAGAGAAGAATAATTAGTTGACACATCAATCAAAACCCTCTATAACGCCATCCCGATGATAATAACTGACTCATGTAAATGTTTGGGTAGAACGGTGCCAGATACGATGTTTTTCATGAGAACTGACCCCCTTTTAAATAACCTCAAAGCCTTAGGAAAACTGGCAAAAATCACCCCAGGTGCTGCTGCAGGTGCCGGTGGGCAAAACAGGGCCTCCTTGGACAGGAACTGGAACGGGAGGGCCAACTGCTAGAGGTTGAGGTTGCAGTATTTCGAATTTAGATATAGGAACCGACCCCACCTAAAATGACCCCAGCAACCAAGTATAAATGCTGAAATCGCCTCCAGGTGCTGCTGCAGGTGCTGCTGCAGGTGCCGGTGGGCAAAACAGGGCCTTCTTGGACAGGAACTGGAGTGGGAGGGCCAATTGCTAGAGGTTGCAGTATTTCCAACTTGGACATAGCAACCGACCCCACCTAAAATAACTCCAGCAACCTAGTACAAATGCTGGAAACGACTCCAGGTGCTGCTGCAGGTGCCGGTGAGCAAATCAGGGCCTTCTTGGACTGGAACTGGAACAGGCCAAACTCCTAGACGGTTCGAGATACGAACTGTTTCCCGACAATGGACACCCTCTCAAATGACTTCAAAGCTTTAGGAAAACTCCCAAAAACGACCTCAGGTGTTGCTGCAGGTGCCGGTGAACAAAAGAGGGCCTTCTTGATCAGGAACTGGAACAGGAGGCCAAACTCCTAGACAATGCGATATACGAACTTTTTCCCGAGAATGGACCCTCTATCAAATGAATTCAAAGCCCTAGGAAAACTGCCAAAAACGACCTCAGGTGCTGCTGCAGATTCCGGTCAGCAAAACAGGGCCTTCTTGGACAGAAACTGGAACAAGAAGGAAAACTGCGTGAGGGTGCGGTATTTCAAACTTGAACATCGGAACCAAACCCACCTAAAATGACCCTAGAAACCTAGTAAAAATGCTGGGAACGACCCCAGGTGCTGCTGCAGGTGCCGGTGTGCAAAACAGGGCCTTCTTGGACAAGAACTGGATCGGAAGGGCCAACTGCTAGCGGTTGCATTAATGCAAACTTGGATATAGGAACCAACCCCAACTAAAATGACCCTACGAACCTAGTAAAATTGCTGGAAACGATCCCAGGTACTGCTGCAGGTGCCAGTGGACAAAACAGGGCCTTCTTGAACAGGAACTGGAACGGGTGGGCCAACTGGCTAGAGGGTACACTATTTTAAACTTGGACATAGGAACCAACTCCAACTAAGATGACCCTAGGAACCCAGTAAAAATGCTGGAAACGAACCCAGGTGCTGCTGCAGGTGCCGGTGGGTCAATCAGGGTTTTAAGTAGGAAGTGGAACGGGAGGGCAAACTGCGAAAAGGTGCAAAATTTCAAACTCGAGCGTGAAAACCGACACGTCTTAAACAATCCGAGGAACCTGGTCGACCTCTGGTGCTGTTGCAGGTGACAGTGGTCACAACAGTTTTTTTTTTTTTTTTTTTCGTTCCTTGTCCTACCACTGGACTGCTTGAAATTATGAACACTACCAAATGTAGGACCGAAGGGAGAAACAGCAGGGCGGAGCCCTGCACGGGGTCTGGGGGCGGAGCCCCCAGCGAGCGAGTCTTTGATATAAGCCTGTAACGGCAATGACATATTATGAGTAAATATAAGATATGAACTATTAACAAACAGATATATAGTAGATAATAAGCAGTAACAATATACAAGTATATCACAATATAATACTGGTGATTAGATAATATCACAGTAGTTGAACGAGCACAGCCATAGTTTTATCACAGTTATTTATCACAGTAAGCATGAGGAGCCAAGGAACAAACGCATTGATGACTAATTAATATTCCTTTTTTTGGGTGGCTTGAATTTGCTCATGACATATTTCAGGTCTTTCTCTTTGGTAATGCGATACCTGGTATCTTTGTTTTGCATTACTATTATTGTCCCATCAGAGGTCCATACATTTTGCATACCGTAGGTGTCAATGGTCTTTTTTAACAAATCCAGCCTGTTCTTAGTCAGATCCTCATGGATCGTGACTTTTGTTCCCTTTAAATTCCTCTTAGCCTGGAATACCTTACGACGGGCTGTGTAGTTGGTGAACTTGATAATGATTGGTCTAGGCTTCCCCACAGAGAGAGATTTGATTGATTGATGTTTATTGGGTCCTAGTAAAATGGACTAAAAAGTCCCGTTACAACAGAGACCCGCTCTCCTTTCAACGGGTTTTAAATAACAAAACAAAAACAAACATAAGTGAAATAAGATTTCAAAATAAACCTAATTGACTAGTATACAATAGTAATGAAAAAGCACCTGAATACAATAGCAAGTTAAACAATGTTTACTTTTTACTGAATAGAGATCTGAAGACATTCTTTTTAACCGTGGCCGGTGACAAATGTAGATATTCATAGAGACCAAAAAGATTCCAGTACTTAACAGACTGAACATGAAAAGAATTATGATATTTAACAAGTCTGTGATTTGGCATTTGTAACATTTTTTTACTGGATCTGGTTGAACATGTGTTAGTTTTGGAGGTAAAGGTGTACAATTTATACAAGTACCAGGGTTGTTGAGACTTAATAATTTTCCACACTAACATAGAGACAGCTAATTTACGTCTATCTTCAATTTTAAGTACTTCAAGAGCTCTATAGTGAGGTGTTATATGATCAGAAACCTTAGTTCCAGTGATAAACCTAATACAGGCATTCTGCAGTCTTTGTAATTTCAAATTGTTTCCTACTGACATATCTGTAAATAAGACAGACGCAAAATCAATGTGTGGGAAAACAAGAGAGGTGACAAGTAATTTCCTGATTTTAGTTGGGATGAAAGAGAAATTGCGCCTTAATTGAGCAATAGTGGCAAATACTTTCTGTACAACAGAGAGACAATGATCATTCCAGCTAAGAGTTGGATCAAAAACTACACCTAGGTTTTTAACAGTGGTGGAATAGGGTACAATACAGCCTTTTATTGTAAAAGGTGTTATGACATCCTGCAGTTTAGTAAGATACCTCTGAGTACCGATTATAATTACTTGCGTTTTGGCTACATTTAGAAGTAAATTATGACTGCTGCAGAAATCAATTACATTGTCCACATCACTGAGCATTTTACTGAGCTGTGCATTAAATGTATCCATACTAAAATGAGTATAAAGTTGCAAGTCATCAGCATAGCAATGATGGGAGCCACTCAATATAACCTTGGGCAAGTCAAAAAGATATAATAAGAATAAAAGTGGCCCCAACACACTACCCTGTGGCACACCAGTAATAATCTCCACCCAATCAGAGAAAAGAAGCTCAGAGATGAATACCCTATGAAACCTACCAGTTAAGTATGAACTAAACCACTTAACAACAGCATCAGAGAAACCAAGAAACTTTAGTTTAGTCAGAAGAAGTCCATGGTGGACACAATCAAAGGCTTTACTTAAATCTAGTAATACCAGAAGTGACATAAATCTTTTATCCATTGCCCTTCTTATATCGTCTGTAACTCTCAGTAGTGCTGTAACAATGCTATGATTTTTCCTGAACCCAGACTGATATTTGGGAAATAAGTTATTCCCATCCAAAAATTCACACATTTGTCTGTGGACTACTTTTTCCAAAGCTTTACCAAGCACACAAATAATACTAACAGGACGATAATCCTTGGGTTCACTAGGGTTTTTGGTCTTGGGTATAGGAATGATATTAGCTAGTTTCCACACTTCCGGAAAAGCACTATTTTGTAAACTGAAATTAAAAATATGTTCTAATACAGGTAATATAGAAGGCATGCATAACTTGATGAATTTTACAGGCAGAAGATCAACTCCTTAGCATTAGATTTAATGGACTGTATTGCAGAAAAGATATCTCCAGGACTTACATATTTAAAGTGAAATTTATCATTAATACCTCTTTCAGGAGTTTTATCACTATATTCATCAATACATACTGCAATTTGATCTGGATCCTTGATAGAAGATACAGAGGCATAATGCTTATTAAGATCATCAACTGAGACAACAATGTCAACATCCTGTCTTGGGGAACCAATATTTAATGATTTAAGAGTGGACCAGATTGCTTTTGAACTATCTGCTGAATTAAACTTCCTATATAAAAATCTGGCTTTAGAATTTCTTATTTCCTGTTTAACTTTATTCTTTACCTGTCTAAAACACTCTTTGTCAATTGGACACTGGGTCCTCTTCTTCTTGTTCCAAAGTCTATCTCTTTGCTTCATAAGTATTTTAATTTCTTTTGTCATCCAAGGTTGCATAGGTGCTTTAGGCATAAAAGTTTTGAGTGGGGCATGCTTGTCCATTAGTATAGTCATAATAGTGTTAAAGTAATCTAATTTAGAGTCAATATCTGGTGCATTATATACTTGATTCCATGAGGCTATCTCAATATCGTTAAGTAGATCATCCTGATTAATATTTTTAATGTCTCTGAAGGAAACAGTCTGTTTTTTGTTGCGTGGCACAGTAAGGTCAAAAACTGCATAAAGTAAGTCATGGGCAGAAAAGCATGGTGCCTCTCTTTGTCCAAAGTCAACCAAGTCTTCAGGGCAGTTACTACAAATGACATCAAGGTTTGAGTCACAACCAGAGATATGAAAAGTTGGTCCAAAAGGCACACAGTGGAGATTGCATAAACTTAAAACATCTGAAATAATTCTGGTCTCATCAGTTCCACTACCAAACTTTGCATTAAAATCTCCACACACAAATGTATACTTATAATTAATTGTATGCTTATAAATATCATCTTGAAAAGAATCCAGAAATCCTACTTTAGGAGGTCTATAAACACCTGCAACAAGAATTTTAGTGGCTCCCACAAGAACATCAACCAAAATGTACTCTGGTTTCTCAGCCTCTCCCAACGATACAGATATAACTTTAGCTGTGTAGCAAGATTTAACAAATACTGCAACACCACCTCCAGACCTATTACTTACACGATTTACGTAGAATGCTTTATAATTAGGAATATTTATTTGTATACTATCCTTTAACCAGGTTTCAGAAACTACTATGAAATCAATACCTTTACCTGAAAATATATCTATAAATTCTGACTGTCTTGCCTCATCCAGTAATGACTGAGCATTGATATGTATTAATTTCAGTTTGCTTGGGTGTTTATCATTTATATACTGTACATAGTCATGAGTGGTATCAGTCTCACAATCACTCATAAGAGAAAACGTTTAAGAGCATTGGCCAGAACCTGTAAGCATAAAGAAATTAGTTGTGGCACATAGCATTCGAAAAATATATATATAGTTGTATAACAAGCAATTTATCGAACAATCATACAGTATTTAACAATACAAGTTGACATCTTATACCAAATAAAATACAGGCAGCATTGGAATTATGAATATAAATATAATGAATTTATATAAACAAAACAATAGGTTAAATAATTTAACACAGACTAGTAATACAGTCATTGCACCAAAGGCACTTGTAATACTGAGCATAAAGAATAAAATATAATAAAAGCAGGCAAATAATATTAAGGGCTCTATCCCCCACCATTGTTGGGTGGGTGCCTTTCCACTAGGATATTCAAGTCACTTTCACATCTGACACGAGCAGGGCGACGTTCACCAACATTAATCAAAATCACTCCATCGATGGACCAAACATTTCTCACACCATAGTCACGGGCAGCACTTTTCATTAGATGGAGCCTTTGTCTTGTCAGATCTTCACGCACAGTGATTGGAGAGCCCTTTAATTGTTTCTTGGCTCTAAATAGAAGGGCACGGTAAGCATAACTGGTAAATTTAACTATAATTGGTCGTGGCTGCGACCCTTGTGCACCCACACGATGAGACCTGTCAATGCAGGAAGCATTGAGTTCAACCCCTATCTTGTGTGCCACATTCATTACTATTTCATCAGTCTTTTCCCTTGCTCCTCCTTCACACCAAAGATCCTTAGATTATTCCTGCGCCCGTACTGTTCCAGCTCATCAATCCTGTCATCAAGCTGGGACTGGAGTTCTTGAATTTTGTCATCTTTGGCATCGAGTTCAGTCCTCAGTTGACGCACTTCAACTTGCAGTTTGTCAAGTGCTTCTGTGATGGATCTGGTTGCAGACGTAACAGCTTTGGTGATCAATGCCTCCAGATCAACAATCTGCATATCAGACACTTTTTCAGATTTCTCAGCTCTATCGTTCTGCTGCTTGTTTTTGTTGCCTGCCATGTTTACACAGTTGCACCAACTTGCAGCACCAAAGTCACTAGGTGCTCGTTGTTTGTCGCTACAGTTGGGTTGGTAGGACTGGAAGAGGAGCCGGCACAAGGCCACCTAACCTCTTAGCCTACTAGCTGATTTATGGAAGAAACCAGGCAAGCTAAAGCTGCAAAGGGTTTCCTAGCAATCGCACACCTGCCACAGATGTCAAGTCACAGTCCAAATGTCACAAGAACGAACACTATCGCCTAAAACACCTTCAAAAATACTAAGTTCAGCCGCTCTCAAAAACACGTCACTCCTCCATGAGAGAGAGAGAGAGAGAGAGAGAGAGAGAGAGAGAGAGAGAGAGAGAGAGAGAGAGAGAGAGAGAGAGAGAGAGCGTGAGGGCGAGTGGGATCTCGGAAGAACAGGGGGAGGGGGGGGTCGCGGGGGCGGTCGCGGGGGCCTGGCCGTGACGAGTCGGGGGATGAACACGTGACCTGCGGAGTCCGCGTGTACAGGAGCACGCCCTCCGGGGCCACACGCGGCGCGTGTGGACAGGTTCCCCGCGGGGCCCGGCAGCGCGCCTCACAGCACGGCTCGGCACGGCATGGCACGGCTGGGCTCGGCTCGGCACCGCGGGTCCCCAGGGGGGCGCGAAGGAGATTGAGGACCTGCAGGGCGTAGCGGGGCACGGGTGCACTCCCCCGTCGACGCAGACGCAGCCCGGCGCAGGGCGTGGTGCACGCGGTGCACAGCGGACGGTACAGAGCCGCAGGAGTCCCTCGCCGGGCAGTTCAAGTACTCGCTGGGGGGCGCGACCGCGACCCCTCCTGACACACACGGCGCACGAAGCAGGGAAGTCTCCGGGGAGGGGGTGGGGGTGTTCGAATACCGAAGCCGGTAGTGCCGGAGAGCTGGAGCCACCATAGAGTTACTCTATGGGACCCACAACGCCGGACTCAGGGTGGCCGTTGTCGCCCGTCCATATGTCGGCAAGATGGAGAAGATGTCATCAGCGTCCCCCACCTCCCACCTACCTCAGCTACCCCGGTCCCGATCCGGTAACCGATGCCTCTGCGCCGGGATTCTTCTGCAACACGGCTCGCCCAACGAACAATTTCGCAAAATCCCCCTCGCCCAGAGTTTCCTAGCCCAGCATTTGACCATAGCAGACCATAGGCTTGACCGGTAGTCTCTATCTCTCTCGCACCCCGAGCGCACCTGCCAGCGGCAGACAGCAACCGTGTCAGTTGATTTGCCGTGTCCACAGCAGGAGCATCAAGTCCACATCTGTCTTCAGTCTTCAGTCATGAAAACAAGTAAGTTTTTATGCTGTTGCTACAAGACGAGACACTCGGTCGTGAAAATCCCTATTTTTGGCGTATCCGCCGCGTGTCTCGGCGAATTTGATTCCATTCCCGTGACAGGTTTGTGACAGCCCGGTTTGTGACCTGTGCGTTTTGTTTTGTAGACAATGCGGTCAGCGAAGGCCCAGTCCTCCGCCAAAGAAGGCCCAACCCGGGGCACTTTGCGGGGATGGCGGTGGGGCCTCCGCGCCCCCGCCGATTGAGGCCGCTGCCGCCCCCCGCACCCCGCCCACGAGCACGCCCGGCCCCAGGGACTTTCAGTGGGATGACGGCCCCACGCCGCCGGCACCGCCGCCCCCGGCCCCGCCCCCGCCACACTTGCAAGAGGCCGTGCTGCCGGTGCCGGCCCTGCTGCTGCTGGCCGGCAACGGTACCCATGGTAAGTAAACCTGCTTTATTTTACACTTGTCTTGTCAATGTAGCAACAAATGAGCCTCTCGTCAGTTTCATGAGGCAACCCTATGTAGCAAACTGTGCACATGTGGCTAATACTCACAAGAGGCCAGCCTTGCTGACATGAGAGGTTTGTTCATGCTACACCCTTGTAGAGTAGTGTCTGATCAACTGTCATTTTCAATCATCAGATTCTGCTGGCCAGAACCTATGGGTGACCCCAGCTTGAAAACGCTGCAGTTTTATTATTTTCATCAGTTCTCAGGAACTTATTGTTTAATTGTATGCAGCTGTCATTTCGTAGTATAGTTTTAGGTTTAGTATATGACAATAACTTTTGTTGGTTTTTATTATTGTGCAAGGTCAGTCATTTTCACATTGTATTTACTCTCTATTTGTATCCATTCAACCTTTTTTACTAATATGTTTAATTGTATCCAGCTGTAGTTTTAAGTTGCCATTTGTATGACGATAACTTTTACAGTTTTTTATTCATTTGCACCCATAAATGAAAGGAATAAAGGAATTAGTATCAGGTCACTCACTGTATAAGTTAAAAGCATATCAAAGTTAATCGGGCTTTGTAAATCTTTGTACATTTTTTTTATTTTTATTTTTTGTACATATTGTACGACAAGCATTATTTGCTGGATTAAAAGTTTGTGCACATTTTAAAGAGCATTTCTTCACTCTAAAACGTACCCTGCATACGAATTGACAATTTTGAGGTGGAAATGACGCATAATGCAAAGACACGGTTTTCTCTCACTGGAGCAAGTACAGCCTTTACCTCCCCTTACTGTAGGATACGTGTTGACTGTATATTTTTCATCCATGGACGCAATAACCTGCACTTTACTTAGAACATGCATAACATAGACGTAATTGTGACGAAGTAATCAGGGCGAGGTGTTTAGTGACGTAGAAAATATGTTTGTTTGGTAAGTGGGCCCCAGGAGCCATCCAAATTTACATACTTTACGCTAAGGTGGCAGGCTTGATTAACTACTTCTTCCAGCCTTTATATATTATTTTGACTCTTCTCGATGTGTGAGCTTTGTAAAGTGATAGTTATGGAATAAAACCGATTGTGACCAAACTTCATTAATTGCATATATAATTCGTGCTGTCAATTACATGGAGGGAGCAGATTGTACACCAAGTTGCCAGGTTTCATTTAATTGGGAATCATTTTAAATCTCTGTGTTTGAACAATGATGCGTAATTATTATGGGTTGCTGAGCGATACCTTTGGCGCTGTGTTCAACCGCACATACCTCCGACCATTTTTTCAAGTGCTGGGCAGCAGCTAAAGCAACCGATGGTGATACTGCTCTGACGATGAACGTGTGACAGGACCTGGCCTTACCACAGGCTGCAGGTGGCTTCAACGAGGCTGGGCGTAGTCGAAGGCTGCGCATGCCACAGATATGCAAAATTTTAAATGAGGTTCTTTCATACGTATTGCGGTCTTCCTGCTTATCTGCCATTACATAGGTGAAGAAACGGAATTCATGGTGACACGTGTGGCTGTGAATTGTGTTGTATTTATTTGTGGTTCATCTGTGCTCCTATATTTCTTACCAGTAATACTATTCTTGGTCTGTAGGAAGATGCTGCCGAGGAAGCTTTTGTGGAAGCAGCAAGTGTGGCAAATGAAAACCCTATAATGGTTATCAAAGGGTCCAAGGCTGTCCGAAGACAGCAGAGCCGAACAATTTTACTCAGCAATATGCTTTGGAGCGGGTGCCAGATCAAATCCGCTTACAGGGAAAAAATATATGTTGGTTGGGTTGGTTGCCAATGAGCCAAATCACTGCATTGGCTACGGTCGTCGTCAACGCGGAACATGGGAGGCGTACGACGACTACCTTGCACAAAGCGAGGTGCCAAGCAGGTCACGTCTCAAATGTTGTTCTATGTGGCAACACAGTTTTAAAAGTGGCAGTTTTGAAATCATCTGCAGTTTTAATTATGGAACTTTGCCAAATTATCAGTAATGTTTATGATGTTATATGAAAAAAAGTGAGTCATTTCGTTCTTCATTGTCCCACTGGTTTGATTTGCTTGCTGAGTTCCAAAATACGGTAGTTCATGTTCCTTTTTCTTCATTCTCAATACTTTTTATTGTAATTGCTACACAATTCAGTTCCTGTGTTGTTATTTTTAAATACGTGATTTTTTGTAAACTTAACTTTGTTTTAGAGGCCTTTTTTATTACACATGGTCCCCCCTTACATTGTAATCATGTCAAACAGGTGATTCATTTGTAACAAATGTTTATTAAACTGAAAACATATGTTATTTTTAGGTCATAGGACATTGTCTAGGAGGTCACTTAATATTGCGACCTTTCAGAATAACCACACATGGTCCTCCCTTTTAATGTAATTATGTTGAACAGGTAATACATTTGTAATAAATGTTGCTCCTAAAAAAACTAATGATTAAACACCTATTTTCTCTTCTTCGATTGATCACCAATACCATAGTTGTATGACAAGCTGAGCGATATCTTGCCAGTGTCCAAAATATGTTTTGTCTGTTCTTGTGGCTGTGTCCGCGCGAGTTTTCGAGAAAGGTTGATCGCAGAGGGCTCAAATTTGGACCACACTTTTCGTGCATCATAGAGACGGCAATCTCACTTGGAGGCACCGTAGTCAAATAGATTCTAAAACAAAATTGACAACCGGTCTCAATTTTTTTTAAATAACTGACAAGGCAATTCAGATAGTGACGCGCGCTACGATTCATGTTCATATTTAGGTAGGACGGTGCTAGATACGAACTTTTTCATGAGAATAGACCCCCCTCAAACCATCCCAGAAACCCAGAAATCCCATGAACATGTCAAAACCGACCCTAGGTGCTGCTGTCGAGACCCGTTAGCAAAACAGGGTCTTCTTTGGCAGAAACTTAGAGGGAGGGTAACTTCTAAATCGTGGAGAATTTATTGAGCTTGAACCCAGCTAAAATGCTTAAGTCGACCCCATGTGCTGCTGTAGGTGCTAGTGGCCAAAACAGAGCCTTCTCGGTCAGGAGCGGGAACGGGAGGGCAAACAGCTAAAGAAGCAGTAGTTTTTATTTTAATATGGTAAGCAAACTGACTTAAAATACACTCAGGACCCACGACTTGTAAATGAGCGGCGTTTGTACGGATGGGGTAGTTCGAAGGGCGATACAACACTCGATTAGAATGCTAAAGCACGAAACAATTGTGCTCGCATACATTTATTTCATATTTGACGCTAAAAACGGTATTGAACTCTTAGCCGGACCCGCGACTTGTGCACCAGCAGTGTGTGTACGGCTGGGGTGGGTGTGAGGGCAGACCTAAGTCTGACTGGGATGCCAAAGCACGGAACAATTGTGCTCGCATACATTTTACATTTGACGCTTAAACGGTATTTAACTTTGAGCCGGACCCGCGACTTGTTTATTAGGGCGGCACAGTGAGTCATTAGGATGCGACATTATGGAACAAGAAAGGTCGCGTCGTTACCAACCCGGAACAAGTGTCGGTTTATCGAGCTTATGGGGACAATGTAATTATGGCCTCACCCAACCTTTTGTTAAAAAAAAAAATTGTGTCGCCGTATGAAAGCAGAACAAAGTGGAACAAATTGGAACCTTATAGAACAAGTTTACCTCTACCCATTAAAAATATTTAGAGGTCGTGTTGCGTTTTGGTTCCGGCCATCTTAAAGGGTCTCGCCAAGACGTATTGTGGAACCTGAATAAATCTTATTTGTTTGCCAATAAGTGTCATTTGATTTACACGCCCAATTTTTAATTTTCACAACATATTTTGAATGTCAATCTCATGACAACTTTTTGATTTTTATCAAAATGATGTGAAGTTTAAGAAACCAATCATGACATTCATTTCAGAAACGATTGTTGATTTTCATAACACGATATGAAATTTGAGAAAGCAGTCATAGTATGCAGTTCAGAACATTTCCCTGCTTTTCATTACATTATATCAATTGCGAGTAACCAACTATGACATTTTAGAAACGATTGTTGATTTTCATAACATGATATGAAATTTGAGAAAGCAGTCATAGCATGCAAATCAGAACATGTTATTAATTTTTATAATTAAGAGATTTATAACATTTCATGAGAATTCATAACATTGGTTATAATTACTTCATTTATATCATGTTACGAATTTTCATAACATTTCCATAACAATGTTATGTAACAAGCTTCCTAACAAAGTTATGAAAATCTTATGAAATTTTTTTAGCAGTGTGATGTGGTCGTCACAGGGGAAAGACGTGTCTCTCACGTTCCCTAGATCAGGGGTCTAGAACTCGCCGCAGTGCCGAGCCACTGGCCGGGTATGCAGCCAGCAAAAGGCGTCTGTTAGGGCGCCTCTGAGTATGGATGGCAGCGCGACTAGGTTGACTCGGACTGGCACCTGAAGTGGGGACAGGGAGCTGCACCAATCAGCGAGAGGCTGGCGCGCGAATAGGGAAGATAGGTGGACAGCCCAGTCGCATATCCAGCTCTAGCAGGCCTGCGTACGGCAGAGACGCGCGGCTCTCGGCGAGCCGCGCGCAGGGCCGGGCGAGCCACTGGTGGCTCGGGAGCCGCGAGTTTGAGACGCCTGTCCTAGATGATCTCCAAGCCGACTGCTGCGCCGGGCTGGACAGCTCGATGGTCTGACTACGAGATGACTCGAGCGCGGTGGTCCTGTCGCAGCACAACGAGAAATGGGGCCGTCCTTAAGCGGCCGGGGACAGGCTTTTTGACTAAGCTTCAAGTTGTGCGGACTGTACCCAATGCAGGACTGTACACGGATTGCCTTAATTTGCCTACCTTGCAGGGTTCATTTTATTACTTCTCGCGTTTTTCGAACACTCAGCCAAAAACAGCTCCGCAGTGAACGTGTTAAATAGTATCTTCCCTCTTGCAGCCGTTGCAACGACCAACTACGTGAGTTGTTGGCGTCCTGAGCTTACCTGACCACCTGTCAAAGTCATGTGAACCATTTGGACCGAAAACCGTCCCGCCATAGCCCTTGAAACGGCGGAAAAAGTGGAAAATCGGACCGTGCCGTGCGGGTTGCCTACTCTCAGTACAAACGACCCCGGCGGCACCCCTAGATTAGAGGGGTTCATTTGCCAAAAGTGTTAAAATGTAACGGGGCTGGTTTCGATTCCGGTTCTGTGTTAAAAACCATGAATTTTGGTACCTCGGTTTTATTTTTCCGACCACCGGAAGGGGTCGCGCATCAAGCCGGAAGTTTCCATGTTACGCCCTATCAGAGATTTAAAAAAAATTCCGATTCCACTCAAACACAAATTTTCTGTAGTAAAACACCCCATATTAACACCCTTTGGGCGAAAATTTCGTCCGTTTTGCTCTATCTGGCCCCATCGGATTGTACTAATTTTGCCTTTTACATTCCTTAGATTTAGACAACACTAAATCTGCGAGGCTTTTGAAGACTGTGATAGCCGCAGGGCTTCAGCCCACTCATCAGTGCCCTACTTCAAACAAGCCTGCAGTCCCTGCGGACGGAAGTAAGTGTGTATAGGTTAAGGTGCACTATTCTGTTTTCTCTTGAGTACAGTGTAGCTCATTGTCATAATTCGTTTACAGGCCCAAGAAACGAGGAGGCAAAAAAACATGAGTGGGGCCCTGATCGCACTGGTTAATTCTTGAGAATGTGCCACGACCATCGCCACATTCCGAGGCAGAAACAGGTGCCATTGGTTTTCTGGCGAAACTTGTCACTCTCCGTGTCTCAGCAGTTAGGCCGGCCCTTCAGCGGAAAGCGGTGGTGTGGGCGACGGTGTCACAGTTTGATGTAATCAGTGCACTATGTTGTGAAATCCTTCGTTGCCCCCTTTCAGTTGAATTCATAAGCTACTCTTCAGGTGTTGTCCTTTCAGTGATGTAGAATGTCAGATTTGGTAAGAGTATATAATACAAGACCCGAATTTTATTGGAGCAACCTTGCAACCTCAGGATTTCACGGAAATGCGTCTTTTTAACTATACTTTAATCTAGACCCCGAATCGAGGTAGGTTAAGATTTTCAGAATTTCCGTCCTTTCCAAAGATTTGCGTAGAGCGAACTGTCGGCAACCCCAGCCATGGCCGACCATAAACAAATGCGTAAACAAGTGACGATCGCGACGGAAATCGACGCGCACGACCTGTCGGCTGCTATCTGGTACCATCTCACCTCACGCAGTCCAATGCCACTTGTTTGTAGGCTGAGGTGGTTTGGACTGTTCAAAGATCATGGAAAGAACACGATTGGCGGATTGTCGCGTCATTTTAGATGACATGATGAAGTAAAGAATATAACTCTTAAGCTGCAACGGGAAGGTAGGAAGGTCTTATTAAACCTTTAAAAAACTGAAGCAAGTGCAGAAGGCAAGAGGTGCTCTATCGCAACAAAGACTACAAGGGAAACTATGCAGCATACTGCTGTACTTGTAAAAGGTGCAAATCTCTGTGTGAAGGGACTTTTATTTGAGGATGTGCACCTAAGTTTTAAAAACGTATGCCTTCCAAGTAGGACTTGGGTTTGTCATATTAGACCAAAGACAGCTTCACAGTTGGTTAGCGTACCGAGATTGTCTGTTATCCAATTCTATCGCCTCTTCCGGTGAGTGCCTGACTCTGAAATTATGTAAAATTTAACTACGGTGACTTTGGTCTATTTAGCTGTGTTTATTTATGGCCATGTTGCAAGCTGGAAGCTTC
This sequence comes from Odontothrips loti, assembly GCA_038380765.1. NCBI lineage: Eukaryota > Metazoa > Arthropoda > Insecta > Thysanoptera > Thripidae > Odontothrips > Odontothrips loti. Next base: position 418,675 of record JAZGLN010000133.1, on the reverse strand, counting down.
TGAGCATGCCAGAAATTAAATTTGGGGGCGCTGGTTCGATCGTAGAGATTGATGAGTCAGTGGTAACGAAACGGAAGTACCACAAAGGAAGAAAGATTCCCGAAAAGTTGATTTTTGGTATGTACGATGAAGACATCGGGAAATGGCTGTGTGTTTAGGTACCTAATAGGAAAAAGAATACCCTAGTTCCAATTATTCAAAAGCATATCCTCTCTCTGACCACTGTGTGGTCTGATGAATGGGCTGCTTACAAATGCCTTGACAACCTTGATTATGTGCATGAAACGGTAAACCACAGCCAAGAATTTGATAGCCAAACAGGTGTCTGCACCAACCGAGTAGAACGGTATTGGAAGAGATTGAAGCAATATTGTCGCCAAACTGGTGTTGTGTCATCGAAATTTCTGCCCGAGCACATCGATGAATTTATGTACAGAGAAAGAATGCCTAAAGTTGGCCTCTATGGTACACTTATTGGTCACACTAAGGGGAGGTATCCTTGTTAAATATTCTCTTCTGTTAGTTTTTGTTGCATTGTTTTGTCAAGTTTCATTTTTAGTTACAAGCTTTGCTCTTCTGGCTTACATTAAATAGAAAGATGCATATCTGGGAAGAACCAATTGCACTTCCCATACTGTTTTTGTTACCTGGTTCTATCAGTGATGGATAAGAAACTGACATAAATTGACTAGAAGGATGCATATCTAGGAGCAACCGTTTCAGCTCCCCATATTGTTTTTTGTTACCGGACTGTATGTGTTATACGTTGGTAAAGTTGACCATGAAAATCGCAACATGCGAATACGCACGCTTATATTGAATTTCAGAGAATGATCGGTTGCACACGCTGCAAACTTGACGTGACTGCAAATCCAAACCGCACCGAGTATGGACCCTCTTATTGATTTCAGGGAAAGATTTTGGCACACGCTTCTTCCAATTCAAAAGCACCATAGGTTCCGTACCGTGCCCACAGAGGTCGTGCGCGTCGACTTCCGTCGCGATCGTCACTTGTGGACGCATTTGTTTATGGTCGGCCATGGCTAGGGTTGCCGACAGTCTTTGAAAAGTACGGAAATTCTGCAAATCCTAACCTATCCCGATTTGGGGTCTAGATGAAAGTAGAGGTAAAAAGACGCATTTCCGTGAAATCCCGAGGTCGCTAGGTCGCTCCAATACATTTCGGGTCTTGTATACTCTTACCGCACAATTCTGGAGGGCAAAGGAGATCAGGAGAATAATGATGACGGAGAAGAGACACGCAGTAACATTCTGGCTCATGAAGAAATACCCGTCACTGATGTTCGCTCTGTTCATGAAAGCTATGGAGGTGAGCGTTTGGTTACGTGCCTTGCTGCATTGTTGTGTTACTGTTTTCTGCTACCGTACTTTTTGCATTCTAGGTGATGGTATTTCCATCTTCGCCGATCCAGTGGCGAACTTCCTAAATATGGGTGATGGAGGTGCTTGGGAACCTTCTCAGGTCATACACATCAAATCGGATGAGACTTTGGGGTTTTGTGGTGCAAGATACGAACTTGTTCATGAGAATGAATCCCCCCCCTAATATAACGTAAGAATTACACTTCCAGTGCCGAAAACCAGGGACGGACTGGGGGTTAGGGGCCCGGTTGGGTAAGGCCGAAAGGGGGCCCGATTTTGCCTACCTTCCAGGGGCAGATGCTTGAAGAAGCCATGTTTTGATGCGCGCAACGAGTACGTCATGACTGTGTTGTGCCTATTTTTGCCTACTTTGACAGGGACAACCCCATGACCAGAAGTACGCCAAGTTATCGCGAGCGCGTCGCCGTCGCTGCGTTTGGCTCGGGCGCGAACTGGATATGCCTTAGGCACCAACCAACCAAGGCTGGCGACGGCGACGCGGCTCACGGCATGGCTCTTTTCTATCCCGGCACTCGCTTCGCTCCACCCTGCTATACTACCCACCCTCTTCGATTCGAAGGCTTCTGCATTGCGTTATTCGTTGTATTCCTTTTGCGCTGGTTACCAGCATTACGTCTAATACTTGATTCGCACTAGGGTCCTAAGTATGACTTAGGGGGGCCCGGCGGGCCCCCAGGGGGGGCCGAAAAGGCACTAAATCCGGGGGGGGGGGGGGGGGGGGGGGGGGCCGGTTTGGATTTCCCACCTAGCCCACCCGGGCCAGTCCGTCCCTGCCGAAAACGACCTCAGGTGCTGCTGCAGGTGCCGGTGGAAAAACCATGGTCTGCTTTGGCTGCAAGTGGATCATTTGCCGTAACTTTCGAACGGAGCGTACGAGCACAATGCGGATATCACGCCTATAAGCTTCAAATTGGACAGCCAGTTCAACCGTAAGGTCCCGGAGCGTCCCGGAGGTGCTGCTGCAGGTGTCGGTGGACAAAACACGGTCGTGTTGTTCAAGAAGTGGATCAATCGTCGTAACTTGTGAACGGAGCGTACGAGAAGCATGCAGATCTCGCCAGCCGCTTTCGAGCCGGACAGACAGATTAATCGCAGTGTTTTGGAGTGCCCGGGGGTGCTGCTGCAGTTGTCGGTGCAGCGAGGTCTTTTAGAGTAAATCCTTTGCTGCATTTGAAGTGTTTTTTAAAACGATAAACTATGTACTGTGGCATACCATCCTACCGTCATGACATTGCCCGGGTATGTAGAAAGCTGTGAAATTTCGCACATTAAAATTGTGCACAAGTGTACAGTGGCATTTCTTAAAATATGTTCCTGGAGACTTTAGTTGTAGGAAAGGTGACCGTTTTAAATCAAACACAATCACTAGTCGGTCACATATTCCAACAACCAACATGATCCTGTTAAAAGAAATTGCCATTAAATTGTGATTTTGAAAAAAATAAGAAAATGAAGCGTGAGTTGCGAATGTTGGCATTTTTTAATTTTAAATACTGGCATTGTTGTCTCAAAATGCAATACAATTTAAGAGAACAGGAGAGTGACTGATCAGGACGAATGGGCGATATCACTGCCATTCTTCTCCAGATTACCTGCGACGGTTTCCCGTAGGTTTCGAAAATTGGTTGGATTGACATCGGCTCGTAATGACTGGAGTAGAACGCCTCCAAGGTACAGAATGAGAAACCGCATGTAGATCTTGTCCAGCCGTGAAAAATGCTGGTCCAGCTGCTTAAGCTTCCCGTCCACGACAACAAAACGGTTGCCTTTTATAATTTTAGCTTTACTGAGCCGCTGCTGGTTTGTGATGACAGTTTCGGGCAAGCACGGGCGTGTGGCAATGTGCTGTTTAGCGTTTACATTTAGCTTCGTTTCCCCGCAAATAGGGCAGGCAAATGACTTCCATTTCTCTTCCAGTGGGTTGTGATCCTGTAAAAACACTTTTGTTAAAAAGCAAGTTGGCAATTATCGTGTTGCGTTCTGGGCATCGTATTAGGAAAAAATGTCATAATAATGAGGCGCTAATAATAATTAAATGGTAATTTCTTACTGGGACGGAATATTTTTTGGCCTCAGTCGCCATTGGGCTTGAGGCCCATTTTCCTTTAGCATTGATCCGCACAATTTCCTCTTGCTGAATCAATTCACCTACGTGCGAAAACATTACGTGAAACACAATGTTTGCAGTCGCGCTGTGCAACCCGGATAATAATTTTTTTAAATTTCAGCGTTGACAAGGGTTGGAGCAATAACTTTGCCAAGTGCCTTTTTTTTGGCGCTGCCCCAGATCCTCCGTGTTGGTCAACCTGTGTGCCACATTTGGCGTTGAGAACAGGGCCTCGTCGTGAATCTTACCCTGTTGGCAGAGGAAAGGGAACTTATTAATGTGCATTACCGGAAGCATGGACAACCAACCACAACGTAAAGCTTTTAAACATATCAGAGATTTCAGACTTTATAATTTATGTGAGCGCCACCGCCTTAAAGCTAGCGGAAAATCGATCATGTCTCGTAGCCGACCTGGCCCGCCGGCGCCGTCCTGCCGCTAGACCCCCCCCCCCCCCAATTTTTTGGGGGTCAAAAAGGTCGGAAATGATTCCACAAGTCGCAATTAAACGCGATTAAAAGAATATTTTTGCTGAGCGAAGCGAAGCTCACTGTGGGCTTCTGCAAAGAAGAAAAATTACGATCCCCCCGGATACCTATAGTAAAGCGTAGGTATCTTACTATTACTATATGTCTTCATCCTATCTTTGGCTAGATGTAATATATATATATATATATATATATATATATATATACATATATATATGGGCTAGGTTAGGCCGGGTTAGGTAAGGTAGGCTAGGTTAGTTAAGGTAGGTTAGGTTAGACTAGGTTAGGTTAGGCTACGTTAGGTCAGCCTTACAATAGGTTTTGTTGGAAAAAAAAAGGGATGCTCAAGTTTTTGAAAAACACTTGCTTAACATACAACTACTGCAAAGGATTCATAATGTGCAGCCGCATATCTATTAGCACATGTCTGTACCTCTTTTATCGGGCCGCAGCCGCGAGCGCAGCATTAGGACCGACGGGCCCTGGCTAGTTTTAAGCACAGTTGTAAAGTTAAAATAAAAGTTAATAAGAAAAGCTTAACAAGTGACGATTAAAAATTTTAAACACGTCCAACGACCGTCACTCTGTACTCTACCCGCGCAAATCAACACTAGATAGCTACAGAAGAATTTCTCCTCTTATTTTATGTAAGAGTGAGAAAGTCTATTGTGTCCATTGTGCTGTGTTCAGATTTTTTGAATACGATTTTTTATGATTATATGCAACGGAAGGAATTCAGAAGGTGGTGTGGTACACCTCTCACAGGGCTTGCTAACAGAAATGAACTGTTTGGACGAAATGTTCAAATTGATCTCAGTTTTAAATTAATTTTTTTAATATGTACTTTTAAGACCAATTCTTTTATGTGAATTATGTGAATTGAATAAACTTCATGACTCTTAATTCATCATTGTTCATTATTAAATCCGTAACTCTTATCCTTCTTGGATTGCTATCTACACCGCATATCACACAGAGTGATGTCTTGAATGACGTCTTCAATTGGTACATTATCATATTCACTGTTTGAATACAATTTTTTGGAAATGTTTATTAATCTTTTCAAGTAATTATTGTAAATCTCGGTGTTTGAACAGTTAGTAATTATTATGGGTTGGTCAGTGACACCTTCTGCGCTGTGTTTAACCGCATATTTGGTAAGCACTTGTTCGTGCTTTTAAAAAAACAATTCAACTGTCTGAAACTTACCATGCGTACAAATTGACAATTTTGAGGTGGAAATGACGCATAATGCAAGGACACAGTTGTGTCTCACTGGAGGATACGTTTTGACAGCTAGGCGGGGCAGGGCAGAAATCTCTAGCGGCGTGGCGGCCCGCCGGGGGCCGCGAGGCCGGGAGGGAGAGAGAGAGAGAGAGAGGGGGAGGGAGAGAGAGAGAGCGGTCGCGGGGGCCTGGCCGTGACGAGTCGGGGGATGAACACGTGACCTGCGGAGTCCGCGTGTACAGGAGCACGCCCTCCGGGGCCACACGCAGAGCGTGTGGACAGGTTCCCCGCGGGGCCCGGCAGCGCGCCTCACAGCACGGCTCGGCACGGCATGGCACGGCTGGGCTCTGCTCGGCTCGGCACCGCGGGTCCCCAGGGGGCGCGAAGGAGATTGAGGACCTGCAGGGCGTAGCGGGGCACGGGTGCACTCCCCCGTCGACGCAGACGCAGCCCGGCGCAGGGCGTGGTGCACGCGGTGCACAGCGGACGGTACAGAGCCGCAGGAGTCCCTCGCCGGGCAGTTCAAGTACTCGCTGGGGGGGCGCGACCGCGACCCCCTCCTGACACACACGGCGCACGAAGCAGGGAAGTCTCCGGGGAGGGGGGGGGGGGGGGGTGTTCGAATACCGAAGCCGGTAGTGCCGGAGAGCTGGAGCCACCATAGAGTTACTCTATGGGACCCACAACGCCGGACTCAGGGTGGCCGTTGTCGCCCGTCCATATGTCGGCAAGATGGAGAAGATGTCATCAGCGTCCCCCACCTCCCACCTACCTCAGCTACCCCGGTCCCGATCCGGTAACCGATGCCTCTGCGCCGGGATTCTTCTGCAACACGGCTCGCCCAACGAACAATTTCGCAAAATCCCCCCTCGCCCAGAGTTTCCTAGCCCAGCATTTGACCATAGCAGACCATAGGCTTGACCGGTAGTCTCTCTCTCTCGCACCCCGAGCGCACCTGCCAGCGGCGGACAGCAACCGTGTCAGTTGATTTGCCGTGTCCACAGCAGGAGCATCAAGTCCACATCTGTCTTCAGTCTTCAGTCATGAAAACAAGTAAGTTTTTATGCTGTTGCTACAAGACGAGACACTCGGTCGTGAAAATCCCTATTTTTGGCGTATCCGCCGCGTGTCTCGGCGAATTTGATTCCATTCCCGTGACAGGTTTGTGACAGCCCGGTTTGTGACCTGTGCGTTTTGTTTTGTAGACAATGCGGTCAGCGAAGGCCCAGTCCTCCGCCAAAGAAGGCCCAACCCGGGGCACTTTGCGGGGATGGCGGTGGGGCCTCCGCGCCCCCGCCGATTGAGGCCGCTGCCGCCCCCCGCACCCCGCCCACGAGCACGCCCGGCCCCAGGGACTTTCAGTGGGATGACGGCCCCACGCCGCCGGCACCGCCGCCCCCGGCCCCGCCCCCGCCACACTTGCAAGAGGCCGTGCTGCCGGTGCCGGCCCTGCTGCTGCTGGCCGGCAACGGTACCCATGGTAAGTAAACCTGCTTTATTTTACACTTGTCTTGTCAATGTAGCAACAAATGAGCCTCTCGTCAGTTTCATGAGGCAACCCTATGTAGCAAACTGTGCACATGTGGCTAATACTCACAAGAGGCCAGCCTTGCTGACATGAGAGGTTTGTTCATGCTACACCCTTGTAGAGTAGTGTCTGATCAACTGTCATTTTCAATCATCAGATTCTGCTGGCCAGAACCTATGGGTGACCCCAGCTTGAAAACGCTGCAGTTTTATTATTTTCATCAGTTCTCAGGAACTTATTGTTTAATTGTATGCAGCTGTCATTTCGTAGTATAGTTTTAGGTTTAGTATATGACAATAACTTTTGTTGGTTTTTATTATTGTGCAAGGTCAGTCATTTTCACATTGTATTTACTCTCTATTTGTATCCATTCAACCTTTTTTACTAATATGTTTAATTGTATCCAGCTGTAGTTTTAAGTTGCCATTTGTATGACGATAACTTTTACAGTTTTTTATTCATTTGCACCCATAAATGAAAGGAATAAAGGAATTAGTATCAGGTCACTCACTGTATAAGTTAAAAGCATATCAAAGTTAATCGGGCTTTGTAAATCTTTGTACATTTTTTTTATTTTTATTTTTTGTACATATTGTACGACAAGCATTATTTGCTGGATTAAAAGTTTGTGCACATTTTAAAGAGCATTTCTTCACTCTAAAACGTACCCTGCATACGAATTGACAATTTTGAGGTGGAAATGACGCATAATGCAAAGACACGGTTTTCTCTCACTGGAGCAAGTACAGCCTTTACCTCCCCTTACTGTAGGATACGTGTTGACTGTATATTTTTCATCCATGGACGCAATAACCTGCACTTTACTTAGAACATGCATAACATAGACGTAATTGTGACGAAGTAATCAGGGCGAGGTGTTTAGTGACGTAGAAAATATGTTTGTTTGGTAAGTGGGCCCCAGGAGCCATCCAAATTTACATACTTTACGCTAAGGTGGCAGGCTTGATTAACTACTTCTTCCAGCCTTTATATATTATTTTGACTCTTCTCGATGTGTGAGCTTTGTAAAGTGATAGTTATGGAATAAAACCGATTGTGACCAAACTTCATTAATTGCATATATAATTCGTGCTGTCAATTACATGGAGGGAGCAGATTGTACACCAAGTTGCCAGGTTTCATTTAATTGGGAATCATTTTAAATCTCTGTGTTTGAACAATGATGCGTAATTATTATGGGTTGCTGAGCGATACCTTTGGCGCTGTGTTCAACTGCACATACCTCCGACCATTTTTTCAAGTGCTGGGCAGCAGCTGAAGCAACCGATGGTGATACTGCTCTGACGATGAACGTGTGACAGGACCTGGCCTTACCACAGGCTGCAGGTGGCGGCTTTGGGGTGGAACTGAAAACAAGACATGACATTACAGTAAGTTGTGAATTGTAGGTTAAGGTACATGAAACATGGATCTCACGAGTGATAACCCCCTTGATGAACTTTCTTGTTAAGGTCCATGTCCCCTCAGTATCTCTTGAGTATAGGTACAACAAATGCAGTAACTGAAGGTGAATTCAAAAACGTACAATTCAATTTCATAAGCTACATTTAGAAACGGATTGAACATGACATCACATATTACAGCGGAGCGGAGCTGAGCGACATCTAGCGGCCGGGCTCGAAACAACTTCCTGACCGAACTTCCGCATCACACCACCAGAGTGCGAGACGCACGTAACATATACTGAGAGTGAAATGAATTAATTTAATTAATTTATTAATTGTAACGCATACATCGCGCACAAGTGTTTGGTGAAGCAGAGATGGTGTGCGCTTGATACAACATATCCAGCCGGAATCTAAATTTACATCGAGGCCACGCAATGTTATTGCGAAAGGGTGGAAAATGAGTTGTATTTGATGTGGAAAGGGGCCGCAGACACCTACAAATGCAATGCAAAGTGAGTGTCTTTGTTCAGAAACATTGCTCGCAATAAGATCGGCAGTAACGAAATAGTCTCAGGACTGACTTTTAATTAATGAAAACTGTGATGTTGTTTTTTCAGGTTCTGTGTGATGAGCGATTAGCACACCTCGGTTTCAGTACAACAGAAGAGACTGCTGACAGTGGCATATTCCAAGGATTTGATAATGCGGGCATAATGTGGTCTTACATGAAAAGTTACCAGGCTGCGCAACGTGTCATTGAGTGTCTACCACTAGAGAAATCAATTTGTGTATCAATCCCCTTACAAGGGAACAGTGACACATTCGTATATAAGGTAGGAGTGGTTGTGAGCCAACTGCTACTGTTGTGACAAAGTCCATGATCATTGCATAAACCCAATTGTTTCAGGTGATCCCTGTTCAGCGCAGACAGATCCGTGTCCTATCCCTATTTGATGGTATAGGAAGTGCGTTTCATATTCTGTCGATCCACCTGGGCCTGAAAGTTGACACATACTTCTCATGTGAAGTAGACAGCGATGCGATCAGCGTACTGAAACACAGATATCACGGTGAAATTGTCATGCTTGGGTGTGTTAAAGGTGTCAATGTGGAGCTGTTGCATTCATTGGGCAGAATTGATTATTTGTGCGGAGGTTCCCCATGCAATGATTTGAGCCGCGTAAATCCGCGTAGACAAGGATTCGGTAGGAGTTTTACTTTTGGTCACTCCTGTACATGCAGATGTGTCTGGGTGTAATGCAGTTTTCTTTGTAATGACCACAGCACCACACTCAACTGGGAGGCTGTTTTTTGAATTCGTTCGCATAAGGAACTATCTCTCAGCGCAGGCCAGCAGAAGAGGCGACACATTCTTCTGGCTGTTCGAAAACACATGTAATGTGGACTGCCATGTTCGTGAAACCATGGATAGGTGTGTAATAATTAAAGTTTGATATTCTGCACGATTTAGAATTTGGCACCCCGTTCCAGTTCCTGCCCAAGAAGGCCCTGTTTTAACCCCTAGCACCTGCAGCATCACCTTGGGTTGATTTCGGCATGTTGACTGGAGTCTTGGGGTGATTTTAGAGGAGGTCATTCGCCATGTTTAAGTTTGATATTCTGCACGATTTAGAATTTGGCACCCCGTTCCAGTTCCTGCCCAAGAAGGCCCTGTTTTGACCCCTAGCACCTGCAGCATCACCTGGGGTTAATTTCGGCATGTTGAATGGAGTCTTGGGGTGACTTTAGATGGAGGCGTTGGCCATATTGAAGTTTACAATTCTGCACGGTTTAGAAGTTTGCCCACATCTTCCAGTTTGTGCTCAAGAAGGCCCTGTTTTGCCAACCGGCACCTGCAGCAGCACCTGGGGTCCTTTTCGGCATTGTATTTCAAGTTCTGAGTGTATTTTAAGCGGGGTCGGTTCCGATCTTTAAGCTCAAAACACAGCTTGTTTAGAAGTTTTTCTATTTGTTCCTGCTCCTGCCCAAGAAGGCCTTGTTTTGACCACTAGCACCTGCAGCAGCACCTGGGGTCGATTTCGCCAGCTTGACTTGGGTCTTTGGGTGATTTTAGAAGGGGTCGGTCGCCATGTTCATGTTTGAAAATCGGCACGATTTAGAAGTTAGCCCTCCTGTTCCAGTTCTTGCACAAGAAGGCCCTGGTTTGTCAACCGGCACCTGCAGCAGCACCTGAGGTAGGATGCCCCCGAGGTGAGGTTGACTCCGGTATGATGTAAGGAGATTGTGGTCCAAATTTGAGCCCTCTACGATGAACCGTTCTCGAGAAATTGCGCTGACAGACAGACAAACAGACAAAACATTTTGGGGCAAGTGGGGTACGGGCTTCGCTATCGCTCAGCCAATAAAAGGGCATTCCAGCGAATGTTGCAACAGAAGAAGAATAGAGGCAAAGTTGTTCCATGCTCTTTACTTCCGCTTAATACTTTGATGGTATAAAGTAGAAGGCCGAAAAGGAAGTAAAAAGTCGCTACGATGAAGAACGCGCTGGAGAAAGTATGAGAAATTGCGAGCGTATAGCCAGTATAGCCGCAAAGCGGCTGGTTTTATTTCATATTCACCTTGCGTTCTTCTTCGTTACGATTTCTTACTTCCGTCCTTAGCTTCTCCGGATTACTCTATACCTACCCTAGCCCCAATGCTGATAGCAGATTCGGATCAACCATTCTGTGATTGGACGACGCTATCGGCGCAAATTCGGATAGCGTATGCCCACTTATCTGCTGCTTCCCCTTTCTCCCTCCGGGAGGTCATGCCCCCCTACCCCCCCCCCCTCCCCGCCCCGCAGGCCCTCGGCGCCCGAATAGGGTTCTCTAACTAGGGGTTTGCCCGGAAGTAAGAATAACAAAACGACTGCCAATGGACTGTGGTGGGAGAAACCAGGCAGTGAGCACGCATGCGCACACCGTCCGACGCCTGCCGCTATCTCCACGTTTCAGAAGTCGTTTTGTTCTTTTTACTTCCGGACAAATGCTTCGTTGGAGTACCCTATAGCTGACCCCGAAAGGTAGGCAACTCTAGCCTGTAAGTAGGCAAAAAGCGCCCCCCCCCCTCCCCCGAACCGAAATCCTGAACATAAACAAAAAACGAGGGGGGGGGGGGACGCCGTCGCTGCAAATGATAGCAACTTGGTTTCATAATGGTTTGTTTGAATTTGTTGTTAGCACCGGCGCGTTGCGCCCATTCGCGGAACACTGTCGTGACCCCTGGATCTGCGCTGGCCAAAATGTCTCCCAGCTAACGCGATTCGTAACAAAGAAGACAAGCAAAATAACATTTCCAACCGGCGCAATGTTCGAACCACGCAGTCTCCCCTCCACTCTAAAACAGAAAACGCCACGCACCAGGGCGCCGCCGTTCGCGCTTCCCGTCGACTTGATTTGTTTTTATAACAACGCAATCTCCCATCTCCCCTATCATTCCACACTCAAAAACAGAACTATTTATGCATAAATTATTATTTACCTGCACTGTTGAAACAAACACGAAGACGCGAAGAGATGAGGAAGCGACCAAACTGAATCGTAGACGACAGCAACGCAAACTCAGCCTCTGTCAGCGGCAGCTACAGTGGGCGGGGGGGGGGGGGGCAGGTGAAGTGTGTAGGTAAGGAAGGGAGAGGAGAGTGCGTGAGAGGGAGAGAGAGAGAGAGAGAGAGAGAGAGAGAGAGAGAGAGAGAGAGAGAGAGAGAGAGAGAGAGAGAGAGAGAGTGCGTGGGAGAGAGAGAGAGAGAGTGCGTGGGAGAGAGAGACAGGGCGTGAGAGAGAGTGCGTAACGGAGAGGGTGGGGGCGCAAATGGCAGCGGTCAATTCACATACTGTTTGTTTAGCATTTCAAATTGTTGGCCGTTTTTTTCTCTACTAGACAGTTTTCTTCCTAACCAATCCTCGTTCACAACAGTCTGACGTTCGTAGCCGCGTTTTACGAAAAAGCGGTAGCAACACAATCGCTTGGACCGAAAGGGGAAGGGGGCGTGGCGAAGAGGGTGGGGTGGTTATGCGAATGCTACAAGCAACGAGCTGCTGGTGCATCGGAGAGCCCTCCAGCAACCCGTAGCAACTGTAATGGCTGTTTCCGGTTGCCTGTAGAGAGCGCCAAGCTCAAACGGGGGGTACACGTCGCAAAACGGCACTACAACAAAGCGAAAACAAGACACTATTCTTAAAAGCGAAAATGGAAGATTAGACCACTTAGGTGGAAATACACTCTAAAGCAAACACGAAAAAATAAAGATCATCACCCTAAGCACACCAATTGGCAAGAAAGGGATAGGATAAAAAAATCATTAACGTTTCATGTTGGTAAGGGAAAAACGCATTGGCGCGAATAATTCAGCAGACGACAAGCAGAAGATGAACACATGGTCCCTGACCTATGTCTGAAATATGCTATATTGGGTAGATTTATTTTCATGACATGTATCAAAAAATAATGGCACCCCAAAAAAAGTGTACTGCTAGGGGCTGCACCACCGTTTCGGACACGTCCGATCCGGATCAGCCGCGGATGTTTAAATTTCCTACTAATTTAGATCGGTAAATATAATTGGGTTATCACATGCTAAAGTACTAATTTTTTGGGGTCTTCCCTGACTTTGTCCCTTGCAGTGTTGCCAGACGCAAGCCTCATGGTGTCGCAGCCAGAGGGCGCTGAAGTCGCACAAAGTCGCACGCACTCAAATCGCGCGAACTCGCAAGCTTGTTTGAAAAAATAGCCCAATTTTGCGACTTCTTTTTTATTTTTAAGGGCACAGAAATAAGGAAACTCATAGCAAAATGCGATTATATATGAAAATATATTATAATATAAAATTACATGGCACTTTTAGTGTAAAAATAATTAAAAGTAACATGGCAACAGGGAAGGTACAGGCTACTGGGAGACGTTATTCAACAGAGGCCGATTTGCAGACCCTTCTGTCTCATGGCAGCGAAACGAAATGAAATATAGTGACCAAACTTAGCGCGCGCACTCAGTATGCTTCATACTGCTGACGAGTGAACTTGGTTTTCCCCGACTTCTCCTGGTTTTTTAGTTAGCGACACGAAAAGTCGTCACTGCGGCGACCCTCGCTTTCGTACCATGACCGAAAGAAAAGGCAGCCCCGCACGGGTCGGCCGAGCTGGTGGGGGTTGGGGTGTGGAGAAGGGGGTCCTGGCTGGCGCAGGCCCGGGCTTGGGTTCGCTAAAAATATGCAAAAATGAGCAAAAGCGATATTTGTATAGCGATGAAAAGGTAGTTGTTCACTAAAGTAAGGTCTCATGAACCGGAAAAACATAAATTTGTTGAAGTTCGATCATCTACGTCAGCGTGATGGAGGGAGAAACTGTGGCCTAAACCGTCTGTAGAGCGAGCCCGGCACATTTGTTAGGTGCTCTAGTTCGCTCTAGATTGGTCGGATCGAAAAGATGCGCGTATCAATGTAAAGCTCAGACGGTGCGCTAGACTCGCCTCGCTTACACCCCCCATCCGAAATCACCCGTTCACGAGCAGCGGCCGGGTAAAGGGTGCCGCCTGGCCGGTCGGGCGCCTATTGGGCTAGGGGTGATCGATCCCGACGTTTTTTGGAATCTGATATTGGCTCAGGTCACAAAAATTGCTCCTTAGGTCCAAACTTCGACATGAATTTTTTCAAATTTTTTAGTCGAAATCTCAAGGCTCCGCCAGAGCCTCAAAGTTTTGAAAAATAGAAATTTTCGTAGTTCCGAATTTTTCATACTTCTGGTTGCGTTTTGAAAGTGTTGGCTCAGTGACCACAGGGTGCGGTACACCCTTCGGTGCCACCACGAATTTTTTCGACAAAAAAAAAAAGGTATCTCAAGGCTCCGCCGGGGCGATTTCTAATGTTATGCGCCTGGGAGGTAGGCAAAGGCCCTCGACGTGGTCTGTATTCGGTGCTCGCTGGGCTGGTCGAAATTATCCACTTTTTCCTGGAGACGGCACGTCACCCCCTAGGTTTCTGTAGTTGGTCAAAAAACTCCTCCCAAAAAATTTGTTAACCCCCTCCGATCAAATCCGGCCATGCCCTGCCATTTTTTTAGTTTTCCCATAAGAAATACATGGGGGAAAGTATGCAATTTCGCGACGGCCCCATACGGCGCCCCGAAGGACCCTATCCTAAATTGTCTTTCTGAATCTGGTCTTCATAACGTCAGGAACGAGGTAAACTTGTCCCAGTGTCGATATCTGCCCCATAAAGAGACGTGGTGCTGTATGAAAAATTTGTCAGTTTCTTCTAAACCTAAAAATGCTTAAATTCGACGTTTTCACCGAACTATCACTCCGGATCCCCGTTTTTATGCACGATCAATCCGTTGTCGTTAGGGACACTCTAGATAGTAAGAAGGTTAGGTTAGGATCACCGTAAGGTTAGGTTAGGCTCCTTAGTACCGCCTTTTTCACCTACAAACTACTGCCGGCCTTACTAAGGGGCCTAACCTAACCTTCCGGTGATCCTAACCTTACCTTCCGACTCTCTAGAGTGTCCCTAACGACAACGGATCGATCGTGCGTACAAACAGGGCTCCGGAGTTATATATCTGCGAAACGTCGTTTTTAAGTCTTTACAGGTTATAGAGGAAACCTGACAAATTTTTCATACTGCGCTACGTCTCTTAGTGGGCAGATATCGACACCGGGACAAGTTTACCTCGTTTCTGATGTTATGAATACCAGATTCAGAAAACCAATTTAGGAAAGGGCCCTTCGAGGCGCCGTATGGGGCCGTCGCGAAATTGCATACTTTCCCCCATGTATTTCTTATGGGAAAACTAAAAAAAATGGCAGGGCATGGCCGGATTTGATCGGAGGGGGCTAACAAAAATTTTTGGGAGGAGTTTTGTGACCAACTACAGACACCTAGGGGGTGACGTGCCGTCTCCGAGAAAAAAAGTGGATGATTTCGACCAGCCCAGCGAGCACCGAATACCGACCACATCGAGGGCCTTTGCCTACCTCCCAGGCGCATAACATTAGAAATCGCCCCGGCGGAGCCTTGAGATACCTTTTTTTTTCGTCGAAAAATTTCGTGGTAGTACCGAAAGGTGTACCGCACCCTATGGTCACTGAGCCAACTCTTCCAAAACGCAACCAGAAGTATGAAAAATTCGGAACTACGAAAATTCCTATTTTTCAAAACTTTGAGGCTATGGCGGAGCCTTGAGATGTCGACTAAAAAATTTGAAAAAATTCATGTCGAAGTTTGGACCTAAGAAGCAACTTTTGGGACCTGAGCCAGTATCAGATTCCTAAAAACGTCGGGATCGATCACCCCTACTATTGGGCGCTCTAGATCGATCTAAAATTGTCGGATCAGAAAGATACGCACATCAACGGAAAGCCCAGACTTTATCCCAAAAACGCCTCGGTTACACTTCCCATCTAAGTTCGACGGTTCATGAGCTACGGGCAGGAAAGGGGGACCGCGTGGCGCTCAACGTCTGTCGCGTCTTGTGTTTGAATCTGCCCGGTCCGTCCGGTCCGTGACGAGCCAAGCCAGCTGCAAGGCTTCCCCGAGAACGTTGTGGCTTTCGCAGGCGGTGGGAAATTTGTTACGATCATGAGGAAGACGCCGCGCTGAATCACTTCTCCCCGTGCGTAAGCCTTTCCCTCCCCTGATGGCAAGCACCAAAGCAGACGACAAAAGACGAACGCGAGTGGTAATGGGGATGGAGTTTGGAAGTGGTGCCAACCGTCACATCATTAAAACTCGGCGAAATTTCACAAACTCGGGCAGGCGCAAGAAATAGCCCAATTTGCGACTTTTGCCCATCAAATATAGCCCAATTCGCGACCTGTCGCAAAACGCAGTGTTTAGTCGCAAACTGACGACCAAAAATAGCCCAATTTGCGATAAATCGCAAGATCTGGCAACACTGGTCCCTTGCCAAATAATACAAAGATTTATGTCTCAACAGCTGTAGGCAATGGGTGAAACTTTCAGGGAACCCTGAGCTACTTAACATTCCCCTGCAAACTCTAACAACCAACCGGTACATTTGTGCCTCACATTTTGAAAGCAGCCAGTTTTACAACAATAAAAAAAATTCCAGCGCTACAAGCACTGAGTCGCCCTCGTTAACCAAACGATATTCACAGCTTGGAAATTTAAGTGAAGAAAAAATTGAAATGAAAACGGACAGGTCTAACTTTTGAACCAGCGACCCTCTACACGGTGAAGCGCTCCATTTGACCGCGCGACCAAGCCGACATTGTTAAGAGACTTTTCGTGCCCGACCATCACAAGCCACTGCCGCCGTACGAAGCGCCAACCAAAGCGCAGAACGATGCGAATATACAGCCGAGTTGGCGACAACAGGCCTACTCACTGAACTAGGGGCCACTCTAAAATGAACCGGATTTGATGTGATCACATGGGCAACTCTGGACTAGAGGAGATTGGTTAAGTCTGCTTATGTAAAATAAACGGGAATTCTTGTTATAGGCATTATGGTACAATTGTTTTAGGTTCTCCGCTCGCTACGTGCAATGCTAATGGGTCATTTTGAAACATGAGCAGCCACATTGAGATGTTGCACATTGTCTTAATATGCAGTTAGCTACCACGAATTCAGTTACATCCTATGATAAGGAAGGTGTAAGGTATAATGTGGGCACAACATTATTGAATGTTTTTGAACAGAATATAAATTTCTAAAGTTGGCAGAACGGTTGCATGGCTCCGCCCATTTTTGTGGCGCCATCTAGCGATAGTGAAATGAAACTGAATGCAGAATGCGGCAACAACGACACTTGCTGAGGGGAGAATAAAAAAGCGGAATAGTCGATGCAGAGAGCACCTCGCTCCGCTCGGGCTCAAAAATACACTTGCCAGGGACTGTGAAATTCCCCGAATTTTCAACGCACCACCCATCAAAGAAACAGACATGTTAAAATTTCCGTGCAGAAGATTACAGTTTGAAGGTACGTTAATTAACAAAATAAGTAGAGCATCAATTTCTTACTTTTATTATACATCTCTCTTTCAAACAATTATTATGAAACAGATTTAACCCTCCCCGACATCACCCCATCTTTACAAGGAGCAAAAAGAACAACATCTGCTGTATGCCATCCTGGTAAGAGTTCACATTAGAATTTAGAACATATGACTGAGAATCCGATATAAAGCAGAACTTAAATCTGTGTAGGTCCTAGCAAAGTTTACAAACCAGATGAAGCCGCAATCCACACCGATTCCACACCACCACCATCAACACCACCTCAGCAAAATTCTCCTATTCCAGGTAAGAACATAATAACCAAAAATTCTATTATCACATAATATGCACAACAAAGGAAATTGAAATTAAACTGTTGGTGACAGTATTGTTAATTTCTCCTTGCAAGTATTTGTTGGCTATGAAAGTAAGAATTCATACATAGAGAATTTTGTATCCTTTTTTTCTTGTACGGAAACTCAATCAACTCCACCTCAGTGTAAGAGGAAAACAAAAGGGTGGATGAGGCAAGTTGGCCTAAAAAAAATGAGCTGACCCCAAGGAAAAAATCCCTTTTAAATTTGGTTCAGAAGCACCACATACAAGGTGGACGTGTACAGCGTTCCCTTAACCAAGTACGAAGAAAACTGAAATTTCAGGATGCTGCCATAAGAACCATGAGCATGCTAAGGGAAAAAGTTGTGAGGGAAACTGAAATGTCAGTGGGGACGAAACTAATTTTGGAGGGGGAAATGCAAAATTTTTTGAAACAGCCAAATGCAAGGAGATGGACTATGAAGCAAAAATGTTTTGCTTTGGCTATATACAAGAGAGGTGCCAGGGGTTACAGGTACATGAGAACCAGCATGACTCTGCCTAGTGAAAGAACTGTGACATCGATTTTATCTCAAGTCAAACTAGAGCCTGGTGTATCGCCATTCCTCATCAAAATTCTGGAGAAGAAAATAGAAAGTGGTGCGATGAAAGAAAGATCAGTCAGCATGACATTTGATGAGGTTTTTGTCAATGAAGGACTTTTTTATGACGTAGACAAGGATGTTATTGTAGGATATGAGGACCTGGGTCAGAGGGGAAGAACACAAAAACATGCTAATCATGTATTGGTATTCATGATCCAAGGAATACATGATGATTTTAAATTTCCAGAGGGTTACTACCCCATTGATGGCACATGCCCTAAAGAAACCCTAGCTGAGCTAATACCAGAAGTGATCCGCAATGTAAGAAGCGTGAAAGCTGAGGTAGTGGCGTCCACCTCTGACCAAGGCCCCACCAACAGGGGGGCCATCACACTTCTTCAGAAACAGTGTCCGGAGGGTGAATACGAAAATGTGTACAGAGTAGACGGGCAGGTGATTCCTCACCTCTGGGACACTCCTCATATAGAGAAGAGTATCAGGAACAACCTGCTGACTAGTGACCTCCATGATGACAATGATAATGTAGCAAGATGGAGAGATGTCATTGAATTTTTTAAAGTTGATGAAGGCATTTGCAAGACATCTAAACTTACATATGCCCACTTGTGCCCTTTGGGAAAAACGAAAATGCGGGTAGATTTGGCTGCTCAAGTGCCCAGTGAGAGTGTTGCTTCTTCGATGGAGACATTCAATGTGCTGGCATCAGGGAAATACCGGCACTGGATACCAACTGCTTCCATCTTCCGCGTTTTAGACAAGCTCTTTGACTCTGTAAATGGACCTGGAAACAGAGATAAGCCCAAGGAATTCAGGGTCAATGTAACCGAAGGCACATACCATCACGAGTACTGGAGAGAAATGATTAAGAAAATGGGGAAATGGGTGTTTGTGAGAAAATCCACGGGTGAGCGACATGTGCCACCTTGCCTCTCTGGATACATAGAAAATTTAAGATCAATGCAACGCATCTGGCAAACACTTAAAAAGAAAGGTTACACAGAGATGAGGTTGAGAAAGTTCAACCAGGATGTCTTAGAAAACTACTTTGGAGCAATACGCCAAACTTGTGGCAGCAATAGTGACCCAACCATACCTCAATTTGTCTCCGGCATGAAGACTGTGCTGGTCCAGCAGGTGTCTCAGCCAGGTAAGCGTTCCAACTGTAATCAGGATGAAACCCGGTTCCTTTCTGACTTGGCAGAATTGATACTAGAGGCATCTGATGAGCCACCTGAGCCCGATGATGAGCCAACACTGCTGCGTGCATATGACCCTGTACATGATGAGGAAACAAAATTCACAAAATTGAGTAGGCAAGGCCCTTCTTTAACATGTGCCTCCATCTGTAGCAAAGTTCTGAGTTCCACAGAAAACTGTGAGGTGTGCAAGAGAGACCTAACTGCAGATGAACCCTCACCTGATTTCACTCTGCTTGAGTCAAGAGATCTTCTGCTGGAGAAGCCTTCACCCAAATACATTAATTTCTTTCTCGTCTCAGAAGCATATCAATGATAAATGGCAGGAAGTAGGCTGGAAAACCAATTTGAGCATCACCATCAGACAACAAATTTCAGAATTGGATCATTTGGACTGGATCACATGCAAACATCACATGGCCTCTGTGAAAGAAAACATATTGAAGTACATGATTACGAGAATAATAAACATGAAGTGTTCAGCCATAAATAAAGAAATAAGAGGGAAAAGGGTGAAGGCAACAAGGCAGGCTACAATGACCAAATCAAAAGAGATTCCTTCAGATTTCGGTCTGCAGGACATTGATCAAATTGACTGGTCACTTTTGACGGGTTTAAAAGGTAATTTTTTTGACATAAATTTATGTCTTTAATGGTTGAATCAACAAATTTGTAATGTTCTATTTCCTATCTTAACAGAAATCAATCAAATTGTGGCACAGAAAATTCAGGACACAAACCCCATCATGAAAAGCAAAGCCCTACTTAGTCAAGGTAAGATGGACAATTGTTACTCTTAAAACGTTTCTTTAAAATTCAAACACATTCTCCTAGGCCCTACAATGTATACCGTGTCTCAAAAAATTTATGTCCACTTCCAGCAATTAAAGAAGCTACACATGAACCAGCAGCGTGTATGAATGATGGGGCAGCAACAACAATGCCAAAAGGTAGGGTACATACCTCAAAGTAATTCATATTCCCTCAGTGTTACTCATCACACGAGTCTCTCCCCTCCGCATTACCTGTAACTCAAGTAATTGTTTCCATTGCAGGTGAATGCGTGTTTCTTCAAACTGAAGAAGTAGGACATGAGTTGCCATCAGACATTGCCTTATACAATGGTAAGAACCATGTTATTTTCATTTCTTCAGGATCACATGAGAATTTATAATTCCCAATTGGTTACTTCTTTATCAATGGTACCTCCATGGTTAATCTATAAATAAAACTCATGCCATTTAAACACTCAGTTACGCAAAATTAAGTGTAGAACATAAAGTGAAAAATTGATTACTTACAGACTCTGCAGAGATGTCACTGCTGGGAGCTTTTGAAGCTGTAACTGAGAAAAACTTGGCACAACCAATCGTTCTGTCTCAGCTGCCATCCTGCAGTCGGTTCCTGCCCACACCTGATATTGCATCTCCAGCAGCAGTTGTGCAGTCTTCTCAACCTGGTAAATGATAAAAGTTTATCAACTTACCTAAAATGATCAAGGAAACCTATCCATTAGAGTGACATCTTTCTTCATCAAAACCATTATCTCTCATTGCAAACTAACATAATCAACCACAATACTTACTAAAATTTCTGTACTATATTTCCCAGAGGTGAATCTGCAGCGAATTGTTGTGGCACATCCAACCATTCAATCTCAGACGCCATCCTGTAGTCGGTCCCTGCCCACACCTGATGTTCATCCAACCATTCAATCTCAGACGCCATCCTGTAGTCGGTCCCTGCCCACACCTGATGTTACAGCTGCAACAGCAGTTATGGGGTCATCTCAACCTGGTAACACAATAAGACATTTTAGTTTTAGTACGTTTCATTATCCACATTCTCAGAAACTCGTAAAATTAACCTCTTATAGCTGAGAGCATGCAGCATGCATACTTTTAAATGGTCTTTTCAATGTCTTCGAAAGATTATAATTTCATTCTCCTTCCTACAGTGCAACTGGTGCCAAGGGCTATGGCATGTCAAGCTCCCACCCCTTGCAAGCCGACGGCCCCCGTCAAGAAACCACCAGAAATCAAAAAATTAGAAGAAGCTGTGGCAGCAGGCAATGTAAGAGATTTGACATTAGAAATTAACAAGCTCAGATAAAAATTAAATGAAATGTTCAGCACTAATTCATCATTTTATCCCTCACAGGCTTCAAAACTGAACATAGCCTCTTTGAGGCTTATTTTAAAATGTAGGGGTGTAAAAGCCTACTCGAGGCTAAACAAAGATTCTTTAGTGAAACTTGTAACGGATACTACAAATGCTAAATGAAGAGGCTTCAATAAATATACTTACACCAGACTTTCTTCAGATGCTTTCTTCACTTTCCACATTTTTCTTCTAGCGTATTCCACCATGAAACCATTCCCTGCGCCTTGCACCAGTCCCACCCACCCAGTGTTCACGCCGAGACTGAGTGGGGAGTTGAGTTGCTTGGAAATTCTCAGGAGTTTCTTTCTTCAAAGTCAGATTAACAATTTTACACACATCTACTCCTGTGCCTTTGTAATTTTCGGAGGCCTTTCATAACATTTTACGCAATGTTGAGCATTGAAAAAACACAAAAATAAACAATATAAAAGCATGATTGGGCGACAAAAATTAAAATATAAAAGCAATATCCGATACGAAATTTGAAATGAACAGCGTGCGCGCCCGTAGGTTAGGTGTAGACAGTGCCAACCCAACAAAAATTCAGACCTACAGAGATTTTCATTGTTCCGCAGTTTTATAAAAATTGACTGTAGGAAATACTTAATTCCATTACACGACGTTTAAAAATATATAAAATATGAATGTTTAGCATTGTATTTTTATTTTATTAATTTTTCAGAGGTAGCCGGTTTGCAGAAGACATGTTGTTGTTTTTGTTGTTGCTGAGCTGCTAAGCGCCACAGCCTTTTGCTGGGAGTTGCGACCCGTTGCCCTCCAGTTGAAGTGTCCTAGATGGAGGAGAACATCGGCGATCCGGAAGTAAATGTGCAAGAAGTGGGTGTGAATTCGCATGTGGACATAGATGTGATGAGGGCCGATATGTACGCGGCGTACCTGGCGGCCAATGGTAGTCCTGCTGTTGCCCGCCGAATTTATTCGGAAAGGTTTCCTAACAGACGTTTGCCAACTCGTGCCACGTTCGTCCGCGTGGCGGAAAACATTCGCATCCATGGGGCTTTTGTTGTACCTCCACCCCAACGTGCAAGACCAGTTGTGAACAACCCGCACCTACGGGCACTTTTGCAGCAGCACGTGGAGGAAAACCCTCATGCAGGTACGTACAGAGTACTCTCCGAGACTCATTTGTGTTTTGGGCTTCCCCGCAGTTTTCTATTTAAGATTTGCATGTACTATATGTGTCATTTAAAACAGTAGAGGGAACATTTAACCCCAATTTTCACTACTCACGGGTGAAGGAAATGGGTAGTTTTTTTATTCAGCTTGGCTTAGAAACGGGCCGTCAATAAAGTACGTCTGGGCGGACAGGGGGGGGGGGGGGCGGAAGGGCGGGGGGATGTCGTCGTGAGCGGCCTTTGAAGGACATGTGCGCAACGTTTTTATTTTTATCTTTACACCTCGCAGTTATATCGTAATTTGTTTAAATGTGAAGATTATAGCATTTTGGTCATATTTGTCCAAATCTGTTTAAAAGCGGACGCAAGCGGACGAAGGGGAGAGGGTTGGGGGGAAAATAGGGCGAAAATGAGCGTACGCACTTTATAGACGGCCCCTAGGGCACGGGCGCGAACTCTAAATTCGAATTTCCGCGAACGTGAAACCATACGTCACGCGATAAGAGCGTTGTGTCGTAGTATTTCACAGATATCAAAGATTTGGGAAGTCGAATATGTTAAGAAGTGGATTTTGATTTTAGGACAACATGTTGTCACGGGGGTGCAAGGGAATTATTTGTGAGTAATTTCTGCATTTTTCCCATTTTTTTCCGAAAATTTCACAACTTTTCCGAAAATTTTCATTGAAATCTTCCAAAATTATTTTTTCCGGAAAATTAGAAACCCTAGTCGTGACACGGTCGTTACATGTCACATTATGTAAGGGCACCGGAAAGGAAGCCGCTGTGTCATCACGAGCGTGGCCGCTGTTGTGTTTGATTCGTGACGACATGTGACACGGTTGTGACATGGCGTCACATGCTAAGAAATGGCGTCACACGCAGTGGGAGCACTGAAGGGAGGCCGCTGTGACGTCACGAATGTGGCCGCGACAGTAGCGGACCGTGCTCTGATTATATTGTGATAAAGTGTGACATGGTGTGACGAGGTTGTGACCTGGCGTCACGAGTCAACTGTCTGTCGGTCTTCCTAACCACCGGGACTAGCGTTCACATGCCCTCGGCGCGCGAACTTGTTGCTAGCTTCATCACTTGACTGTCGCCTGGTCACCCCTAGCGAAAAATTTGACGTCGGCTGTAGGTGTACAAGTGTGGTGTGTGACACACAGTGCACCATTGATGTACCATTGCTGCACACAAGCAGCGCACAGTGCACACGATTCACACAGACTGCACAGAGACTGCACCACAGTCGCACACAAAATTATTTGAGTGACTGCACACAGTCTGCACACATCTGACACACAAGTACCGTTGCTGCACACAAGTAGCGCACAGTGCACACGATGCACACGGACTGCACCACAGTCGCGCACAGAACTATTGTGGTGACTCCACATAGTCTGCACATCTCTGGTACACAAGTATCGTTGCTGCACACAAGTAGCACACGACGCACGTAATACACACGTATTGCCCACACATTGCACCACAAACCGGCAACGTCTACCTGCACATAGAGTGCACCAATTTCTGCAAGTTTGGTTTTTCCATAAAGTAATCACAGCGAAATTCCAAATCCCATAAGTAAGAGTTTGTTTCAGCATGTGGACTGTGATGTGATGTGATTTACAGCATTACTGTACTGGTTCAGGCAACACTCCAGAAAAACACCCATGAAAGTTACAGTTTTTCTCTTAATATGCTGTATAACATTTTCCTAATATTTTATATGACACAGAAACAATGTTCTGGTGCACAGTATGAATACCCTTACTTAATGAAAGCTAAGAATGGCCAGAAAATATTGGGAGCTGAACATGAAGTCCACCTATTTTCTGTAAGTTAGGTTACCTCCGTGAAGTTGTGATAGAGGTATCTTTCAAGTTACAGGTTCTCAAAGTATCCTGGATTATAATGTCAAATACAGAAGGTGTATAAGATAGTGTTGTTCAGGGAAGGAGAAATTAGTGTTGTCTCAAACCACCAGGACAAATGCATATCACAATTTCATGTTTATTTTTAATCGCCATAACAGCCATAAGGTATATCAACTATAAAATTACCGTTGTCTAAATTCATTTGAATACATTGTGCGGCTATATCTGTTGGTTGAATGGCCCTAAGTTCACCATTTCCCTCATTTTTTTTTTATATGGTCAAGCTTTACATGACGTGTTCTAAGAAGTGGTTGTATGTTAGTTCTAACTTCTCTAACCATGAAAACAACAAAGTTTCTATCACAATTCTGGAAACATAAAATTTTTTCAATTCTTGCTCTACGTCCTGACCTAAGTTTTATCCAGGAATCATCGTTTTTTTTGTCTCTTGAGTACATACTAGTAGTATACCTGATGGATGACAACAGGATTTTGTGATAAGAAGACACATTAAATTCTGCTGGATCAAAATCTGAATGAATTAAACATTGAATTTCTTCTTCTGTTAATTCAGTATTTGTTCCTGACCCCATAAGAACTGTCTCTCCACATCTAAGGAAATTCTTTAAATGCTTTCCCGTGAGCTCTTCTATAAATTCAAGAGGTTCCTCAGACGACGCATACTTTTCACAAAATAGACCAAATGCGCTTACAGTTAAGTACCTCTGTGTCAATTGCAAAGGTACACGACCTGCACTAGTTAACATCTGGCCCAAGTGTCGATTTTCACCTTCAAACATAAACATATTCTGGGCAAATAATGGCCCATGGGACCGGACACCAGAGACCACATGATTTAAAAGATGTACATTGTACGTCATGGCAGTTTTTCCATAATATTGTTGAAAAAGATATACATACTGATTTAAATACCTCTCTGCTAACTCCAAGTCCTCTTCAGAAATAGACTTCTTAAGCAACAGGTAGAAGGCACATGAAAGCATACTAAAGTGTTCTAAATTTTGCCTTTCCATGATTTCGTCCATGCAAACAATGCCATAAAACAATAAGAAGGATCTCCATTCACTGGCTCTCCAGAATTTGATATCACTGAGATCTCGAGGCAACCTAGTTATTGACCTGGGAGGTCGTATTAACAAAAGCCTTTCATTAATTCTATACTGTTTCTCCGGTTCACCAATGTAAAACTTTTTTCCAGAAGTAACCTTCAAGTCATGGTACATGTGAGTACGGGTAACACCAAGTAAAGCATTATGCATATAATCAACTGGTACAGATAATCCCAAGTCATGATATGGCTCTAAAAGTATTAAAGGGGTTATGCCCTTGCACCCTTTATAAACTCTTTTCTTTTTGTCTCTATGATTTCTGTTCTCATGAGCTACCATCATATCCCTACACATTGATTCATGAGTTCTTAATGGGGCAGGCTCTGCCAAAATGGTGAAGCGTCGTCCTTTTGTAGTATTTTCAGCTCTTTGATAACAAATTGTACAGCCATAATAACAACTGAAGGAAGATAAATTTAAATACTTGTATCTTGCTCCTGAGTCTAAAAGAGACAGTATAGGAATAACTTTACTAGTGTGCACTTCCTCATCTTCATCAATCCAATCAAACCCTGTGTCTATCAACTCTCTTAAACCTTCAACAAGGGGCTTCAAAAATATCTGCATATTAGGCTGTTTTTTCCCTACCCAAACCCCACCAAATATTAAATGTTTCTTTCTATTTTTAGGACTTAACTCATTAACACTCATAAAGATAGGCCATGCTGATTGTGATGTTGACATACCTAGAGACATTCCATCAGTATTGATTGTCAGTGACATGTTTAATTTATCAGCTAGTATACTGCCTTCAGATGAGAACCGTTTGTAAAAGTACCCATCATAAATGTCTTCGAAAGCTTCTTCATTCTCCTTTTCCCTTTCAAAACGATAGGTCATAACTTCTTTCGCAACACCTTTCTGTTCCATAAATTTTTTCATTTGATCTTTAAGGTCTATGGATATGAAATACGATGATGAGGTTGATATGTCTTGTATAGTTTCCTCACAATTTCTACATTGAAAAATATCTCCCTCAACAACTTCTGATTTTGTGCCAAGATACAACTCACATTTAGAACAATACATGTGCATTGTATATGAATCTTTTTCCACTTTAAAATACTTCTGCAAATAGTACTTAGAGGCATGCATAACAGTCTTACCAAACAAAACATTAATCATTTTTAATATGTCGACTATCGCCTGCCATGACATATTGTGTCTCATGCCAAGAGCCAAACACATTAAGAGGGCGTCTCCCTCTGTTGTTGTTGTACATGGGCATAACTGTTCGTCGAGATGAATATGTCTGTGCTGTCCCATGTTGTTGTCGTCTTCATGTCCATGAGGCAATTGGTTGGGTGAGAATCGACCTTCGTCTGAATTATCACTGACACTATCTGATGA
This sequence comes from Odontothrips loti, assembly GCA_038380765.1. Lineage (NCBI taxonomy): Eukaryota > Metazoa > Arthropoda > Insecta > Thysanoptera > Thripidae > Odontothrips > Odontothrips loti. The sequence goes on along the minus strand of JAZGLN010000133.1, from coordinate 391,760 downwards.
CTCGGATGGTGAGTTTGATCTTGAATCTTCAGAACCACCTGACCTTCGTGGAGAATGTTGAGCGTTCCCATCAACATTGTTTAGAACACCGAAGATTCTCTGCACATAAGACATTAACATATTTTTAAATTGCAGGAGATGGACACTTTCAAATGTGTATGACCTAGTGAAATTACCTGTCTGATATGATCTATGTCATCTTGCCCGTCATCAAGATCAGTGCTGGCATCTACTGCACCATTTTCAGATGTAGAACCAGTCATGTCGGAGGAATCATTGTCATGAGCAGCAGGGCTCCCATCATCAGTGTCATCGTTTGAAAACTGCTGACAGAAAAATTTGCAACAGCTTTAGCACAAGAAGATACAATGTATACCACTCAGTATAGCTGTCTTACTTACTCCGTTATAGTCAAAAGCCTGCCGATGCTCATGCTGCTGTTCTGGTTCGTTGTCCGATCCGTCCTGTTCATTAAGAAAGAGCACATAAGAAATTGGAAATAAGGGGTTTACAAAACAGCCCAAATGCCAAATAACAAACCGAATGTCTGGCGGCAGCCAGCTGTGCCGCTCGTCTGCGGCGGTACGCAGTGCGCCTAGGCATCGGTACGTTTTCGTACAGGTAACGAAACTGTTGTCTGTTCCTGTTCTGCATTTTTTCGTGATTCACTACACTTTTTGCCGGTTGTAATTTCGTTCTGTTTGTACACACGAAGACGCCACACAGACGACACGCAGACGACGTTTATCATAGCCTTGTACACTGGACGTGTAAGCACCGCATTCATGGCTGAAGTACCAACACTCCGTCAGTAATCAAGAACGTTACGTACGTTGTTTAACAGTGCTTTCTAACCCGAAATGTGCGCATTGAGCTACGTTTAATTATTATTTTAGTATGTAACTTTCCGTCTCATTCCTTAAGAACATTGTGAAAGTATCATTACTTATAAATTTCTTATGTTAGTGTGGTAGATTCGATTACCCATCATCCCTTTCAACAAAGTGTGGACTAACCCAAAACTTGAGCCACGTTTTCCGTGTTTGTACCGCTTTTATTTTCTTGAAGTTTAAATATAACTAAAATATTATCGGCTCCACCGACGTCAAATTCTTTCTTAGCTTAGGTTTACTTTTCATATTAATCATGAAAACCGCGTTAACTGAAGAGGGTGACGAATTGCAAAACTACTGGATGAAGGTGATCCATACTGACGGTGAAAATGAGTACGCTCAGGTACATCAAGTGGAAAATTTCAATCCTAGTGATGAAAATGACTTTTTAAGTCAAGAGAAATACGTTCTTCGCACGTCAAAGTGGAACAAAGAGGGCAAAGTTCAGAGAATGAAAGTGTACATTTTAAGAATTGGCGGTATGTACTTCAGGGTGCAGGGGTTATGTGTCCAATTATTTTTGTGTATGAACTTAAAATAATAAGTGTCAGCTTCTTTTCTGCTGTTCCTGTAGAGTCCATAGAGGATGTAGATAAAAGCATTGCAAACCGCAGGCCCTCCTATCCTCAATTGAATGCAAGAGAATCTGATATCCTTACATCTGAATCTGAAGTCGAGCGCAGGAACAAGGTGGATCCAAGAGAGGTGAGTGTTAGTGGCAGTCACTTTGTTGCTTATTTGTCCTATGTGAGGCTGTAGCTGTTTCATGCCAGATACTTAAAAATTTTCGAGAATTATTGTAACAGTATGAGTGGCTTCATTCCATTAGAGATAGACTTGCCTTTTTTGAGACTTTAAGTATGAAGTTCACTCAATATTTACATGCGTGAAATGCAATACAGTTCCAGCCCCGAGGTGGAAATATTGATAGTAGGTATTGTTTAATTGTCCTTCTGCCATTATTTTTACAGACACCTTCAGCTGTGGATAAGTTGAAAAGGAGTGCAGTGGATAAGGGTGTTGTGGGCTTAGAGCATTATCTTGCCAATCGGTCTCCAGGCGGTAAGGTGCCAGTCGCTGCTAAAAGAGGTCATGACCCTGGAACGACAGACAATGCTTCGGCCACCTCGACAATCAAGAAGCCTAAGCTAATCAGCAGTAACAACTCAAGCAGCGGCAAGAAGACAGCAGTCAAAGTTACCAAGCAATTGTGTAATAGTGCAGTGCCGCCTTTAAAATCAAATGGAGCCGTTCAGGGATGCAAGTTATTAATCGATGTTGGTTCCAGTGCACCTCAAACTTCTCAAAAGTCTTTTGATAGTGTTGGTAGTTCCCGCAGTCATGAATCAGCTTTAGTTCAACCAAATAAATTAAATGATAATTCATACAATGTTAAGATCAGACAAGTTGTTGATGTTGGTGCAAGTGCAGCTTTAACTACTCAAAAGTCTTTTGATAGTGTTGGTAGTTCCCACAATCATGAGTCAGCTTCAATTCTATCAGATAAATTAGATAATAATTCATACAATTCTAAGATTAGACATCTTGAGGAAAGTCTTGCATTTTACAAACAATTAGCTACAAGTAGGGAGCAAGATGGAGTGATGGACATCCTTTTAGATATCAAACAGGAAGTAAGCAAGATATCAGGCATTGAAGCAAGAGTTGGGAGAATTGAGTCTTCACTAGAGCAGAGTAAGTTGTCCAGTTCAGAAGGACGTGTAACACACTGGCTGGAAAAGTACTTTAATGACTGTGATGAGGTTTCTAGTTCTAGTTAGCCGTACGGTTTGCTGCAATGCAAGTATTTCATATGTACTTGCTGGCTGGCAACATTAGTTTTTAAGACATTCGTGTAACATTAACAGGACATGTAGTGAAATCGTTTCAAACATCTTTCTGTAAAGAATACTTGTGATAGTTTGAATTTAACTACTGTCAACAATTTTAATTTTAGATGCTGAAAGCTTTAATCCTCTTTTTGTTAAATCAATGTACATTTTGTTGTATGGTACCAGGATATATGATTGGTGCAATGTCACAAGTGGACAAGTAGTGAGTTCTATTCAAATGTTTTTCTATTATTTGAGTATTTCTATTGTCCATAAATTTACCTGTATGCTCATATTTATTTACTCTGTTGTGATCTAGTCATGATGTGTGCTCCACCGGTGATTTTTGTAAAAATCTTTTAACATCATTGACACCATAGGCTTTTGACTTCGCTACAGATCTCAGTGCAAGTCACCTAACATTTCTTTGATGTGGTTTAAACCACTTATATTGTGATAATAAGTTTAGTATCCTTTTATTTTTTTTAAGGAAAAAAAAAACATTCTCCATCGAACATTGAGGCATTCTTTCTCATGTGTATTTAGAGATGTATTTCTGGAATTTTTCACTTTTCACAGAGAGAATATTATTAACGTTTCAGTGGGAGGGAAAATAAAATTTAGAATAATATATTTATTGGTGCGAATCCTACACATTTGTGTGTATTTTCCTGCTGCGTGTAATCTTCACGTAATTTTTCCTGGGAAAGGGAGTATTGAGTGAACTTTTGTTAGCTGAGCGAGAGCGAAGACCTTACTCGGGTAGTTCTGTAAAAAGTTTCTGTCTGTTTCTTTGTCTGTCTGTTCGTCTGCACGATATCTAGAGTGATATATCTAGATATCTGACACACAGCCACACAGCCAGGATATTGAAAACTATATTTCCGTTGATCATGGGTGCAACATTTGTTATTAATGTACCAGGAAACGGTGGCAGGCCGCGCGAAAATAGAAACATGGTAACGTTTTACACATCCATGCCTACCATAATTGACCAAACGCAACTTCAAAATCGAGAAGCCGCTATAGTAAATAATTACCTATTCTGTGATTTTTAGCTCAAGTGGTTTGCAAGTTAGTTTTCAGCATATGCCTTTATCAGCCCCCGACAAATAAAATATTCGGAAAACAGGGGTTTTGGGGGGCAGAGCCTCCTAACTTTAGGGATGTCTCTTTGGAGTGGATTCAGTTCAGTACCAAGACGGGCTTTGTGACTTGCTTGCCTCGCCTTACCGAGCCCAATGACTGCCGCCGGTAGGCCAAGGTACGGGTCTGCTAGGCGCAGAGGGGCAGAACAATGCTTTGCGATTGGAGAAGCCTGTTATGCCCTGACGTGGTCTGGCGTACTCCTACCTTGTAACATAATGACATGAATGAAACAAACATCTGTGCTTACAATGTGTCGTTTTGCAGATGGCATTGCTGTGAAAAGTCAGTCGGCTGTAGTACAGGAGCTGTGTCGAGGGAGTGCCAGTGGAATTTGCAGCGCAGTCAGTGGATCAAGTGTGGGAACCACTGTAGAAGTCATCAACGACCTGGTATGTTTAACAAAACTCCTATCTTAATAGCTTTCCTAGCCTATCACCTCTACGTACAAGTCATTTACAGTAATCTTAATCATTTTTTTTCTCTCAGGTGCATTTGGGCGAGCAGGTAATGTGCCTGCCGAGTGCGTATGACACTCTCAGCTCAACACTTGACAAAAATGAATGGGGCACAGCGTTGCTCCGGGGAGTATACCAAAATAAGGTACACTTATACCGTTACCGACTCCAATCCAAAAATGTTGGGGTGCTAAAGACTTTCAGCAAGTCTTTTCGATCGGTGGCGCAGAGTGAGTCTCACTGCTTGTCATGGATTTGTTTATCTTTCTTACAAACATGCGTTTCATTGAACTTATATCTTGCAGCCTTGTACAAACAATTTAGGATACGTACAGGGGAAACGCCACCCTTCTGCGCCAAAAGCCAGAGGGAGGTCTTGTCCTTCCTCTCCAAAAAGGCAAGGGATTTTGGGGGACGGAGGAATAAGGGGTCGTCTTCAAAATCAGCTACCAGTGAAACCTTGTAAGACATATTTCAATCTGAGAAGTAACTCCTGCTTTGTTATTGTTTTGTAAATGTTTCTTTATTCTTGTTTTTTCAGCTTGGTGAATGAATCCAGTGGGGTGCTGGAGAAAGTTGATGATGCGGAATTAATATTAGAGTAAGTATCATTTGTCACTTCAGAGAGACTCGGTTATTAGATATAGATGCAAGGATGCATGGCCAAAAGACACTTGGAATTGTTCCAATTTGGTTCTAAATTTACCTCTTTCATTACTACTGACAAACGCCAAAAATATTAAGTTTCGTTGTTTTTTCTGTATTCTACAGGGTGGCGTACAATCGTTCTGATGATGATGATAATGATGATAATGATGATGATAATGATAATGGTAATGATAATGATAATGACTGTGATTGATCGGAGCTGATTAAATAAGTAAATTAAAAGTAAATTTGATTGTCATTTGTTTCCCTGTCCTTTTGGTGCACACAAAGCACACATTCTGCACACCCTATGCACCCTGTACACCTTGCACACCTTTTGCACACACCGTGCACCATCCGCACGGCACACACTGCACACAAATAAGTGGGCCACTCTACCATAGTCACACCATAAGAGCACACAATCTGCACACAACGTGCACACAGGGTGCACACACCCCATACACAGGTTGCACACAGGCTGCACATCTGTGTACCACAAGAGATGCACCACACTTGCACATCATTCGTACTACATATTTTCGCTAGGGACTCTAGCCTGTCACTCCGCCCGCAGACTCGAGGATAGACTAGCCCGCCGACTTACCTTCGGGCGAGAAGAATAAAACCGAAACTGCCCGGGGCCAATGATACACCTGGTATACAAGTACAGTAAAATACAATCATTCTAGACTTAGTAAAGAACGGGTCTCCTGCCCTTTATCAAATCGTTTTGATAACATTTGCTTCTTGTGAATCTTAACTTAGGTGGTTGAAGTGTTTTGCCAGATCTTTTAAAAACTGTTAATACAGCTCTTGTGTCAAGAACTACTTCAGCAGGTTTTCCGTCAATACAGCATTCCAACACAGGTACCTTGCTTCCCAATAAGCAAACATTACATTTTTCTAAGCCTGTGGAACTCGCTTCCTGAGCTGTCAAGGGCTGTTCTGGCTGAACTTCTTCCTGTGCTTGCTCTACTGTAGGAAACCGCTGTTCTGTCTCTGTATGTTGTGGTGGTGGTTGTGTTGTGTTGTGTGTACCCCTGGTCCCACCATCACACTAGAGGTACTTAACCGTTTCCCGTATTTGTTGAATGATTCTTTAGTACGAATGGTGTGCTGGCAATGGCTAGTTGCCCGTGTCCCTGTCCTGTTCCTAATTGGCTGTTACCCCAAGTTAGAAGCTTGACCCTGATTATCCTAGCTTCTGTACCACATCATGGCAGCGCGCACCATATCAGGTGGGTTCTCCTTGGTGGTAAATACCCCGTTCCTGACCAATTCTCTGTTATTACTCCTATGATTCCCTGAATTATTGTTGTTTTGATTTTTCCTCCTTTATCTTTTCCCAGCAATCCCTTTCCTGCTGTCCTTGTTTACCACAAAAGCTACATTCACTACTATTTTCGCCATTATTATAATAATTGAAATTACCTCGACCTCCTCCCCTATTTCCAGATCCCCTAAGCCTGCCTCTCCCTTGGCCCCGGCCTCTGCCTCCGTAACCAATATTTTTACTTCCTTGGCTATTTCCATTATCATTATTATTCCCATTGGTATTTTGCTGGTTCCCCTTACTATTCTGGCTATTCCCATCCCCATTATTATTTTGAACTGTAGAATTGCTTCCAGATGGAAAAACCATGTTAACAGAAGCATCAGAGGTATTGCCATCATCATCCTTAGAGGTCGACGGTTCGCTTTCTACTTTAGCCTAGCCTTTTTGGCACTAGGCTCCCCTATTATGGCCCTAGTCTTGCTGTGCGTGTTGACAGCTTCATCTATAGTGTTGGGCATTCCAAACGGTATGCCCTTAGCACAATTTTGATCTACTAACCCCATTCAAAATTGCTGAACTAATGCCTCTTGAATATCCCTTTCTGGAATATTTCTGAAGCATGCCCTACCTGCACGGTTAACTAGTCTGGCGAATTCCCTACCTGACTGGTCTGGTTTTTGTTTAAGAGAAGTAAACTCTTGCTTTCTTTGCTATACTGTCTTGATAATATTTCTTCTAAATTTTCAAAAGTCATAGGTTTGCCCTGGTGAAGCCATATTGGAATAACATCAGTAGCATGACCTGTTAAAGCTTGGAGCAAAGCAGTTTTTCCTTCCCGCTCATTCCATTTATTGGCCTTTGCCACCTCATTAATCTGGGATTGAAAAATAGCATAATCTGATTCTTTATCACATTTGTGAAGTTGGAACTTAATTTTAGAACTACCTACATTCTTCCTTCTATGCCTACAGGCCCCAGGTTCCTTTATTTCCCCTTCGTTTTCTGAATCTTCCTTAAAACTTTCTATTTCTGTCTCTTGACCCGTTTCTGCTTCATTTTCCCCATGATCTTCATTTTCCTCATCAAACCCATAACGCGTAACACCCCGTCTAACTCTAACGTGTCTTCCCTGTCCCTGGTGTTGTCCCTCTGCTGCGCGTAGGGCTGCTCCTCGGCCACAGCCCCTGCCCCTGGGGCGCCTGATGGGTCCACGCCTCATAGCTATGACAGCTGCTGCCGGCCCATGTATGGGCGGGTTATCCTGTTCCCGCTGGTCTTTCATGATTGTGACTATGTATTTAAAAGTGTAGTGTTTTGTGTGCTTTAGCCTATGTGTGTTCTAGCTGGTGTTGTGATTAGCCTGTGTGTTTACTACTACCTATGTGTGGTACTTGGCTTTTAAAGTTTTAGCTTTGAATCTAAGTTGTGGATTCGTTCCCTCCTCTCTAGCTTGCTGATAAGTTTTCCAATGCTCTTTAGGAGCGTTTGGATACGTCACGAAATAAGTGAACGGATCCGACGTATCCTCTTTCCTATCCTCTAACGGAACTTGCACTTCGTGCCTCTCGACGGCAAAATGTTTGATCACTAATTCGTTATCCTGACCAAAGGTCCAGACTTGTCTAGTATCTAGAGTTGTGGGACTGACCTCTATTTCCTGCTCACAGCTGCTGACTGGCTCTACTGCTTCTACTGAGATTGGTGTCCAAGTTTGATCCGAGCTCGAAGAGATCCCAGAGTCACTGCTTTCAACTTCCCAATATTCCCCTGATGGAGGCAAATGTATCCTTTGGTAGGGAAACAACGGGCAAGATAGTGGAATGTTTGTTTCCAAATCCCAGTTTTCCTCTGAAGCAGGCAAGTGTATTCACCTGTAAGGATACAGTGGGGGAGCAAGTGGAATTATGTCCTGTTGTCTACGCTTAGAATACATTGACTTAAATGTAAAGCTTTTTGTGTCTTTACTTTTTCCCCTTACTACTTTCTTCCCCCTTTTTAAAATCTCCCTTGACTTTAGGAACAAAATGTGACTGTAAAACAGAAAAGATCAAATTGTCTCCACACCTAGTCCAGACAAACACTAATATGCAGAGGTTTACTCTAAACGAGAGCTTTAACAAAATCTGGTTCTTTAGAACAAGCTTAATATATACCATGGGATAATTTCCAGGCAAGTAAAAGCCACAAAAGCAACTACGAACAACAACTGCAACAAAGCAATAGAAATTGTTATTTCAAAAGCACAAGAATATACTGTTTGCAAACTACCCAATAGAGCACGATCAAAAGAGAGTCTACAGTTAGGCATCTACGTATTCAATCTATTAGCGCACGATCACTAGGAAAGGCGCAGTTAAGCTATTCTAACACACTCAATTTAATAGTGCACAGCACGAGACAGGCACAGTTTAACTGACACAAGCACTCGACTACTTCTAAGCTTAACTAATTACGACTAAGACCCAATTGAGCACTCCCAAACAGGGGCTCAGTTGAACCACTAACTACTTGACTATACTAATATTCAATAGAGCTCTCCTTGCGGGGCTCAGTTGATGAACTAACTACCACTTAGACTAATATGGTGATACTTGAGGTTATTATGATATGCCAAGGAGCAGGCTGGGTTAGCCTCTTAATTTTTAATAATTTATTCAGAAAAGTTTCAACTTTGATCTAAAGCGAGCCTTTACGTAACAATCTATTCTCAGGGTTTGCACTGCGGACTAAATAAAACCGAATGATAACTCCGCTTCAGCTTAAGATTTATTTATTTTCACATATTTCTAATTTAAATAATTTTTGTCATTAGTATTACAGCACATGAGTATAATACCGAAATCTTATAACAATTGAAAACGTACCATGTTCGACACCAATCACAAACCATTAAAAAATCATTTCATAAAAATAAAGCAGTAACAAGCTGGCCCGTCCCTCCCGTCAAACCTTGGTGCCAGTTCCGCTGCGCTCCACGGGCACCTCGCTTCGACAGGGGGACTTGGCCAGCTTTTAGGGTATGCTACTTCTTGGTACGCCCTCCAAGTATTCCCGTGGTATTCTCTCAGGAAAAGTATTCGCAATATTCTCGAAAATGGGAACTATAGCTACAAAAACAGATATATTACGTGATTTATCTTCAAATTCAGACGGTATTCCAAGAATTTTTATCAAGTATTCCCAAGTATTCTTAATGAGAATATATTCTTGGTACGGTAATTTTAGAAGTTGCAGACCCTTGGCCAGCTTGCCTGCCGGCGGCGTTCAAGTCTCCCGTGAAGTGCCTGATGGCAGATGTATTTGTTAGGATTCAAATCGTTAACCTGAGCCCGTCCCTATGCGCGCCGCGATGGTAATGGTGTGCGCGCGGCGGCCAACCCTTACCTCAAAAAACAGACATATTTTCATTACTCAAAAGTGCGATACAAACCGCAAATTGTTGCCACCGCACGTGATTCTACGTTAAAAAAGGAGCTGATCATTAAAATTTGAAGTTTTTCTATGAACGTTAAGTCGGCAAACACACGTCCGCCCGAACGAACATGCGGCATCAGACTTTAAGCCCGGCACCTGCCGTTTCTAAAGAAACATGTCGGGACGGGCTGAAAACTAAGTAACATGTTTACTTGGACAACTGCAAATCATACTTGTGGAGTCGATTACAGTTGTATAGCTGCCACGCTTCATACAGTTAGCGTAAGTATAAAAACAAACAGTCAAACTAGATATTCTACTGACAGATGCAGTATGAACAATTCAACATACAGTTTACCATGAACAGCTTTGAATAGACAATTGCAAATCATTCTACTTACAAGTGCAGTCAATAACAAATGAACACCTACCACGCTATATACAGTTAGCAAAAATACTGTAAATTTTGCTACGTAATAGCAAACCTGTTTTGTCAATATAATCTGGCATTTACCGAAATATTTTAATAGTCAAAAATAAACTATGTTCGACACCAATCAGAAACCATTTAAAATATCATTTTAATCAACAACGTACTTCAAACATGACGCCTTAAGCGGCCAATTTCAGAAAGTAGACATGTCATATTGAAAATACAATCGCACATAGATAACAATCACAGGCGATACGTCTATTTTCGTGTGCTCTACACTAAAAGGTGCTTTCTCGCACATGCAATCAAGTGCTCTTCCCCTTCTTTGCGGATGATCACACTGGCAAGGAAGAAGGTTGAGCCATTAAGCTTGAAGGTGCCGGAATGCCCGATAACTTCACAGTCAATGTTGTTACGGCGGCACCAAACCTTCTCTGGTTTGTGGGTGCCGAAAACACGTCCACATTTGAAAAAGATGTGAGCACCGAACACCAACTTGCACACATTTTCTGACGTGCACGGTGGCGATTATTGGCCCTCTTTATTAAAGGACAAGTTGACACGAACCGCTAGAGGAAGGCTTTTGATTCCTTTTTCGATGATAATGTCAAGATTAGATTCCAGTAATTGAACTTTTTTTTATGCTTCAACGTGCAGTCGCCTTCGCGCAAGATGGAAATGCTTGGTTCCCCTGCCAACAGTGGGTTCGCGAGTTTCAGAGGATCTGACATGCAGTCGTAAGAAATCCTCTGATGACGAAGTGCGGGGAGTCTTCGCCACGGCATCTAATGGTGAAATGATTTTGGTAAGTGCCTCCCGCCTCCCATCGCAGCTTGTAAGTGCTCTTTACGGCACCATTTGATGCAAGTTTCAGCACCGTCATCGACATTAAAAAACATGCTAAAAACATGTACCATGATTTCTAGGTAGGCGTACGCCAGACCGCGTCGTGGCGGAACAGGTTTCGATCATCGCGAACCATGTTTCCGCCGCTCCACGCCTGGCGTACACCTACCTTGGCCTGCCGGCGGCTGTCAGCGAGTGGGGCCCTGCGGGGTAATCAGTCTGTACGTTGAGGCGCGGGGGTCGCTGTGCTTATAACCTAACCGCTGGACGTACCTACTTCCACCGTATTGTGCCTTTCTCTACCGTATTCAGTCGTGCTCAAATCTAACTTAACCTACCCTTCTCTAACGTACCCTAGCCTACTCTAGCCTACCCTACTCTACTCTAACCTAGCCTACTCTAACGTTATCTACTCTGACCTAACTGACCCTACTCTAACCTACCCTACTCATTGTGGACTTCTCTACCGTATTGAATGCTGCTCAAACCTAACCAACCCTAGCCAAACCGTTTTCGGTCCAAGGAGGCCCTGCTTTGACCACTAGCACCATCAGCAGCACCTGGGGTCTTCTTCGGCATTGTAATTGAGGTCCTAAGTGTACCATAAGTGTGGTCGGTTCCCATCTTTAATTTTAAAATACTGCTTTTTTAGCAGTTTTTCCTTTTGTTCCTGCTTCTGCTCAAGAATGCCCTGTTTTGGCCCCTAGCACCTGCAGCAGCACATAGGGTCGATTTCGGAATCTTGACTGAGATCTTGGGGTCATTTTAGTGGGGGTCAGTCGCCATATTTAAGTTTGATATTCTGCACGAATTAGAAGTTTGCCCTTCCGTTCCAGTTTCTGCCCAAGAAGGTCCTGTTTTGACCACTAGCACCTGCAGTAGCACCTTGAGTCCATTTCGGCATCTTGAGGGTCTTTTGGTGGTTTTACCAGGGGTCGGTCGCCATGTTTATGATTGAAATTCTGCACCATTTAGAAGTTTGCACTCCCGTTCCAGTTTCTGCCCAAGAAGGCCGTGTTTTGCCAACCGGCACTTGCAGCAGCACCTGAGGTCGGTTTTGGCATGTTGTGTTGGGCTTCTTGGACGATGGAAGTGTGCGTCCATTCACATGAAAAAGTTCGTATGTTGCCCCGTCCTATCAAAATATGAACAGTGATCGATGCGCGCGTCACTATCGTAATTGCCTTGTTAGTTATTTTATAAAATCTAAGACTAGTTGTAAAACTTTTCTTATAAACTTTTTAGTCTACGGTGCCCCCGAGGTGAGGTTGACTCCGGTATGATGCAAGAAGATTGTGGTCCAAATTTGAGCCCTCTACGATGAACCGTTCTCGAGAAATTGCGCGGACACACACAGAGAAACAGACAAAACATTTTTGGGCCAGTGGGGTAAGGGAAGGGCTTCGCTTTCGCTCAGCCGACAACCTCGTCAGAATCATTATTTCCGTGACTTCCTGCACCTTTGCTTTCACGTACAAACTGAAAAACTCACATATTAGCAGTAATATATTATTAATCTATTAAACTACAATACTCGTATAAAAAGAAGCATTACCTGATGAACCAGAAGTAGATGGCAAGGAAAAATTGTTGGCCAAAAATTGTTTGAATTTCAGGAATTGAGCGACCAGACTGTGAGTGTCTTCAGTAACTGGTTTAATGAGATCATTACTATCTTGTTGCGTGTATACCAACAATAGTGAAGGTTAATAAGTAGTAGTGAGACAATAAAATTACCCAGCTTTGGATTTTACCTTTAATGTCTTTCTCTTCAATATGTCCAATTTCTGAAAGATCTCCCGTGAAAATGAAATCAACTTCAGAATCAGAATCAAAGGACTGCAACAAAACAAAACGAAAAGAATAATACAAGGTAGTTGTACGCCAGATCGCGTCGTGGCGTAACAGGCTTCGCTCATTGCGAACCACTGTCCCGCCCCTCCACACCTGGCGTACACCTACCTTGGCCTGCCGGCGGCTGTCACCGGGCGAGTGGGATCCTGCGGGGCCAATCAGTCTGTACGGCGCCCTGCGGGCGCGGTCTTGAGGCGCGAGGGTCGCTACGCTTCTAACCTAACCGCTTGACGCTACTCCCACCGTGTTGTGCCTTCCTCTACTGCATTCAATCGTGCTCAAATCTAACGAGCTGTCGTGTCGGAGTGAGGAAGCAGGGGTAGAAGTACTAGCAGAGTGGGGTTCGAGTTGCAACTGACTTTATTCAAAATTTAGGCAGTGCCTTTTATAGACTGTAACAGCTGACTGTCTATGACAGTAATACCAACATACACTACATAACCTACCCTTCTCTAACGCAACCTAACCTACTCTAACCTTTCTAACTCTACCCTACCCTACTCTTACCTAATCTACTCTAGCCTAACCTACTATAGCCTACTCTAGGGTGATTTAAGAGGGGGTCGGTCGCCATGTTTAAGTTTGATATTCTGCACGATTTAGAAGTTTGCCCTCCCGTTCCAGTTCCTGCCCAAGAAGGCCCCGTTTTGACCATTAGCATCTGCAGCAGCACCTTGGGTCCATTTCGGCACCTTGACTGGGGTCTTTGGGTGGTTTTAGAAGGGGTCGGTCGCCATGTTTAAGTTTGAAATTCTGCGCGCTTTAGAAGTTTACCCTCCCGTTCCAGGGTCTGCCCAAGAAGGCCCTGTTTTGCCAACCGGCACCTGCAGCAGCACCTGAGGTCGGTTTTGGCATGTTGTGGTTAGGGTTTTAAAAATACCGGTAATTTTCAATCCAGACGGTAAATTACCGTAAAATTTGTAATTTACCGTAAATTACGGTAAAAAAGGAGAATATTCGAAAAAATCGTACTTTTTCTGAGAACGTACGAAAAACGCTGAAATAACGCTGAAATAAGTGAAAGTCGTGTGAGGAAGGCTGAAACTATTGACATTTTGGACAAATAATGGTTCAGAAATGTTTTAAAAAAATTATATATTTACTTATACTTGAGTGAACATGAGCATCCGTCATCAGTCATCAAAACAACACAGTCCTAATTGACAATGAGTCGCAAATAAAATGTAAATTAACGTCAAGCTTTGCGAGAAGAACGCGTCAACGTCAATATAGCCACACTAGTACTGCCACTGGCTACCGCAACCGTTGAGGTAGGGGTCACAGTCACAGTGGAACCCCGCTAGCGGCATATACATTCCGCGGGCACGCTTTGTATCGTATTTGATGATCGTCGTTCACAACGCACACTAATTAATAAAACTTACCTCGTCGTCGACTTATTTACGGAACGGAACCCTCTTAATGCGAGAAAATAATTAATACAGGTCTCGACGTGAAAACACACTTACACACTGTACTGCACTCTACACTAACACTGTTCGCAGCGAGCGCGCTCTCTATGACGGACTCCGCTTCACACAGGCGCAGGCTCTAAGGGCAAAGGGAGGGCAGGGAGGAGGCCCTGAGCCCTTGGGCATGCGCGGGAACTTTGAATGCAGGAAACCTACTCAACTTCGCATCGGGAACGTTTCCGCTGCGAAAGAACTGCAGAATGTGTGCATTTTAGCCACAATTCGAATATTCTCGTTTTTTACCCATTTTACCGGGGTCCGGGTAATTTACCGTAATTTACCGGTAATTTACCCAATCTTACCGGTAATTTTACCACGCTTTAAATCCCTAGTTGTGGTGGGTTTCTTGGACGATTTAAGTAGGGATCCATTCACATGAAAAAGTTCGTATCTTGCACCGTCCTATCGAAATATGAACGGTAATCGATGCGTGCGTCACTAGCGTAATTGCGTCGTTAGTTATTTTATAAAATGTGAGACCAGTTGTAAAAATTATCTTAGAAACTAGTATGTCTACGGTGCCCCCGAGATGAGATTGACTCCGGTATGATGTAAGAAGATTGTGGTCCAAATTTGAGCCCTCTGCTATGAACCGTTCTCGAGAAATCGGGCGGACACACAGACAGACAAACAGACAAAACATTTTTGGGCCAGTGGGATAAGGGCTTCGCTTTCGCTCAGCCAATAACAAACAAACCAAGAATAGGGAGATGTTATCAATATCTAAAAACAAACCGAACCGATGCTGTGTCAGATGATCCTTCCGTATTTTCCATTTTGAACTTGGAATGTACGTAAAAAATGAAATTAAAGAATAACAGAGTAAGATATGTTTTTTTTTATCCAAGGGTATAATAAGAAATAAAACTGAATGAATTCGTTTAAGGCAAAGAAACTTGAGAAATTAGACTACATGTGTCTAAATGAAGTTCAGGGGGCACAATAAGATTCACAACAATGTCATACTGAAATCCAATACCATAGGTACAAGGACGAACCCTTCAAAAGTTTGACAGTGGATGACATAGTTTCTTCTCATTGTAATGTTCAGAGAGTCAAACAGAAAACCAGTACATAAGAAATATTGTAATAATAAAAACTTCTGTTTCCTATTAACAAATGCCGATAGTAACAAATGACAGGTAGCAATTAAAAAATAACGTTAAAAATGAAACAGCTTCACAATCACAAGATGACTTCTCTAAACAAATAAAACAATTACACTGATTCAGGTAGAAATGGAAGCTATTCATCTCATACTAGGTTCTGACAAATCTTTGCAAATAGAATTTTTCTATAAGTTTAACAAGTACCCCCTCTGCATTAGTTTATACATTCACATGAAACTTATTTCCAATCACAGACAAAAAAGTACGACATGCCCACACAGCTACTCTCCCAAAGGCCTCTCCATAAGCTCTACCATTTTTTCCCCCTGAAGCTCCCATAGCAGGTGATTGCTGCAGTTTTCTCTCCGGGAAACTTCTCAGAGAGGTGGCACTGTTGCTGCTCTTGCCCACTGAAGAAGTTGAAGTGCCATTCACTGCTCATTTTCACATCATCATGCACGAACTCGGGCAAATTCATGATTGCTGTAGCAACTCCAACTGTTGGGAACTGCAAAGAGTTTCCATCAAATGAAGCATCAAAGCTCTTACTAAATGAAGGCAGGCAAGGTGTGGAAAACAGGAACATTAAGTTTTTCATCAAATATGCACCTTATAAATACAATAAAAATTGCAAAGGCAATGGCATAATTACCTGCTCGAACTCCTCAGGTAATTCAAAGAATTTCAAACATTTGGAAACTGCCGAGGTCTTCTGAAAGGTAGTGACGCCTTCATCATCAGCATAATGCCATTACCTTCTCATCTTCACATCATCGTACACAAGATCCAGCAAATTCATGATTGCTGCAGCAACTTCAACTGTTGTGAACTGCAAAGGGTTTTCATCACATTAATCATCAAAGCTCTTACTAAATGAAATCACGCAAGGTGTAGAAAATGGAAACAAAGTTGACCTCTACAATTGCACTCTATCCACCCTAACGGGCCACCAGATAAAGCTGGACACGTTGGAATGGTTTCGGACGGTTGTTGACGTCCGAAAGAATCCGGCACCATCCAGTTGCTTGGTTCCCGAACTAGAATAAATGGTTTTGGATGAAAACTGTAATCCAAAGCTATCCGCTTCCATCCGAAACTGACTTTCTCTCAATCAGTTTTGAACAGAGGGCATCCGAACTCATCCCGGATCTCATCCGCTCCCATCCAAAACTCTCCAACGTCATTCTGAGCGCCGGAAAAGTGGTGTCCGAACACGCCCGAAACCATCAAATACCGTCCTGACTGCTTGTGGTCCGGCCCCCGTCCGGAAAGGTGGTGTCCGAACACGTCCGAAACCATCAAATGTCGTGCTGACTGCGTGGGGTCCGGCAACTGTCCGCCAGCGTCCGGAAAAGTGCTTGTCGAGAAGCGATTTCGCTCTGCATGGCAAGATGAGTTTCTTTTGCTCGAGAGGTAGATGGCGGGTTTATTCTGTGCATCAAGGATCAGACGCTTTTAAAATTAATCCTCCTCACGGACTCCAACCATCACCATATACGCCCATTACGTAACGTAGGTACGCACATCTACTTATCCACATCATGATGTATACGAGGTATGTGGAAGCGCTAACCATATGGATACTGAGACTTAAAAAATACTCGAGTACCACAAACGGTTAGGCTACCCCTTCCCTCCGTCCCACCCGGGACGAGCCTGCACTCCTCTGCGGTTCCGTGTACAAGCACGGCTTCCGCGGAGAAGGCTTCTCTCTGCGACGGTGTTGGGGCCGACCTGCCTGCCTGCCCCCTGCGCTCCATGTTTAGTTTTGGGGCTGACGTGCTTCTCCCCTGCGCTTTGGTTGGTGTTGGGGCCAACCTGCGCATCGTACTTCGTCGGCCTCTCTGTGCGACGGAGATCAATACGGGTCGTCGTCCTCCGAATCCAGCTCTACATCTGCCTGCATTAATACGTCATGCACTCTCAAAAATGAATGCTTGATTCAAAGCGATTTTGATGCGAATCTTGCATTCTTGTGGGATTTTTTTGATTTAAGAATCATCTTCGTACATCAACCATGTGAATGCTTGGCACAAGCATATGATGCTTGAGGAACGTATTGTATTCTTGGGGCTAGCACATGGTATCCCTCAATCAAGCATAATATGCTTCAATCAAGCATAATATGCCCGTGGGATTTTTGGCGTTTCAAGCATGAAATATGCTTGACTTTAATCATTTTATGCTTAAATCGTGCATTCATTTTTGAGTGTGTGCTGATGAACACGTGGGACGACCTGGCAACACCAAAGAATCAGGTGAAATGAATACTTCATAAAGATAACGATATTTTACTCTCGTAGTATAAGATGATGTACTTACAATGTCAGGCTTGAAAACAGGCGGCTTTGACGCACACACACTTTCAAAGACGCCGACGCCAAGACTCAGCAGAGTATTTCTGAGAACGCGCTCGAGCGCCTCGTCACCTTTGGCCGCAGCATCCTTCACAATATCTCGAAGAGTGGCAAGGTGTACAGGACCCCTACAGTTCCTCCTAACTTTGCCTTGGCGTAGGCCACCATCTTCTGCTGCTCCACTTCTGCGTGTCGTGCGCCGTGCAGATGCAGCTTCTCTGAGCTTATGCTGCCGCAAAATGGGCATAAGACTAAGGGACTTGACTCCACTGACTGACGATTCTGGACGGAGAACTGTGAAAAATTTAAGGAACAGATACAATATACCGTATGAGACGTCACCGATTCATCATGGTGCCGGAAACGACACTTACGCCAAACTTTCTAGCGGCATCAACATCCGCGCAGCGGTCTTTTCCGGGTCGTGATCTTTCCAGCTGAGCCTTTCGACATCGTCTACACGTAGACGCCTTCTGCGCATGTGTACGCCGGCCTCTGCCTGTAGTTCGAACTCTAGCCGCGAGTGGCACATCGTCCTCATCACATAGAGGGCGCTTTGAAGACGTAACCTGAAAAAAAAGTGAGGTAACATACGAAAGGACCGTAAAAGATACTAAGATTTTGATGAAAATACCGGCTTCTGCACTGATGTGCCTGCAGACGACAGATGCGCCTTCAGGTGAGCCATCAGGGAGTCCGCATCAGGCTGAAATTTGCCACATTCAGCGCAGCGAAATAGCCTGTCTCGGCGCACTCTGTCACAGGCGGCATCTTGACTTGCGCGGGTGACCCGGCGTCAGAGTCACTCACTGCAACAGAGAAAAAAATTCACATGTCCAATATTCTGGGTATTAGCTTAGGGGACATGGGTAATGTAAAAAATACCATCCAATTGTTGAAGTAGAATGCACGTGGACGGCGACATGGTAGAGACAACTCGCGAACGACCTTGAAACTCACGCGTAGCGAGTGACGCCGGCGGTGCCACCAATCTGCTAAATCCAGATGACCGCATAGGGACCGCCAACGGTGATACTGGTGCACGGCCTAGCCCGCGCCTCTAAAAGATGCACACGCCCTCTAAAGGCTCTGCGACCCGGCAGGGCGGTGATTCCCGTAATAGTACAGTCTGCGGGTCGGTGGGTGGCAGAGCGGTGGATGGAATGTCAAATGCAGGAGACGGCGTCCTGGATGCTGCAAAACAAAAAGTCAACTTCGATACCAAGCGACACAGGAATAAGCTAAGAGATACGGAGCGGCACTGACCACTACACATGTACGCCATCCTCTCTGCATCTGCCAATGAACGTAGGATGCATCTGCCAATGAACGTAGCATGGTGTCGGGTGACGCCTGCCACGACGATGAGGTCGCCTAAACCTTGGGAGGACTCGCCATGATACCACAAGGGCTCTGTAACATAACAAAACAAAAACATTAATCAATTGAATAAGACTTTTTGAACTGATAGTTCAACTTGGTCACACTTCGTAAGAAGGATGTTAGTAGACACGCTTATTATTGACAGCCATTTCGGCTACCCTTCATTTGAAGGTTGTCAATTGACACGACCGAAAAGACAAATGTCCTCCCGGACGCATCTATATTCCTCAGTACTTGCAGAGTACTCTGACTCAACAGCGCGTATAAAGGACTCGATAGGGTCATAGAAGACCGTTCTTTCCATCGCGCTTTCAACTGGCTTAAGTGACAGACTACCCGCTTTCCCTGGTGATCATGCCCAGACAAGGTCATCCCATACGACATGCCACTTAAGGCAAGTCGAAATGGAACCCCAGACTCAACCGATGGCACGATACCAATGAGGAAGACAGTTAAAAAGGAAGCTACAAAGGAAAAAACAATTGATGTACCTATTCAACAGGTCCACACTTATTAATGCTGATTTCCAAATACGACCGCATCGGGCCACCCGAAGCAGGCAATAACTCCTAAACGGTAGAAGATACAGTAAATTTGCATAGAACGGTTATCACTCGCAATTGAACGAGTAACATATTTCGTCTTATGACCTTTTGTGATAAAACGCAATTTTGATGTACAAATGACCCCAGGATTTACCGTAAGCCATGCCCGGTTTGGAATACCTGAAGAACGTCAAGTCAGTTTTAGATTTGCTCTGTGGGGCATTTTAGGCATGATCGAAAGGAGAACGACCATCTCATGAACGGGAAGGAAATTTAGGATTCGCTTCAGACAATCCTGATCTCATAGAGCCCCACCAGAAGACAAAGTATAACCCGCCCGATCCTACCGGAAATGGAAGAAGATTTTTTAAAGTTGGTGCCTCGTAATGTGGATCGCTAAGTTTTTGGAATAACTCAAGAACGACAAGGAATTCTAAGATTCGCTTCGGACAGAATCCCGATCTTGTATAACCCCGCCAGATGACGAAATATGAACCGCCTACTGCAACCGGAAATGGACAAAGATATTTTGACCATGACGTCATACGCACTTTTGATCGCACCCCGTTTAGAATATCTCAAGAACGGGAGGGAAATTTAGGATTCGCTTCAGACAGAATCCTGATCTCATATTGCCCCACCAGACGACAAAGTAAAATCCACCTAATCCTATCGGAAATGTAAGAAGATATTTTGAAGTTGATGTCATTCGTAACGTGGATTGCTAAGTTTGGAATATCTCAAGAACGAGAAGGAATTCCATGATTCTTTTCGGACAGAATTTCGATCTTATATGGCCCGAAAGGATGATCAACTATTAACCGCCTACCTCAACCGAAAATGGATGAAAATATTTTGAAACTGGAGTTTTTAGTAATTGGAATCGCACTTATATTGTGATATAACCAGAACTAGAAGTATTTTCGCCATTCGCTTCGGACGGAATCCTGATATCAAGTAGCCCCACCAGACTACACAATATGAACCGCCAACCTTAACCGGAAATGGGTGAAAATATTTTGACGATGACGTCATCCGTACTTTTGATCGCGCCCCGTTTGCAATATCTCGAGAATGGGAAGGAATTTCAAGATTCCCTTCGTACAGAATTCTGATCTCATATAGCCCCGCCAGGCGACTAAATATGAATCGCTAACCTTAATCCGAAATGGGTGAAAATATTTTGACAATAACGTCATCTATACTTTCGATCGCTCATCTCCTAAAGTCACAGCCGATTTTCATGAGATTTTGCACAGAAAGGTTGTATGAAGGATGATGCCGAACGCCAACGATATCCTGAAAAACAGATGATAACATCGATCCCTCCTTGGCGCCTGGAGGCACCCCGAAACACGCTCGTCCTTATACGACTGCTTGTCGACTCGCCTTGAAATCCCTTACTTCCGTACTCGAGAACATCATTGGCGAAGTCTTTCGTTTCGTGGGGACCTCTTACGGGGCGCTGAGACCTGGATGGCACTTCGGGACCCTTTGGGACCATCATGACCCTTTTGGCTTTGGCACCATGCATGACCCCTCGGGTGTTTTTGGGCCCACCTTGCGTGGCCTTCGGGTTCTGACACCTTGTGTGGCCCTGCGGGGCATTTTAGGCATGATCGAAATGAGAACGGCCATGCAATTTTGTACGGAATGGCTAAAAAGTGGCCCCTCCCGGGGTCGGAACGGCCATGCAATGCACGTCGGATGGCCCCTCCGGGGACGGAACGGCCATGCAGCGTCAAGCTGGAAGGTGTGAGGGGAGGGACGGGGGGGGGGGGAACTAGCCTAAGCCCCCCCCCCCCCCCCCCCTTGGGGCACTACTGCCGTTCACGAGGACATGCACAGTCATGGGGTGCACAGGACCAAGTGGCGCAGCGCCGCGATGTTGTGTCCATGGGGTGTGATGCCCCAGAGACTTATGACCATACCAGAGGGCGCACAGGGACAACTGGGACGGTTGTGTCAATGGCGCACCGTCTCCCACCAAGTCTGAGTCCTAGACAAATGACGCTTGACTTTGGTTCGATTGTCAGTTTTAAAGGTTTAACCAACAATTTCCGTCCAAAAATTATAGGAAACACATCGCCGTGTATGCCGAGTTATGTTCTATTACGGCAGGTTGCTAGGTTCGAAAAATAATTGAATTTTGGTTGGATTGGAACCCACACCTAATGTTTGCATTGGATGGTGATAATCATTATGGCCGCTCGGCTACGGTGCCGTCGTCTGTTGCAGTTGTTTCTATCGATACATCATTTTTCTGAAACAGATGTTATCGAGAAATAAGAAAAATATTTGAACCGCCCGAGAGTTGAACCGAAGCCATTCCACTCACTGCTCTGCTACGCATCCAACTGAGCCACGGAGATGCACTGATCCTGCATCCCACCGCTATCCCGTTCTAAAGTTGTGTCAATCAAGTGAATCGCATGATGTCCTCAACTGAAGGACTCCACAACGCAAGATTCCAACGTTTTGCCAAGTGATAGACGCGCAGGAACAGAAAACTGACCGCCCGATACAGCAATGCAAAGACGAACGTATAATTTTCACGCTGAAAGTGGCAAAACAGACATCGATTTGAACATCAATAATTGAAGATACCGAAAGTAATTGCGCCACCGAATCTATGAGGGTGCGTGTAATTCTTACATCAAAGATCTTACCGGGATTCGAACCCACGATTTGTGGCCCCACAGGTTACGCAGCTGACCATAAGACCACCCGCCGCTTTGTACTGCCAGGAGCGCCGTCGACAAACACGAGCCGCTCCCGAGCAACGTAAAAGTGAAAGTGTAATTTTGACGTCGAAGAGTGCACGACGAGCATTGATTTGAAAGAACTGCTGTAAAACATAGTGGAGGTAAAAGTGTCATTTTGAAATCACAAAGTGTAAGACCAGCCCGGATTGGTTCCCACAACTGTGCAGTCATGAGACCGACACGCTACCACTCGCACCAATTCGATATTTGTGAGTCGAAACAGGGTGCGATGCAAAAGGTGTAATTATAACATCACAGGAGTCATGTTTGTACGACTGTGACCACTGCAGCCTTAAATGTGTATATTTAGCTCCAGATTTTTTTATTTTATCTACGGGCTTTCAGTACAAAGGGCAAGTACAACCAACTGTCCGCCAAGGTCTACTCTGCTTATGCACAGCCCAGGAATTGGATACTTAATTACACGCAATGATTTATTTATCATGCTTTTATAGATCTAAAGTTTCAGATGCATTTTTCAAAGCAAACAACATTTGTTATTAATAATTTGTGAGTCTCTGCAGTATCGCCTTGATCGCATGCTACAAAAAAAGGACACCTTTTATTTCAGCATTAGCAACACACTAAAGAATACTTCTATGTCATTATATATAGAACTCACCCTGTGCATAGCTCCGCTGCTCTCCACATGTTACTTAAAAGGTCAGAGGGCTCCCCAAACCCTCCTTAAACGATCCTTTCTCGGAGTCCAAATTCTCTCAACTAATGGCGGTGTACTTGGAGCATCGTCGACCTCTACATAGTCATCACTGTCAGCTGAAATCACATATAAATAGCAGCACTTTAAAAAAAAAAACATCTAAACAGAGGACTCGATGCAAGGTTGTAAAAAACCCTGGTACAAAACTAATACTGACATACACAAGAACTGTAGGTAATCTTCCCCATGTCAATAGTCACGAAAATTGATTTTTCCCAACAAACAACTCCAATGATGGGAAGACTGGAACGTGGCATGAATCCTCCAGCAAACGATGAAAATAAGCACTGCCTTGGAACAAACGACGTGGTCGATTCACAGCAGTTGCCAACCATCTTTTCGCACTTCGCGGGAACTACTGATCGCGCCCATAACTACCAAAAAATCACAGACCAAAGCAGCTGCACGACGAGTTCCTATCTTGATGCAAGTAGTAATAAATATTTGCTGTCATGAACGCACGAACGACATGACGTTTTACATTGCAATGCATTTATTAGATCTCCAAGTGTGCAACTTTAGCAAAACAGAAAAGAAAAAAATTGTAACAGCCCGAGATTCGAACCCCAGCTTTTCAACTCTCTGGTTTGCCACGCAACCAAATGAGCCAAGGAGACGCTGTAGAGGCCCTGTATCCCAACGCTATCCGCTTCTAAACTTGTGTCATACACAAGCTAATCGCATGATGTCCTTAACTGAAAGACTCCACCACTCAAAGTGCCAACCGATTCCCAACCGACAGACGCGCAGGAACGAAAAACTGACTGGCCCCTACCCCCACCTCCAGCAAAAAAAAAAAAAAAAAAAAAAGCGGCCGGACTTGAACCCGCACCCGACGTTCGAATGATGTTCAGAACCTGACTCAGACCTCTCTTCTACGGGGCCGTCGACTGTCGCAGTCGTTCCTATCGATACACCCTTATTTTTAAATGGTATCGAAAATTGAAAGAAAGAAAAATTGTAACCGCCCGAGATTCGAACCCTAGCTTTTCAGCTCTCTGCTCTGCCACGCAACCAATGAGCCGTGGAGACGCTGTAGAGGCCCTGTATCCTAAAGCTATCCCCTTCTAAACTTGTGTCATACAAGCTAATCGCACGATGTGCTTAACTGAAGGAAACCACAACTCATAATGCCTACCTATTCCCAACCTTTATACGCGCAGGAAGATAAACGCCCCCCCCCCCCAACACCAAAAAAAAAAAGAAAAAATAGTCAAAAAAGAGTTGAACCAGCGACCGACATTTCAAAGATGTAAAAGGTCGAGTGCACCGGTGTCTTCTCTGTGTTACGGTCCAGCGACCCAATTTCTGTTTCCAGAATGAACACAGGATCAACCTCGGCCCCAACAACTCAGTGGACTCAGCGCGGTGATTTCTCCCAGATTCATATTCATAGGTCCCTGAAGCAGGGATTTTAACCCAGTCTCGACAGAGCCGCGCGTTATCCAACTGAGCCATTAGGCCACTCAACACATGGTCTGTCATGCGTCGCTTTTCAGCTGGCTCTGCCAAGACCGGCTTCGAGTACCGTCGAAGGAAAACAAGACTCGCATGGAGAACGCTATGCGTTCTACAGGAGACTCGTTCTTTCGGTACATTGGGAAGGGTATCAGTTAAAATTGTTTCCGACTTAGCCACTGGCACTCTGCTAGACCGCGACGAACAGAAGCTGCGTATTGTTGACTCGAGGCAGCATCGCCCATCTACGTTCTCTAAAACGGCTGGAAACGAGATTTTCTTTTGAAATTTCGAAATGTCGTATCTTATTTTCAAAACTTCATCAACAACTAATCAAAATGCCTCGAAAATCGAAGAACGGCTTTGCGTGGTTTGCCATTATATAAGTTTTAAAAAATATTCTAAAATCACTAAAGAAACAAAAATTTTCATCATTTGACATCTATCCGCTCCTCACATTGCGTTCCGACTTATAGCCGCTGGCACTCCGCAAGACCGCGACGAACAGGAGCTGTGTATTGTTGACTCGAGGCAGCGCCTCATCCCAAGACAAACGATTGCCCATCTACGTTCTCTGAAACTACACCAACAACCGATCAAAATGTCGCGTAAACGCAACACTTGCGTCAAGCGGTTTTCGAAGTGAAATGGGGTCTTAACAGACAGGGCGAGCGCAATACTCGTCCTATTTTGCTTCTACGTCGTAGCAGTAGTAGTAGTAAGCAAAGAACGAGTAAACAGCAAACAATCGGGAATTCAACATAATTTCAATACCTTGTGGGAGAGAGAGAGAGAAATATTTCGTTGATGGGATGGCCGCGGGACTTGCCCATTGTGGCCAGGGTTTCAGTTGCAGGAGGGAGGGGAGTTCCTGCCGTCGTGCGTTGGTAGCTGTGTTAGCGTTCTTCTAATTGTTTTTGGTTTAGAATTGAAGGGTTGGGTTCCTTTGAAGGAGGGGCGGGAGCAGAAGGGTGGTTGTTGTCGGGTTTGCGAGACTGCCCCAGTACAACACCTTGTGGCTCCATGACTAAGCGTAGAAACCACACTTCCAACATCACGAACATAACAAACACACGTCAATTCCTCAAATTCAACTTCAGTAAAACTCACCTCCATAATGTCATATCGAACTCTTCCAATATTTCATACCAGAAATACAACTATCACAGGCAAACGTTTCAATTCTAACACAAGAAACTAGGCCCTTCCGTCACTCATCGAACACACGAACATTGGCTCGTAACGACGATTACGACGCACATAGCAGACGTCGTTTCGGTCCAACCGTTCCATTTCTAATCGGTTACATGCTGAGGCTGCGGCATTTTGGTCTCCTCAGAAATACACGGTTTCAAAATCTCGTTATTTTTCTCACATACCTGTAAACATGTACGCATTGAATCAGTTCTGTTTAACTTGTTCCATTTCACCAAATCGTCTGCTATAGAATACGTGCTGCGTTTTTTATTTAGGCCAGGCAAAGTACACACATAAAACCGGTGAACAAAACGTTAAACACCGGAAAAGTCACAAATTTTTCTTCTCGACTGTGTTTTCGGAATTTTGTACACGACACCAAAACCACACAAAAGCGAATTTCACTAACCGAGCGTCTGCTGTCGGCTCCTTCACAATCAACTCCGCTGTTCTGCTCATGTAGTCCGCTAAATTTCCGGCAAGGTCCAGAAAGCCAACCTCTACAACACAACCATAAAACAATTTGTATCTTTTGCATGACGTCAAAAGACGGTAGTGAAAAGGTGAAACAATCCTTTCGTAAACTTCTAGATCTTTAGTTTTATTTTATTTCTACTTTCGAAAAGCACACCAGCCTGCAAAGCGGATACACAAACGGGAGCGTTTCAATTAATTCAATGTTGCCGAACCTTTGGTCACATGGTTACATGTTGTGCGTGTCCGTTGCGGCTCGACACGGCACGAAACGTCCAAAGACACATACGCAGTTTCCAGTATATAGTGCGCAGTAAGCCGGCCAGCCAGCCAGGCACAGGCCAACATGGATAACGAGAAGAACAATCTTAACGTAAGTTATGATTTATTTCACTGTTGATAAGTGCATAGGGCACTAGTTTTGTTTCGCAAGGTGCGCATCAATTCACGCACTTGGCTGCATACCCTCTTCGGGCTGCTCAGCATAGGTCTGTCAGGTGGTTTTCGGTTGACTCGTTTTTTTGTATGGCTTTTAACTTATTCAAACTAAGCCTAATTTAGTCTAACTTAGCGTAACGTGGTCTAACTTGGTTAAGCACTGTACTGTGTGCACTCTGCCGTTTGCCACTCATTCGGGTTTCGAAGAGTGTTGCCCGGTTCCACAAACTTGGAGGAGGCATTAAGTGTATAAACATTATGATATAAGTGAAATGTGCTAACTATGTACAGTGTTTTGCAGGGCTCTGCAGTGAAGGAGGATAAAATGAAAATATGGTTAGAATTGCAATGCATATGTGCAATGTTAACTAAGAACAGTGCAATAACATTGCCTCTTAGAAGCGTGATAAGTTGACCATCTTCTCTAGTAATTGCTGGTAGACGATGTTGCGTGCGTACGCCCGGTCCTCCCAAATGTGCGATTGGCCCGTCAGGATTGCAAGAGTTTCATGTGACCTGCACCTACTCAACCCTACATACAACTGGCCGTGCGCGAAGGCGTCGGACTCTAAGTCCAGAACGCACCTGTCAATGGTCTGCCCTTGTGATTTGTGAAACGTCATGCAAAATGCCACCTGAAGCGGGAATTCCCGCCAAAGCATTTTGACATGACAGTTCGGAAACAAGGGGAATGTGAAGAGAACCCTCGGAATGGCAAGAGGTCGGGTCGTCGGACGATGATGATGAAACGGCGAATCTCAACGACAATAACTTTGCTTCCATTCATCAGTCCGTCGTCCGGACTCAGATTTCGCATGACCGGCGCACCAACCTTCAACGTAAGGATGTGACTGGGCACCCCCTTTTCCTCGGCTTCGTGCAGCAGTTCAACATCGTACATTTCGGCGTAGTCCGCGTGCTCGTCGTCGAGGTAGTCGGCGCTGAGCAGGTCTTCCGGATCAGAACTGATCCGTTCCATGACTGTGGCATTGAGCGCACGAACATTCACGTTGTGCGTGCAAAGTATTGTACGAGAAGCGTACGCGCCACGATTGGCCAGCACTTCGTCTGGAAGCACGAACTCAATCATGGCTTCAGATGAGGTCATGTGAAGAAGGCGGCTGTCAAGAGGAATGAGACTCTCCTCTGTACCACCATCTTCAACGTAACGCATGTGGGAAACCAATTAAATGCATTTTAGGGCAGGTAAGAGCAGTATTCGTGTCCTAACGACGCATTAGAGCCAGTTTTAGCCAAGAATTTCTCTCCCGACCGCCGAAGTAATATCCACTTCCATTTGCGTCACGAAGCTCAAAGTCAGGGAAATCAACAATTTCAGTCTATTAACTCGGTTACAGCCCCCAGACTGCTTGCACCTTTGCCTGCGCGTGGTAAGCAGTGCAGACAACACGAAATCCGGATGTAACAGGGTTTTCGACCCTAAATAGCACTGAAGTCCGATCTTAAGCGAGTCATAGCAGACGCGGCGTGTCATTAGGGCGTTTGCAAGCCTCTTAACTCGGTTACAGCGTCCATGTCGGCCTGCACTTTGGCCTGCGCGTAGCAAGCAGGGCAGACAACACGAACACCGGATGAAACCGAGTTTTTTGATCTCATATACGACTAACGTCTGATCATTACCGCGCTTTAGCTGGCGGGATGTCATAGGGAGTTTTCAAGTTTGTAAACTCGGTGACAGCGTCTAGGCTGGGCTGCAATTTTTCCAGCGCGTGTCTTGCAGGGCAGACAGTATACTGACACCAAATGCAACCGGGTTTTGAGGCATGAGAAAGACCTGAGGTCCGTTCTTCAGCGCGCTTTAGCTTCTGCCGCGTCATTTCGGCGTTTTAAATTCTTTCAACTCGGTTACAGATTTAATATTGGGCTTTTCTTTTGCTTGCGCGTCGCCAGCAGGGCAGACAACACACACCGGATGTAACCGGGTTTTTCGATCTTAAATAGCACTAATATCCGATCTTTAGCAAACCGTAGCTGGTGGGGTGACAATAGGGCGTTTTCAAGTCTTTTAACTCGGCTAGTGCTTTCAGGTTCGTGCATGCACATCATGGCATAAAACTGACCCAACCGGGCAGCGACCTTGTGGTTAGTCCGCTGGAGCATAAAAGTCACATCCCTTCGGTTGTGTGTTTTAGGTTTTGTTTTCTTGGCTCCGTTTTAATTTGGGTGTAAGGCTTTTTTTAGATGAGGCGTGCGCTGAAACGCCTAGTGTTTTAAGGGGTTTTAGTCCGTATTTACTGATAGTTGAATGCTTTTGTGTTGGCTAAGTCTGTGTATATTTAACGAATACGCCATGTACTGACTTTTTTTGCGTTCTCGCTGACTCTGCTCCTGCAGGTGCTTATCTTTTATTTCTCATCGAGTAACTGTATCTGCATCCTTACAACTCCACCTTATGCCAAGGCAAGGTGGATTCTGAAATGGGATTTTGAAATCAGTGGCTTAGATGTGTGACATAATCGGTCAATTGGCCCGCTCTCTCTTCTATCGTTGAATTTTAACACAACTTAATTGGGTGCTTTGTTCAACTGTTTCAATCATAAATAACATGTGGAATTTTAGTTTGCTTTTTAAATTGCATCATAATCAATTTAATTTTCTTTTAGTGCGACAATTAGTATTATTACATTACAAAACATTTCAAAGTGTTGCCAAAACATCTACACAGCAGCAACAGCAAAGGGGAAAAAAGAAAAAATAATGGAAGAAACAAATAAAAACTTCCCTAGACAATGAAATAAACATTTAAAAAAAAAACATACTAATAATGCGTCGCTGCGCCGTTTTTATCGATGACCTCCTGCAGTCTGTTCGGCATCGAATCAGCCAGCCTTTAGAGGATTGCAGGCCGGGCGCTCCTCCAGCCATTCCCTCACAACCCTGGCGTTGTGGATAGGCGCGTTGTCTTGGCTGAAGTGAAACGGCTCCTCGCCCACATGAAGCCGCATAGCCTGCAGCATGAGAGCCAGACAGAGATCCCTGTAATCAGTGAGAATTTCATCATATAATAGCCAACAAGAGCCGGATATAGATTGGCCTGCAGAATTTGCACGTATGCACAGTTCAAAATTAAATCTGCTGTACTTGTGGCCGAGTCTGCTCACAAGGGAACGTTGTTAGGTGTGACACTTCGTTTTCGCTCTACCTCTGCGAGGGTGAAGGGTTCCATAGGACATTTCGATTCCACCTAAAAGTTGCGTTGCTAATATTGCACGTCTTCCGAAAAGCACGGGTAAAAGATCCCTAAAAATATAATAAAATAAAAACTCAAAAATCTCAAAAAAATCGATTTTTCCGAAAAGTGCTCGAAATGTCATAGAACGTCGAGAAATGATAGAATTTCCGATTTTTGAGACAAAAAAAAATATTTCCCTTACAAAAGCAACGTTGATGACTTCCAATATTTCAGTAAAATTTTCAAAAAAAAAATGATGTTGACGAAAAGTGTTTCAAATGTCATGAAATGTCGAAAGATGAAAACATTTTCGAGTTTTGGGACCTAAAAAATTATCCTCACAAAATGAATCTTAAAACACACAAAGTTCCTCTCTTAAAACACTCGAGAACCTCTGAAATTAAGTTGTCAATTTTAACATGACACTTTGAACATTAATCGCAAAAATCGATTTCTTAGAAATGTCCTCTATTTATCCGCTGCTGACATCTTTCAAGTACCTCCCACACTAGTACCCCCACCACTTCTTATTCTTCCTTACTTCCTATCTTCGTCCTATAAATGCAGGCGCCACTTTCCAAGCGGCGCCACTTCGTGTAGCGACTCCTTACGGTCAATATATTGGCTTCAACCCTACACTCCGACTCTTATTCCGCCTCCTCTACGTAACACTGGTGGCAGCGGTTTAACAGGAAGGGACGAGCCACAGAGTAATCGCGAGACGAGCGTGCCTTTACTTTTAGCGAGGACCGGGAGGCTGAGTCGTGCTCTAACCCTACGTGGTCTGAGCCTTCACATTACCTCACCTAACCTCACTTTTAGCGTAGTCGGCTTTTGCAGTGGATCGTTGAGCTCTATTCTTTTAGAACTGTAACCTGCGTTCTCTGTAGTTAGCGGAGTAGTTCAGATAAAAGTTTAAGTAGTGTAAAAGTAGTCGTAGTTATTCAACTGAGCCCCGAAAGGAGTGCTCTATTAAATATTAGTTTAATTCGTAGTCAGTTATTCAACTGAGCCGCTGTTCGGGAGTGCTCTATTGGGTCTTAGTCGTGAGCTTTGTAGTTAGTCGAGTGATTGAGTCAGTTAAACTGCGCCTGTCTTGTGCTGTGCACTATTAAATTGAGTGTGTTTGAATAGTTTAACTGAGCCCTTCCTAGTGATCGTGCTCTATTAAGTTAGCGTGCTTGAGTGTCTGAATGCGCCTGTCTTTTGATTGTGCGCTATTAGACAGTATACGTGAATGCCTAACTGTAGCCTTTCTTTTGATCGTGCTCTATTGGGTAGTTTGCAAACAGTATTGTCTTGTGCTTTTGAAGTAATGATTTCTATTGCTTTGTTGCAGTTGTTCTTCGTAGTTGCTTTTGTGGCTTTTACTTGCCTGGAAATTATTCCATGGTGAATATTAAGTCTGTTTTAAAGAGACAGAGCTTTTGTAAAAGCTTTCTTTTGGAGTAAACCTCTGCAAATTAGTGTTTGTCTGGACTAGGTGATGAGATAATTTGATCTTTTCTGTTTCACAGCCACATTTAGTTCCTAAAGTCAAGGGAGATTTTAACAAGGGGGAAGGAAATAGTAAGGGGAAATAGTAAAGACACAAAAAGCTTTACTTTTCAGTCAATGTATTCTAAGGGTAGACAAGAGGACATAATTCCACTTGCTCACCCACTGTATCCATACAGAAGAATACACTTGCCGCCTTCAGAGGAAAACTGGGATTTGGAAACAAACATTCCACTTTCTCCCCAGACCAGGGAAACCGCTAGTTTCCGCACCCAAACCGAGAACGCCCCTCAAATGCTGACGTCTCGGTTTGAACCTTTCTCCGAGATTCATCACTTTGTCGAGTTCGGAGCCCAAAGGGGTTTTCCATCTGCGTCCTAAACACTTATTTCTTTATGGTTTTTTAACCTGTTACATTCTATTACGGCGATATGATCGAATGAAACTTCTCCCCAGTTAGCGGACCTCCTTGAAACCGCGATGTTTGGAATCGGGACGTCGTTTGACCTCTGACTTTTCAATTTCAAACGTCATGGTCAAACTCGCTCTGACCGTCCCAGTTTGAAGAGCCGTCTCCCAAACTCGTACTCGTTTTGAACAGTTTGAATCATTGTAACGCATAACGTTTTTAACTGCTGGGTGAGGTGGTGTTCATCAAAAATAATAAAAAAACATTATTTTTGAAATTCCTAAGCTGTAGTGCCCCTATAAAAATGTTACTCGCTTTGCTCGCTGGGGGCTCCGCCCCTAGACCCCCGTGCAGGGCTGCGCCCTGCTGTTTCTCCCTTTGGTACCATATTTGGTAGGTTTTATGATTTCAAGCAGTCCAGTGGTAGGGGAAGGAACGAAAGAGAAAACTGTTGTGCCCACCGTCACCTGCAGCAGCACGTGGATTCGATTTTGGTATTGTCTCCGCGTTCCTGGACCCGTTGTTAACGGGATCCATTCTGTTAAAGAAGTACGTATCTCTCACCAGTTGGTCCCGTTCCAGTTCGAGCCCAAAACGGGCCTGTTTTGCCCACCGGCACCTGCAACAGCACCGGAGGTCGACTGAGTTTCTGGGATTGTTTTAGCAGGGTCGGTTCTCATGTTCAAGTTTGAAATACTGCACATCTTAGCTGGAACCATCCTGTTCTAGTCACTGTCTAAGAAGGCCATGGTTTGCCCACTGGCCCCTGCAGCAGCACTTAGGGTTGATTTTGA
Organism: Odontothrips loti; assembly: GCA_038380765.1. Taxonomy (NCBI): domain Eukaryota; kingdom Metazoa; phylum Arthropoda; class Insecta; order Thysanoptera; family Thripidae; genus Odontothrips; species Odontothrips loti. The sequence goes on along the minus strand of JAZGLN010000133.1, from coordinate 359,145 downwards.
CACTATAAGTTAGGCCATTGGGTTGTTTCAGCAGGGCTCGGTTCATATGTTCAAGTTTAAAATTCCGCACATTTTAGCAGTTTGCCCTCCCTTTCCACTTCCTACTTAAGAAGGCACTGATTGACCTACCGGCACCTGCAGCAGCACCTGGGGTCGTTTCCAGCACTTTTACCAGGTTCCTAGGGTCATTTAAGGTAGGGTTGGTTCCTTTGCCCAAGTTTGAAATAGTGTACCCTCAGGCAGTTTTCCGTCCCGTTCCACTTCCTGTCCATGAAGCCCCTGTTTTGCTCACCGGCACGTGCAGGAGCACCTGAGGTAGTTTTTGGCAGTGTTCCTGCGGCGTTGGTGTCATTTGAGAGGAGGTCCATTCTCGGGAAAAAGTTTGTATCTCGCATCGTCTAGGAGTTTGGCCTCCTGTTCCAGTTCCTGTCCAAGAAGGCCCTGTTTCGCCCACCGGCACCTGCAGCAGCACCTGGGGTCGTTTTAAGCATTCTCACTTTGTTCCCTGGGTCATTTCAGGTGGGGTTGGTTCCTATGTTCAAGTTTGACATACCGCACCCTCAGGCAGTTTTCCGTCTTGTTCCACTTCCTGTCCAAGAAGACCCTGTTTTGCCCACCGGCACCTGCAGCAGCACCCGTGATCGATTTTAGCATCGCAACGAAGGTCCTGCTTTAAGTTTAGTAGGGGTCGGTTCTCATGTTCAAGTTCGAAATACCGCACCCTCAGGCAGTTTGCCGTCCCGTTCCACTTCCTGGCCAAGAAGGCCCTGTTGTGCTGGCACCTGCAGCAGCACCTGAGGTCGATTTTGGGATCGTAACGGAGGTCCTGGATTAAGTTTAGTAGGGTTTGGTTCCCATGTTCAAGTTCGAAATACCGCACCCTCAGGCAGTTTGCCGTCCCGTTCCACTTCCTGGCCAAGAAGGCCCTGTTAAGCCCACCGGCACTTGCAGCATCACCTGGGGTCGATTTTGGCATCGTAGTATAGAGGGGTTTGATGATGAAAATAAATTTTATCAGGTCTTTAACTCCTACCGCCTCTATTTATAGATAGAACGACAGCGGGTACTTTGCAAACGCTAAAACTTTGCAAACGTGTAGCTCTTCCAAAGAGCTAAACGCAAACCAAATTTCAATTCTCTAGGTGCCATTGAAGCTGAGATATTCAAAATTTTTTGCATGTCGTTAGGCGTAGTTTGAAAACAACGATCGGGAAACTGCGCGACCAGAGTTTGAGGTACGTCTTCAAACCGTGATTTCCAGTTTTTCACGTTCTGTGACCATGGGGTGTAAAAAACGATACCTAAAGCTTTAGACAGTATTTAGAAATCAAGGGATGCAATCATTTCTTACCACAGAGCACTAGAAATACCATTTCTAGTAGGTGAACCCTTCTAACCGAGACGTCGGCATTTGACGGGCGGTCTCGGTTTGGGTGCGGAAAGTAGCGGTTTGCCGGGACTCGAGAGAAACTCAACAGGTTCTTCTTGACGCGAAGGTCGCGTCTGAAGCCAGTGTCGCTTCCATCTAGAGAAGAAACCTTAGACGCCGGTTTCGCGGCTTGACGCCAAACCCGCGTCTCTATCTTCACTTATGTGACGCCAACCTCACGTCCGCACCTGTCAACACCCAGATTTGGTGGACGCGAGTTACGCGCCCGACGCGACACTAGCGTCTGTCAGACGTGAAGCTGGCGTCTTCTGTAGACGCTAGTTTAGCTCCCGTTTCTGGGATGCAGCATGGCATGCTTACCGTCTGTAAATCAAGAATACTCCCGGCCGGGTTTTGAGCCCTGCATCGCACTCATGCTAACTGTTCAAAGAAACCACAACTTAACAAAGAAGCAGAATCTTATCCGAGCTTACACAAGTACCGTGTTTACCTTTACACGCACGGAAGTGATAACAGTGGCTGCCACTACGACCCGGAATCGAACCGGAACCCAGAGAAATTTCCCTCTGAGAAAGAGACCACCCTTTGTGCAGTGACAGTGTAGAGAAAGAAAAAGATGGGTAGGGAAGGTATTATGTAAGCATTTATCGTAATTGAAAAGATATTTATTACATCTTTCAAAATACAATGTACAAAATAAAATGAAATTCTCGTTCGCACCGGTATTCAAAAAATATTGTGGGGATGAACCGAAGAAACCTCAAACCCCAACTCCATTTTCAGTGAAAATCTGCAAATCACATATATAACAGTAGAAAAATTACATATTTTAAAGAACCTACACCACCTTTCACAAGGATACTCACCAATGTAAAACGCGTCCATACGCACTGGCGTACAGTCGTCCTTTTCCCTTGCTATCTCCGCGGTCGGTTCATTTTCCGAATTTTCCGGCAACATTTTCATCAACGCATCTACTTTAAGCTTGTGTAATTTTTTTAAAACCATAATGCGCAGAGAAATTGGCTTCTTGCTTCTAACCATAGTTTCTTAGCAGAGACCTTTGACGTATTTACGAACAGTATTACGAACAGTAACGACTGAGACACGGCTTAAGACTGGTCCGACTGCTGACTGGATCTGCCTGTCACGACCTGCAGGGGTGAACGAGCAGCGGAGTGCGGTAGTCATCCGTTTCCCTTGCTTTCTTCACAGTACCGTTTAGTCGTCTGCTCTCCTTTCTATCTCCTGTCCTGACGGGAGGACGATGGGGATTAGAATGGTCAACCCTTTACGGGGACCTATGGTTTAGCAATAAACGGAAAAATATAATGCTCTGCTTTTTTTGTAAAAATTTATTAAATCAATTACGTTACACATATTAATTTTGTGCGATGCATAAAACGTTTTTGTACATTGGAACTATACACATTGCTTTTGTGCTGTACATTAAATGTTTTTAAGCATTGGAATTTTACACATTGATTTTGTGCGATACATTAAATGTTTTTAAACATTGGAACTATACACATATTGAGTTTGTGCGATGTATGAAATGTTCTTTTACATAGGAACTATACACATATTGATCTTGTGCTATACATTAAATGTTTTTAAACATTGGAACTATACATATATTGAGTTTGTGCGATACATTAAATGTTCTTAAACATGGAAACTATACACATATTGATTTTGTGCGATACATTTAATGTTTTTATACATTGGAACTTTACACATATTGATTTTGTGTGATACATTAAATGCTCTTAAGCATTGGAACTTTACACATTGAATTTGTGTGATACATTAAATGTTTTTTAAACATTGGAACTATACACATATTGATCTTGTGCGATACTTAAATGTTTTCAAACATTGGAAGTGTTGTATCGAGCATTAAATTGTAAACAAAACCTTTAACCTGATCTGGTAGCTACCATGCGGGGCGCCATCTTGGATGCATCCATTCCTTACCTAACAACAATAACCAGTCTACTGGCCCATTCTCTGCTCCTTATACACACTACAATACCCCTTCCATTTCATTCACTTCTTCCTGATGTTCCTCTGCATTTCCTTTATAAACAGCCGCTCGCCCTTGGAGCGGTGCACTCTGACTCAGACCTGCCTGAATAAAGCCACACTGCCCAACTGAGCCTTTGTCATTCCCTGCCCTGCCCCCATGGCCATGTACCATTTTGCCAATAACAATAATGGCAACAACGGAAATGGAAATGGGGGCAATAATAATGCCGGAAATAATGGCAACAACAACGCCAACAACGGTGCCCAGTTGGCTGTTTTGCCATTTGTCCCAAGCAACCAGGGAAACTGATAAGTGCCTCACCTAGACCGGAGAAGGAAGAGGTACAACAACATCAGAGTCAAGTTCCTCCGGAAAAGCAGAAAACCTTACCTGTCAAAATGGATTCCAGTTCCGCTCCAGTGCTGGAGGCAAGGAACAATGGAAAGGATGAATCAGCTATTATATCAGCTCCAGCAGGGAAGCCATGTGAATCATCTAAAGATAAACCAAAACCTGATTGGGCCTCCTTGGACGGGAAACCAAAACCTGATTGGGCCTCCTCACCACCAGCACCAGAGCCTGAAGAAAGAAATGCGGATAAGGCATCATGCAACATGTGCAGCACTATAAAAAGCATGGCACCAATAGTGCAATGCAAAATCGAAGGCCGAGCTGACTCAGCGGTCTGTGATACTGGGGCTGGTATCACCGTGTTCAAACGAACCAGAATGGAGTTGCCAGTGGCAAAGCTAAAAATGAAAAGTGCCACCTCGCACAGGGCTAATCTCTATGGTCCTGTTGCTACTCAAGTTGATCTTGGGGGCAAAATATATGAATTTCCTGTTTATGAAGCAGACATTGAGGAAAATCTACTGGGGTATGATTTCCTAGACCACTTTGATGCAGTGATACATGTTCGCAGAAAGATTTTACAGTTGGAAAATCACAGTGTACCCATACAACGGGGCATGTCGAAACATAAAGGTGATTTTGACAGTGGTAAAGTGTATTACCTTGTCAGGTCTCGTACCAAAGTGCTACTAAGGCCATTTGCAGAAAAACAAGTAGACACGGTTCTTGAAACTGATGTCATGGCTGATGAGCTGGAGGAAACCAGCGCCGTGTCGGTCGAAGCCACGTCTGGGGTGAATTTAAGGAAGTTGGTGCCCGACGAATTGTCCAAAGTTGGGTCATCACTTCTGCATCCACACGGCGGGGCTGGCACCGGCATGGGGAACCTGAAACAAAACGAAAAATCGTTGATATCAACAAAGGCAGGGCCACAGACGTCCAGCGAGGAAATCCAGCCAAGGAGGATAAACAAAAATGGTCTCAGTGTTTTACGACTTGGGTTGTTTGTTTCAAACCCTATTACAGCTAAACCTATTACAAAATTACCAAATTCGGTTGTTTTACAGTCAGGCATTGTGCCGTGTGTCACTGCACCCTTCCAAGTTGCTATCCAAAGCTTGGGAGATAAGTGTGTCGAAATCCAAAAGTACACCATTCTGGGAGAAGTCTATCTCCTGCACCCATTGGAGTATGACGGTTTTTCTCATGAGGGGGAAGAGGAAAGTGATAATGGAAATGAAGATTTTTCAGTGCTCAGGACTGAGTTAACAGCAGCAGACAAACTCAAAGGGCTGCATGAAGTTAAACCCTTTGATGGGGTGGAAATCAACACAGTGCCTAACAAACCACCCATTCCAGCAGGGGAAAAACTCCCTGAGGATTTGCAAAGTCTTGTTGACAGAAGCAAGCACTTGGATGCAGATCAGAGGAAGCAGCTGGAAGCAGTGCTGAGGGCAAATCATGATGTGTTTGCTCCAGACAACTTCTCGTTTGGCACGTGCCCATGGCTCATGTTCAGGATTGATACAGGGGACCACAAACCTATCAAACTGAATGCAAGACCAGTCCCTCTACATTACAGGAAAGATGTACGGGAAACATTCCTGAAATACCTCAGGATGGGAGCCATAAGACCAAGCCAGTCAGCATGGGCTTCGCCAATCCTGTGCGTGCCTAAAAAGACTGGAGAAGTACGGGTGTGTGTGGATTACAGGGCTCTTAATGCAATCACAAGAGTTCCTGCAGCCCCAATCCCACGTACCCAGGAACTTTTACAGCATTTGGGAGGCAAATCTGTCTACCATTCTTTTGATTTGGCTCACGGGTACCACAATCTGGTGGTACACCCAGATGACCAACAAAAGACAGCTGTGATCTTGCCAGAGGACCTAGGCTTACCATGTAGGCAGTACGAGTACACCCGCCTTGGGTTTGGTCTCTCAGCAGCTCCAGGAGCGTTCCAGCAGGTAGTAGACAGACTCGTCACCCCTGCACTGGAGCCCACTGCAGACGACGACCTGGGCAACACGGTGGCTGCCTACATCGACGACGTATGCATCGCCGGTGATAACTTCGATCAGATGTTGCAACGCCTGCAAGCATTGTTCAACCGAGTCCGAGCTGGGGGCTTTCTTCTTAAAGCTAAGAAGTGTGAGCTTTTCCAGCCCGAAGTTTCATTCCTGGGGCACCGTCTCTCTGCAACAGGAATAAGGACCGATGAGAAGAAAGTAGAGAAAATCACGCATTGGCCTGAGCCAAAGGACGTCAAAGAAGTCCGGTCTTGGCTAGGATTGGTGCAGTACTACAGCAAGTATGTTCCTCATCTGGCAACCAAAGCCGCACCAATTTTCAAACTCTTGAAAAAGGACGTGAATTTCAATTGGTCCAAGGAGTGTAAGGAGGCTTTTGATAGTATTAAAAAGCAACTTACAACAGCTCCAATTTTGGGCACACCAGATGTCACCAAAGGACCATTTACTGTCACCTGTGACGCCAGTTTGACTGGCCTGGGGGCAGTCATTACCCAGGAACAGGATGGTAAAGAGGTAACAATTGCCTACTGGTCAAAAGCACTCACAGCTCCGCAGAGAAATTACTGCACTACTCACAGAGAGCTGTTAGCTTTGGTTGAGTCTATCAAAGCCTTCAATCATTATCTGGCGGGAGCACCATTTGTTGTGAAATCCGACCATGCAGCTTTGCAATGGCTAAGAAATTTCAAGAATCCAACTGGCAAGTTAGCCCGATGGCTAGAAAAACTGGCGCCATACAAGTTCCAAGTGGTTTATGAAAAAGGAACCCATATTGGACATGCTGATGCTTTAAGCAGAAGGCCTGCAAGACCTTGCAATGACAAGTGCAGAAAATGCAATACCTTGGAGGAGAGGGATGCCGCAGAAGTAGCAGCAGTCAATCGAGTCCAAGAAGCTGGAAGTTTTCAGCTAGTCCATGTAAATGACTCCATCATGAACAGCCCAAGTCATATTCCCTTAATACATGCAGTCAGTCATGACGGCAAAATGGGGAAAGGCTTAGCACGCCAACTGGACCAGGAGTTTAGCATCAAACAAGAATTCCTGAAACATACAGAGAGAGGATGTCCTGGTTTAATTTGGGTTGAAAGAGGACACAGACTAATTGTGAATGTCATCACAAAAGTCAAGTATCATGAAAAGCCAACACCAGAGGAAGTGGAAGTGGCACTACTCCTGTTAAGGGACTGGCTAGAGGCTAGTAAAATAACAGAGTGGTGTTTGCCACTATTTTCTTGTGGTTTAGACAGGCTACATCAATCGGACCTGATCGAGATGCTTCATAGAGTATTTAAAGACTCTAATATGAAAGCATACATGTACCATTTCACACCATCAGAAGCGGTATATCACTGGAAAACTTGTGCGCCTGGATGTAATTTATGCACTGTGGAAGACAGGCAGTGTATAACACCAAACTTGGAAGAAGTTACCTTGAACTGGACGACAATAATTCCCGATGGAATTCCTTCTTTCCATATGATCAGGGATCAACGCCTTGATGAGGGAATTATGCCCATAGTCATTGCAGTCCAAGAAGGAAAACGGCCACCACTCCAAGATGTGGTAGGTTATGGGCCATGGACCCGAACTCTCTGGCATCAGTTTGACTCACTCAAAATTGAGGGTCAGTTACTGTGGAGGCGTTTCGAACACCCCAGTGGCATAGCTGAAAAGGAGAGACTTCAGTTAATATTGCCAGCCAAACATGTGAAAGCAACAGTGCAGTCATACCACAGTCAGCTGGGATCTGCAAATCATTTTGGAGTCACCAAAACGCTTAATTACCTGAAGCGATTTTTCTGGTGGCCTGGTATGCAGAGTGACGTCGCAGAAGTCATTTCTCAGTGTGAGAGGTGCCGACGTGGGAATGGTCCAAACCAGAAGACCAAAGTTCCCTTGAAGCTGTACAGAGAAGGCTTACTTCATGGCCGCTGGCATGTTGATGTCGCTGGACCCCTGTACAAAACACAAGAAGGTTATCAGTGGGTACTGGTAGCGGTCGAGGCTTTCTCTGGCTGGCCAGTGGTTTCGCCAATGAAGACACAAACGGCAGAAGAAATTGCCAAAACATTGGTCAGAGATGTGTTTTCCGTGTTTGGATCTCCATTATCGGTCCTTACAGATAAAGGCAAACCTGTGGAATGCCAGCTGATAAGAGAAGTAATGGAACTCTATCATATCCGCAAGTATCGAACAACAGCTCAACACCCATCTGCCAATGGCAAAGCCGAGCGCTGGATTCGGACTTTGAAAGACAAATTGCGAATTCTAATGAAGAACGCAAAAGAAGATTGGCTAGATTACCTGCCTTTCATTGCACAAGCGTATCGAAACTTACCCAATCCAGTCCATGGTTTCTCGCCATATGAGGTTATGTTCGGCGCTCCGATGCGGACTCCGCTCACTTTGACGAGAGAATCGCCGCCGAAACTGCCGGACATCAGTGATTTCCCGTACCAATTGCGGAGAAATCTCATGGAAGTCCATGAACAAGTCCGCAAGATGTCTCATGAAGCCGCAAATAAAATGAAACAGCGATATGATCTCACTGCGAGCTTGGCGCCTTTTAGGCCTGGAGACAAGGTTTTCCTGTACGACAGAGCTCGGAAAACAGGAGAAATGGGAAAACTCAGGCGGAAATGGCTAGGTCCATTTACCGTGATTGACATAATAAATGACTGCAATGCCCGGATTCGAGAAGACAGAAATCCGTTAAATCTTCAACTCGTCCATCTCGACCGCCTCGCTCCGTTCCCGCTCAACGCAGATGTGCGTGCAACAGGCGGTGACGTCACAGACGACGATACCCCGGGCGCTTGGCTCAACTATGTGGGGGTAGTCCCTACTCCGTGACCACTGCTTCGGCAACACCGCTCCAGGTGGCTGGCGCCAGGGGTGCCAGGGAAGGCCCGCTCGCAGGGGGCTGCCACGCGCTGGCGCCTATGCCAAGGGTGCATTGTTGGGCCCAAAGGCAGCAAAGGGTTGCAAGGCGCAAAGCGTGGCGTGGATTGAGATCGAAAGTAACAGGACAAGCAAGTGAAGCGAAAGTGAAGTGAAAAATGAAGCCGGAGGTAAAGAGTGAACTCAGGAAGCAGGCGAGGGCGTTGGGAAGCAGTTTCAAGATCCCCAAGAAGCTGGCGGCCGTCGGAAGAAAGGAGAGGAAGAGAACAGCAACGCCGTTAGAAGAAATCTCGGAGATCGGGATACGGACAGCCAGACAAGTGATGGAAAAGCGCCGGGAGGTGGCCAGGGTTTCAGGAAAGTGGGCTCAGAAGCTGGGCCCGTTCAAGCCAAGCGAGTCGCTGAGTCGAGGTGAGGAAGTAGGAGTGAAGGAAGAAAGGACCAGAATGCGGGAGCTGGAGCAGGAGAGAAGGAGGGAGCTTGTTCAAAACTCCACGCTCGAAGAGGAGCTGCGAGAATTAGAGGAAACCCTGCAGACGCCACTATTGGTCGAGGAACGTCCAACTTGGTGGGACATGATTGTGGAGGAAGAGAGTGTGGACATCAAGGAGTTCGAGCTGGAGCTGGAGAAAGAAGAATCAGAACCCGAAATAACAGTGGACTGGGATCTAGTAAATAAAGCAATCAGGGACTTAAGGATTCCTGCTGTCCGAGTTGCGCCAAATCTGGAACTCGTCACAGTTCAAGAAGAGGACTGCATAGAAATTGCCATTTCAAGGAAGGAAATGGAAGACTTTGAAAAAGCAGCACAGGAGGTGCCCAGTTCCACCCAAGAAAGGCCAGCACAGGAAAAACCCAGCTCAACCCAGCAAGCCGGAGCAGTGCGGAAGCAGGGACGTCTCCGTTGCTCCAAGTGTGGTGAAAGGGGACATGTAAAGTCCACTTGCACTAACCTGAGGAAAGGGGAGAAGAGGAGATTTGCCATGGAAATGGGGATAAGCCTGCGAGTCCAGACACCGAAGAAACCATCGAAAGGAGCTGAACAGGGAATATCGATGGCGGAGCTTCAATTGATGATCCAGGAGATGGCCCCACCTCCACCAATGGTTACTCAGTTGTAGGTGTATCTGAAAAAAAAAAAAAAAATGGTGTAAATAATAGTTGGAAATGAATGATTTATGATCTCTAAACTTTCTTACATAAGTGTATATTAGTTCCTCTGGCAGACTGTTAAACTTACCTTTTCTTTGAGGTTATTTCTTGTAATATCTTTTCATGCCTGCAAATTCTTGAAGTATAATGTTCTTGTTGAACAAAAACCACTGTGTTATCGTTCCCTAATCATTCTCCATACTCCTATCTTTTAAAATAAATTGAAATTAATGCTGCTAGAGAGTGTCTCGTTAACCTGTCAGAAATGGCTGTGTTGAGCATTCTACACAAACCAACATAGGAATAGACCTGTTCAGGGACAAGTCCTGAGCTGTGTCCCATGTTGACACCACACATTACTCTAGGGAGCACCAATTAAATTAAATTTAAAACTTACAATTTTTCACTGGTGATTACAAAGCAGCCATGCCGCATGCCGAGCAAAGTAAGCTGGAGTGGAGTGACTAAGTGAGTCAAAAGCCGCGCAGAGACCGGTACCACTTGAGTCAAATGAACGGACGCGGGAGTAAAACAAAATATGAATGGGGAATGATCATACAGTGTAGAGTCCAATGAGCAGTAATGACAATAGAGACACATGAGATCCAAGAGAGAAAGACTGAGTGTGCAAGGGAACGAATGCTTGTAACAGGGAGTTTGACCTCAGTAGGTGACAGAGCAGTAAGCTAGCCAGTTGAACCAGAGTTATCATGGAGAGTTTGACTTTAGGTGCAGTTTTGACATTTTTCTATCTTGGTAGTAACCTATCTATTTTTGAGGAGGAAGAGAGTACAAGTGGTGTATATAGAAGGAAATATTGGAGCTGGAAAATCAACAATTTTGAGAAAACTAAGTGAGCAAAAGAAGTATCAAGTACGAGAGGAGCCTGTGGACAAATGGGTGAATCTAGATGGAATTAATTTGTTGAATCAAGTGAGCAAACAGCCTGAAAAATGTGCTTTTATGTTTCAAATTTACGCTCTGGTAACAGTATGGGAGCAAAGCATGAGTAAAGTCTCAGGCACATTGATCATGGAAAGGTCAGTCCACAGTGTGGAAAAACTATTCTCAGAAGTACTAATCAAGAACGGCCACTTACAGCAACAGCAGTTAAGGGTGCTTCAGGCAGTGTCAAGGATACTAAGGGTTTTCTCAAAGGGACAGGAACATTTTATTTATTTAAGGCTCCCAGCACAGGAGGCTTTTAAAAGGGCCTATGGGCGTGGCCGCCAGGAGGAGAATTCACTAAAACAAGAATACTTCGACCAACTACATCACAGAATGGACGAGTGGTTGCTGCAGGAGGAGAGTCTTCCTGTGACCATCGTCAACGCCAACCAGTCCAAGGAGGCCGTCTACAGGGACGTGCTAAGGACACTGGAACAACTTGGACTATGAGTTAAGTATACTGGGTAAAGCCGGGAAACACTGGCTAGGTTTCAGATAAGCAGTTTAGTTTCGGTGCCATTAGTTAGGTTTTAGCTAGTCAGGCTGGCGCCAAGGCGATCCGTAATCCAGAGTAGACGGATGAGGCATGCCCCTCCTAAGGAGTGGGTGTGGAAGCTGTAGGAGTGGATTTTGTTGTGGTGTTGTTTGTGTGTTACAGGTCAACGAAGCGACGTGGTGACTAACTTGAGATTTCTGGGTTCTACCTTCAGGCGAGAGGGAGTACCCTGGGACGGCACCCACACACCCGTGGAATGTACCCTGGGGGAAGTAACTCGAGGCCTACGTTGGGACGCCCATTCTTTATTTTTCCTTTTTGTTTACGTGTGAGGTCCTAGTCAAGGGATGGACAACCCTGAGGCTAACCACTGTCGGGGGACCTCGCATGTTTTTCAGTACAAGCCAGAAGTATCAGTCAAAGTCAAGTCAGCGCTGGAAGAAAAATTTCACAATTTAATGTTAAAAACGAAAACTTTTGCAAGCAGAGGCTAGAATTGTTAACTTAAAGGAAGTTTCCGTTTTTCTTTTAGGAGGGAGTAGTGTTGTATCGAGCATTAAATTGTAAACAAAACCTTTAACCTGATCTGGTAGCTACCATGCGGGGCGCCATCTTGGATGCATCCATTCCTTACCTAACAACAATAACCAGTCTACTGGCCCATTCTCTGCTCCTTATACACACTACAATACCCCTTCCATTTCATTCACTTCTTCCTGATGTTCCTCTGCATTTCCTTTATAAACAGCCGCTCGCCCTTGGAGCGGTGCACTCTGACTCAGACCTGCCTGAATAAAGCCACACTGCCCAACTGAGCCTTTGTCATTCCCTGCCCTGCCCAATACAACAGAACTATACATATATTGAGTTTGAGCGATACATTAAATGTTCTTAAACATGGAAACTATACACATATTGATTCTGTGCGATACATTTAATGTTTTTATACATTGGAACTTTACACATATTGATTTTGTGCGATACATTAAATGTAAACTTGAATCCTTACTGAATCAAATTAACTAAAACCTTTTTAATACTGAGGTAGGGGAGTCTCCCAAAAACTTTCCTAGCGTATTTATGAAAAATTTTTCAGATAATCGGTCAAGACGCATCCTTACTGAAGCAAATTTACGTAACACGTCCAAATTATATTTTGAAATAGAAACAACATCTCTGTTGTGTACAAATTCATTATGAAAGAGGCCCGGGACAGAAATATCAGTAATTTTAATACTCAGAGCATTTGTAAGACCAATATCACTGGCAACTGCACATGCAGTCCAGGAAAAGGATAACAAAAATTTTTGGCTCACATTCCTCTTTCGAATAGAGTTCTTCAGTTCCACTGTGTTAAGTCCTATTAAAAAATCAATGCTTGCACTTGCTTGTGCGCGAAGCCTATCGATGTTTGCTACAGTTTTAGTACTAATACTGTGGCCATGTTTGTTGTCAATTTTCTTTCGCAAACGGGTGTATAACCCTGCGTAGGCCTCATTTAATGACGGAAGGACACCAAGAGTTGTCTCGGCGACAACTCCCGCCCAGCGACGGCAAGTGCTGGCGGACTCGAAAAATTCTTCAAAACGGCGAATAATTAGATGACTTGCCAAACGGATTCGTAATTGTTTGCACAATCTCATGAGCACCTGACTCATACGCGGATTTATGGTGAGGTTTGCTGCGCCTTTCTGGATGTTTGTCAGCCCAGCGATCTAAAATCTGGTGGTATATACATTTTTGACCATAAGTCAGACTGCTGCAGACAGTTTCGTCGTGCCCAACAAATTCACCACATTTAGCCTCCCAATTCTGTTTCTCTGCAACCGCATTTAGAAAAGATTCAGCTCCATCATCTTGACCCTCTTCACCTGCATCAACGCCGCCTTCTTCAACTTCATGATCCTGAATTCTTTTTTGCTGATTCCGAGACACTAAACCAAGAAACTGCTCTATTCCATCTTCATCTTCGCTCTCTTCTTCTTCTTCTTCTTCTTCTTCTGCTTCTTCTTCTTCTTCTTGTACATCCTTAACTTCACAAACTTCATTTCTCTCTTTTTCCGTGTATCGAGCTGCACTCTCTAGTGCATATTTCTTCATAACTTCAAACACTGTATCACACGTCTTTGTGCCTTTGAACAGAAATTTGAAAAGATCTGAGGACTTTGTCTCCTTGTAAATATTCAAACTTTCCTTAAAAACTCTTGCTCGTACTCGGTCATTAGCCAAAGAGTGAACTTCGGGGAGAACTAATATTTTGTTTCTAACGTCATTCCAGCACTTCGCACTTCTCACCCAGCCGTCAGCATCAAGACGAAACCCATGCATATCCGCAAATGATTGGATAAATGTCACTTCTTGCCCGAAGAGAGAAAGCTGCGCCTGACTGATGATTTCCTCAGGACCGTAGCTTGAACTGCAACCAGCCATCGCAAAACCTACAACACACACAAAAATAATTCATTAGAAAAGGTGAAAAACAAAAGCACGGCACTCTTTGTAAACCTCCTCTCCGGGCCATATCTGGGGGCCGGTTCAGCTCCGGGAACCAGCCGTGTAGCCATGTGCCACACAAACACACAACGAGTGAGACAGAGAGAGAGAGAGAGAGAGAGAGAGAGAGAGAGAAACAAAGGGAGACCAGCCCGGACCCTTGGTGCTGCTGCAGGTGTTAATGGTCAAAACAGGGCCATCTTGAGCAGGAATTGGAACGGGAGGGCGACTTCTAGCTCGTGCAGGATTCAAACTTAAACACGGCGACTGGCCCTGTCTAAAAAGACCCCAAGACCCCAGTCAAGATGCCGAAATCAACCCCAGGTGCTGCTGCAGGTGCTAGTGGTCAAAACAGGGCCTTCTTGTGCAGGAACTGGAAGGGAAGGGGAAACTTAAAAAGAGTGAGAGAGACAGATGGAGCGAGGGAGAAAAAGAGAGACAACCCGCCACGGACGGGGCGTGGCGAAACGTGGTAAGGCAAAGATGAAAGGGGACGGGGGGAGAGGGGAGGAGGGGGGGGGGCAGACGCAGCACGCCGTCTTGAACGCATGTGCCAAGTGCATCGCAAGATTTTTCATACTGTACAAGTGAGGTCTACTTCGTGCACATGAAGTCAGCTCGAACATGATCGTGTTCCAACACAAACAAACAATGAGAGAGATAGAGAGAGAGAGAGAGAGAGAGAGAGAGAGAGAGAGCGAACAAGGTACACTGTTAGAAAAAATGTCTTAACTTCACGACAAATCTTCGAGTAATTTTTGATCTCACTCATGTCGTTAAGTTACGACATCTGTGTGTTGTTAATTTACCAAAAAAATGTCGTTAAATTACAAAAGTGCTAGGTTCATTAAAAATTTCTGGAAAAATGGCAAAAATTCAAATTAGCATGTCTAGCTAGTCTAACTACAGTATGAGTATTACCCAAACACTAGGGTAAAAAGGCACAGTTACACTTAATTTAATACAGGTGATTTATTAATACAGTTAATTTAACATCAATAGAAAGCAACCAGATTTTACAATTGTTTGGTAAGAACCACAAACAATATCAATCAGTACACTAACATCAGGAGTTAAAATACAACACAATAGTACAATGAGCATATACAAACATGAATTCAGTAAGATGTCCATAATATTTGTTACATAAAAATGCTGATTATGGACACCATCATGTAATTGTATTTATCTTAGATCAATATGCATTCCATAGTGTGTCATGACACTTTCATCTACATGGCACAGATTGCGCATTGTACACCTCTGGTGGAACAGTACAGACTGAATAGAATCATCTTGAAGCCCGCAGGCATGACATGTGAAGACCGCCATGGCGGCAAAAGTACAAACACACCTTATCAAAGAACAGGCTTAGGAATAAACTTCAAATCAGAGCACTATGATAGTGCTTTACTTCTGGAAAAATTACAAACAAACAGCAATTAGCATATTGCTTCATTTTTCAAACTACTAAACTTCATCTTCAAAATAATACCTGTAGTAAGAACTTTCCAAAGCCCATGACGTGGTTATTGCTTACTTAACACGCAGGTTCAAAACTGAGCTCAGCAAACCCAAAATGGTGACATCAAGAAATGGAGAATCAACAACCGCCTGGGATTCATTCAGTACACCTAGTGTACTTTACTTCCTGCACTGAGTGCTTCACTTCTGAAAAAATTAAAAATAAACAGCAATTAGCAAATTGTTTCATTTTTAAACCACTAAACTTCATCTTCAAAACAATACCTGTTGGAAGAACTTTCCAAAGCCTATGGCTTGGTTATGGCTTACCTCATACGCAGGTTCAAAACTGAGCTCAACAAGGCCAAAATGGTGACATCAAGAAATGGAGAATCAACAACCGCCTGGGATTCATTCAGTACACTTAGTGTACTTTACTTCCTGCACTGAGTGCTTCACTTCTGAAAAAATTAAAAATAAACAGCAATTAGCAATTTGTTTCATTTTTAAACTACTAAACTTCATCTTCAAAACAATACCTGTTGGAAGAACTTTCCAAAGCCTATGGCCTGGTTATTGCTTACCTCATACGCAGGTTCAAAACTGAGCTCAACAAGGCCAAAATGGTGACATCAAGAAATGGAGAATCAACAACCGCCTGGGATTCATTCAGTACACTTAGTGTACTTTACTTCCTGCACTGAGTGCTTCACTTCTGAAAAAATTAAAAATAAACAGCAATTAGCAATTTGTTTCATTTTTAAACTACTAAACTTCATCTTCAAAACAATACCTGTTGGAAGAACTTTCCAAAGCCTATGGCCTGGTTATTGCTTACCTCATACGCAGGTTCAAAACTGAGCTCAACAAGGCCAAAATGGTGACATCAAGAAATGGAGAATCAACAACCGCCTGGGATTCATTCAGTACACCTAGTGTACTTTACTTCCTGCACTGAGTGCTTCACTTCTGAAAAAATTAAAAATAAACAGCAATAAGCAAATTGTTTCATTTTTCAAACTACTTTACTTCAACTTCAAAACAATACCTGTTGTAAGAACTTTTCAAAGCAGGCGTAAGATAAGTTCCGAGTCAAATACTGATCTCTGAAACACTGAAAGGTGAATGTGGGTCCAGGACTTTCCTTAGAAAATGGAAATGGAAGAAAATGGAAATTAAAGGAAATTGCCATTTGGGCCCACTCAAAAGTTTTATTTCTGATGTCTTACCTGTTCTGGTTGAACGCATTTATGCTGAGGGTATAAAATACTTGGGTGAAATACATAGTTCATCCATGAACTCATACACAGGCTGTATATGAGGGCAAGTAAGGGATGAAATGGTCACAGCTTTCATTCCTACAGGCTGGATTCTATAAATTCCATACTCCTCCCAAAGTACCGGTTGAAACACTTCAATAATCAGATAAATCTGACTGTCCACAGAAGTGATTGCTTTGAGACATCCAACCTTCTTCCTCCCATCCACCATGATATATGAGCCAGTTTTAAAAACCTGGCCATCACTTTCCAAACTGTCATAATATTTCTCTACACTTCCAAGACGCCTAATAATATCTTTAACACTGTCTTCATATTCACTGGGATTCTTCCTGCATAACTTGGTTGGCCCAATCCCTTCTGGGTAGATGACTCCTGTCCTCAGGTATGATAAATACACTTGATGCCTGTGGCTCAAGGTGTACAACAGATTAATATAATTTTTGCACGCTTTGGCAACCCTTTTCAGAAACTGATGCTTGGCTTCAAATCTTAGTGTGAACAGGTATATAAGTGGCCCCACCAATGGAATCAAATCAGGGTAGTGCATTAGAAAATGGTGTTTTGGTTTTACTTCAGAATCAAAAAGTTCCGATCTTTTGTTCATGTATTTTTCTAACAGTTCCTTGAAATCTTCTAAGTCTTGGTTGTTGAAACAAGGACTGCAGGCATACTCAACAACTCTCCTAAGCAGAAGGTATAATTGCCAATACTCATTTTGAGGCTCTTTGATCTTGCCTTCCAAAATAAATGGGAGGAGCCGCAGAAGGGTCCAGTTCTGAACTGCATGTCCGGAGAGTTTTGTTGGAACCACAGCATCTGATGGCTTGTTGGCAACATCGGGGCCAACACATCTGAAGAATGTGATGAGACGATTCAGTATATCGTGGGTGAACCACCCTGCATCAACGAGTCTAGAAATGATACCAGACAGCTCCCAGTCGATGACACCCTCAAAGAGATCATGTGCTAAGCACGGAGGCAGACTAGGATCAAGCACATGGAACTCACGGAGACTATTCAGAGGAGAATTCTCCTTTACTCCCTTGTAGGTTACAGTGTCCGGCTTCCTGATCTGGATTTCATGGAGAGCTGCTAGACTAGAATGGTAATCTTGTGGAGTCCTAAAACGATATACTCTGGTAGGGAAATTCTTGAATACGTTTCTTGTAATTTCACAAAACCTGCAGAAATAGGTGCCACTGAAATGGCCAATAAAGCCTCCCAGCTGATGCGCTCCTAAGCTGTCACAGACAAAAAACTGACAGACCACCTTCACAGTCCTGCCCATGAATTCAATTCCATTTGCTTCCAGTTCCTTGAGGTCATCCAGCAGAGGTTTGTAGCACTTGTTCACCCCATAATTAACTCGGTCCTGCAGTAATTTATCTTTGAAAATGAGTGCCAAATGAATAGAATCCAGCTTTGCCCTCAAGTGGGGTTTCAAATTGGCAATGAGAAAGTAAGTGCAGTTGATTTTGTGCTTGCTTTGAGCTGCACCCTTCATATGGCTGGTACAATTACAAGCATCAGAAGCAAAGATTAAATCTATCCTATCCTCACTACTAGATGGTCGGTTTTTGAACACACTACCATCTGTGTAGTCTTGGTATAGGCCAGGAGTTGATTGGTACCCAAAGGATTCTGAAATTTGTTTCTGCACAGATTTGTCTTCGAAGAGTAGCTTCAGTGTTCTGCTGGGCTTCACTAAATAAACAGTAGCACCGTCTATTTTATCATGATCAATAGAAACTGCCTCTGGAGCGGCATAGGATAAGTTCCGAGTCATATACTGATCTCTGAGATACTGAGAGGTGAATGTGGGTCCAGGACTTTCCTTGTGGTGTGCTGCATAGAAAGCATCAGAGACACACACATGGTTCATTACTTTAATTACCTTATCAGATGAAAGACCAATGTCAGGTTCAGTCAAAACTTGCTGAAGAGCTTCTTTCACTTGGTACTGGATTAGTTCAGAGAACAATTGCAAGTTCTTACTAATAGTCTGCACCGTGCTCTCAGGTAATACAAGTTCTGCCTCAAGCATTAAATAAAACTTGGCAATGTGGGAAAAGAACAAATCTGCAAATGACTTAGGATCTTGCGTTGTTTCTCCCTCCTCATCATAGTCCATTGTTCCAGTATCTAAGTTGTCATCACTGTCAGTAGTTGCGTCTGCTTGAACTCCAGATGTACTCCGAACTTTGGTTGTAGATTGAGCAATTATTCTCCATCCCACATGCTTAACACTTAAATGTGATGCTAGTTTAGCACGAGTTTGAAAAAC
This sequence comes from Odontothrips loti, assembly GCA_038380765.1. Taxonomy (NCBI): domain Eukaryota; kingdom Metazoa; phylum Arthropoda; class Insecta; order Thysanoptera; family Thripidae; genus Odontothrips; species Odontothrips loti. The sequence continues at coordinate 340,318 of JAZGLN010000133.1, read as the reverse complement.
TGCATTAGATGAACACTGCTTCACTAATGGACACCGCACAGCCTCTCTTTTGCTTTTGATGTGGTGGTCAAGATAATGATGGCACAGATCACGCATTGTATAAAACTTTTCAGAGCAGGTAGATACCTCACATGCAAAAGTAAAGGACTCTGCCCTATTATCAGCTGAAGTACTTCCTTGACTTGGTTGCAAATGAAATTCCTTAACATGCAACTCAAGACCCTGGCCAGTAATGGTTGTTGTCATACAAAAAGGATGGGGACATCGGAATAGGAAGTTCTTTTCATTACTATGTAACCTCTGGTGGAACAGTACAGATTGAATAGAATCATCTTGAAACCCGCAGGCATGGCATGTGAAGACCGCCATTGCGGCAAAAATACAAACACACCTTATCAAAGAACAGGCTTAGGAATAAACTTCAAATCAGAGCACTATGATAGTGCTTTACTTCTGGAAAAATTACAAACAAACAGCAATTAGCATATTGCTTCATTTTTCAAACTACTAAACTTCATCTTCAAAATAATACCTGTAGTAAGAACTTTCCAAAGCCCATGACGTGGTTATTGCTTACTTAACACGCAGGTTCAAAACTGAGCTCAGCAAACCCAAAATGGAGACATCAAGAAATGGAGAATCAACAACCGCCTGGGATTCATTCAGTACACCTAGTGTACTTTACTTCCTGCACTGAGTGCTTCACTTCTGAAAAAATTAAAAATAAACAGCAATTAGCAAATTGTTTCATTTTTAAACCACTAAACTTCATCTTCAAAACAATACCTGTTGGAAGAACTTTCCAAAGCCTATGGCCTGGTTATTGCTTACCTCATACGCAGGTTCAAAACTGAGCTCAACGAAGCCAAAATGGTGACATCAAGAAATGAAGAATCAACGACCACTTGGGAATGAACCCAAAATGGAGACATCAAGAACCTAAATAAAATAAGTTGGAATGAAAAAGTGCATTCCACACCCTTTGAATATAAAGTAAAATAGTCAGTAAAGGTGACAGCAACAAATTCGCTGATTATGAAACATAACCTAACAGTACAGAAATGAACGAACCCAAACTCTTCGGAGAAAATCAGATTTGCTCAAAAGTTTCAAAGTCCTCTCCGTCAACAAACAAGTCACGATAAGATGCAATTTATATATTATATCAAATGACCGTCCCGTATATGACGAAACTCGTCTCACATCAACTCGAGGTCCATCACAACCACCACCCACACCCAACTGCGTCCTTGCCGTTTCCGGTTCGGTTTCTGAATCCACTCATAGATGTACAGTAGGGCAGCCAACATCATTACAGAAAATACGTATTTAAGAGCAGCAGTGGATTTACAATACAAAACTGAAGCCAACACTTAATATGTTAATTCCTTTACAGTAAGAAAAACACCCTCAGTGTTTCTTATTCTAATTAAGGCTGCTTAGCAGTTATCAAAGGTACAAGGGTGGCAGCCCTGCACACACGCTCGAGTGCGGGAACGTGTTTGAAGCTGGCTAGTAGTGGTGACGCTGATGTGTGAAGGAAAACGGAACGTTTTAAAAGTTTTGAGCTTGAAAGTAGCTGGGACTCAGTTATCCAGGGTAGGTTTGAAAGCAACTGCAAATCACCTTACGCATTCGCTGATGTATTACACGGCAAGTCGTTTGATTGAAATGTAGATCTGACATTGCGTATTGCGATCAGCTGATGCGAACAGCTGATGCGAACAGCTGATCGCCCCCCCCCCCCCCCCCCCCGACAGTTAGCCATAGGGATCAGATGACAGGCATCATCACCTGTCAAGTCAGCTGCTAACACGCGTCGCCCGTAATTTATATCACTGGCGATTTATTTCAGAGCCAGCCACTATTTCATAAGGCCGTATTTGGTTTAGAACTTGATCAGTAGCTTTCATTCATTCAGTACAATGAGCAGCTAATCTAACATGGCCGACAAGCAGAGGGGTGTCATACTTCATCTACTAACAGAAACATGCTAACATGCCCTCCCTATTTACAAAAAATGGTCTTTAAAATTACTTTCTGGTAGGTATATCTTATTTCAGATAGTAGCTCCCATAATCCCTACAGCAAAGCATTTTTAATGAGCACATGCTCCTAATGAAACCCAGTGGAGAAAGAGTTCTGGTGCAAAGCAAAACCGCTTACCGTAATATTTTCATTCCAAAACCAGCAACATGTCAGATGAAATATTTATTGACATCCTCATTGGTGAGATCAAAAGGCATCTGCCTTCTGATGTAGAGGATGACAAAATATCCAACCTGGCCAAGCAGATCATAGACGATGGGTGTAGGAGTCTGGATGACCTCCATTTGGTCGAGGTTGGAGATGTCACGCCATTTTTGAACAAGCATGACTCCAGACGTCTTGTTGGTGCTTGGACAAAACGCCAATGTAAGATCAAGTTACCTCAAAGAATTGTTGTTTTAGTATACACAATGGGTATTAGCTCCACCTAAACCAACAATTTTCTCCTCCACTAGGTGTTGCTAGGGGCTCTGAAGAGGGTGCTCTGAGCTCTAGAAGTGACAATCCTGGCATTCAAGTCGTTCCTCTCCACCATAGCTCATTTTCATTTGATTACAATAAACTACCTGAGAGCATTCTGAAAAAAATTAATAATAATAAGAGTTTGAACAATAATGAGCTAAATACTTGTGTCGCTCTGATAGTGGACAATGTTATGGCTAATGTGCCCAAGGTCAACAGAGATTTTTTCAAGGGGGTGGCAGCTGACATTATACAGAAGTATCCATCGTCTTTTGATGAAGTTTCAGTTGGAAACAAGTCAAGGAGAAATTTAGGTACCCCAACTGAGAGATTAAATTACAAAATGGTTAATAGGTTTGACAATGTAAACAGAAAAGGAAAACCAGCACAAGCCAAGGAGAGCCCAAATATCCCACAAGCTTATGGGTGTTTGAGATGGCGAGTGCTGGAGCTTCCCGAGGGGGAAACTGATGAATCTTTGGAAGCTGCTGCCCAGGAAATGGAAGCGGAATATGCTTTAAGAAGAAGAAATAACATTGACTGGGACAGCATGCTTCCAAAGATGTCGGTAACTTTTGGACTACAAAGAAAAATGATCAACAGTCAGACTGAGAAGAAAAAAACAAGAACAAGAAAGCGAGCAGCGGATAAAGAGAATGTTGGTGAAGATGACAATGAAGAAGAAGATCAGGTTGAAAATGAGGGGCTTGTGCAAGTATACACAACAGCTGAGATCCAAGAAAAATTTCCCCTGCTATTCTGTTATTACGGAATGCTGCATCACTTCACAATGCTGACTGGGGTTCAGTTTGAGGAAAAGTTGTTGAGTTGGATGCCAAAAGTGGAAACAAAGTTGGTGGATTTCTTGGCAACGGGCAACCCTGCAAACCTACGAATAAAAGGAAGACTGTCCAAAATCCAGCAGGTAACAATGGACCATGAATTGGCTGCCATCATATTAATGCTGGCTAATTATAACAAAGATGACACAGACCTTCTCATTAAATGTATTGAGGTAAAATGAACAAAAAATTATTGAGTGCTCTATAAAACTTTATCATAAGTTTACACTGTCTAAACTGTTATATTATCCACAGGGAGGCACAAGGATGCAGGATGTGGTTGATGTACCTCCAACCCCGTGCATATTTGCAATGGGTATGTGAAATAATTTTTTCATACTCTGTAACTACATGGATGAAGAGACAAAAATATTTTCCTCTCACCTGATCCTGTTGCAGGTCCAAGTGTGCTGAAGGCACGGAAATATTATGTGTCCATAGATGGAGTAGTGCGGACTGCAGTCCAAACGTTCTCAATGGCGCTTGCAGTGATGTTCTGCAGTTATTTTACTTTTGGCATATCTTACCCTGATGATGCTCCATTCACTTTGGAGTTTATTCAGCGGTGAGTTGTATACTGAAACATAATGGAGATACTATTACACCCATTAATTATAATGCACAGTGCGATAAGCATCAGAGTTCCTGAAAGTAACTATACAATATAATCTTAAAGAATTCTCTTACTCACAGAAATATCCTTGATCATAATCCCCAAAAAGGATCTAAAGTGTCCAGGAGGAAAAGAGGGCCGAACACAGTGACTGCCAAGCTTCATAAGCTTAATTCAGACTATAAAGTCTACTGTGATGAATTGACCCCGACCAGTGAGGAAAGCGAGGTAGGGAGACTGAAAACAGAGGTTATATTTATTACTTGACTTGAATCAACTTCCTAAAATTACTTTCTGTTTGACAGGAAGACCAGTAAATCAGTGCTGTCCAGGAAAAGAAAAACCCTGTTTTTTCTTTCTTAGTGATTTTTATCTACAACTACTTGACAAATTTCTTCAAAATGTTATTTCTTTTTAAAATGAAGTGGTTTCTTTTTTAGTGATTTTTGTCTTCCTTAGCTTGAATTCTATAACTACTTGATGAATTTCTTTAAAATTTTGTTATTTCTTTTTAAAATTAAGTGTTTTTTCTCTCTTAGTGATTTTATCTTACTTGGCTTGAAATTACTTTCTACAAGTACTTGAAGAATTTCTTTAAAATGCTGTTATTTTGTTTTAAAATGAAGTTTAGTTTTATTTGCATTATTATGCACAATTACAGACTTATTTTCCCCCCTAACTGGGCTAAGTGGCATCACCGACCCAGGAATTAATCATTTGTGTGCACCACATCTGTTCTGAAATATCATGAGCAGGAAACACTTTATTTCCTCACCTCAACAACATTCCAACAATGGCTGGCAAAGATGCTTCTTCATGACTGCAGGCATGACACTGATAAGGACCAGGGTTGGATTCAGCATTTCCAATGGTCAATAATATTGCCAATACAATGAAATTTATAGGAACAACACAGCTCACAGCACTCTTAAAGGATGGTCTGGCTTGATGAAAACATCCTATCAAACGTTGTCTAAATCCATTACACTGATGTCTGAACAATCCAACTCTAGCTCTCTAAGTTCTCATAGTATTAATGAGATAGTGAGCAAAATTTCAAAGATTTCAAAAATAGGAATCTCAATAGATTGTCACATGCTTGAACATAAAACAGAAGGAAAGAATTAAAGTGACGGGTGTCTTAAAACGATTGACATAAAAAAATCAACCTCATAGTACATGCACACACACAAAAAAACTTACATTTAGCAGCAGGTGGAAAAGATAACTATGACAGAAGATTGTGTTCCAGTCCACTCACAGGAGGAGAAATGAGTCCATCAATCCATTTTCATGAGATAGCGACATATTTACAAGTCTCAAAACTGAAAGAAAAGGGACAGAATTAATTTAATTTAATTAACAATGTCGTAGAGCAATTCATGTAGCAAATTGAAACAATAACGTGTGCTCACACTCATCAAACTCACATTTAGCACCAGGTGGAAAAGAGAACACCAAGGTGACAGACACAAGCTTGTTTGATTTTAGCTCACACGACAGGAGATTCTAGACCACCAACTTATTTTCAAATGTTGATAATCAACATTTTTATCTGATGGAGAGGAAAGAGTTTAAGTAACCAGTAATACAGAGCAGCTGGCATATATATTCCATAAATTGTATACAAACCTTTCAGTACGTAGACTGGAAGACAGCAGAGATGTGAACTGTAACAAGCAACGTAAACACTGTGAAAGAGGTCAGGTCAGTTATAGCCCACGCATGAACTTCATCCTTATCACCAGCTTACCAATGACACAATACATACTTAAGTTTGCAAAGGATTGCTATGGAATGCCACGCGTGTGTCTGAAAGAAGAGCCATTGGACCAATAAATAAATAATCCAATGAAAAATTTGCCCTCCCACCTCCAGGCTTACTATGGATGGACAACAAGTGGATGGAACGTGGAATACAAAACGATGGTCAGTCACTGATCCCACAACTTCAGTTTCATCTCTGTAAATAATAAAAGAATAAAAAGGCGTCGATTGGCACAAACTAACTACCTGAACAGTACTAAATGTAGATGGCAAATTGGGATAAACATAACCTCTTTCAGACAGAAACCATTTCACTTCGCCTTTTCTGTGTTTGTCATTAGATGTAAACGTCAGCGTCCGCAAGTAACAGAGAAATAATGCATAGAGTGCAATGGGTTACAGAACTACTTGGCAATATCAAATTTGTCAAGAACAATCAAGAACAATGATTCCTTCCTAGAGATCCAAGACACGGTTTCGGAATCCACTTCCCCCACTCCTAACAGAAGCAAGTGTCGTTGTAATCAGGTTGACCAACACCATTGATTTTCTAAGATGCAAAACCGAATATACGGCTGTAAATCAACAGAATAACGTTATTAAATAAATGATAAAACTACTAATACTAACCTCAAAACATTTACACCACTTCATTTCATAAAATCACACAACACATATTTGTCTTGGGGTTGGCAGCATTCCGCGGGAACAAATTTGAGTGTGGTTCGTGACCGATGCGGTGTTGCGGTGTAGTAAGAAAACAAATGTGATAACTTTTTAAAAATTAGAAATCTTTCTCACTTCTTAAAACGACAAACTACTCAATTCGCGTACGTTCAATGAGTTAAACAATCATAACCTCGAAAACGGTACAGCAATATTGTGGAATTTGGAAACAGTCCGTATCTCTCTGGCTGCCACCTTGCTTTCTGCCTGCCGACGAACGTCCGCGCCGTCCGCGGAGACACTCGAGGGATCGAGACCAAGAACCGAGGTTGAGATTGAGATTTGAACGATATCGAAATATATTCGACTTCGATTAACCGAACACGACTCGATTTGGACACGGGAAACAAACATTGCGTTAAAATGACTGCTGATTGTGACTATTACTTAATTTTGTGTTGGAACTTTTTAGGCGATTAGGGAGGAATCAGATATCCAATCAACCTTGTAAAAAAAATATTACTACAATATAATATTTGACGTTACGTTCCAAGTTTTGCTTGGTTTGCGTGCTTGTTTGAGAAGAGTTTAGGTAAGGTAAACAAATTGGATAACCAAGAAGGTGGATATAGTTTCGTGGGAAATGGCTGAGTGTTGGGTCTCTTATCAATTGATTCTCCGTTTGTCAATAAGATTCTATCGATAAAATGTGAGTGCAAGCCAGGAGGGAGGAGCATTCAGCAATCACTCACAAAACTAAATCCACCAAAAGGCAATATTGTTTTGCTGGGAAATGGTTAAATTTCTGAACTGGTCTGAAATTTACTGTAGGTGTAGGCGAAAACATCTGCTCTCAATAGAAAGAGTTACCGTTCCTATCTCTGATAATGTTGGTAGTGTTACTTCATTGAAAGCTTCCAGCTGAGACAGAGGTAACTGGTGCGACACTTTCATATTTGAGCTCCAAACATCCAAACCTACTTTTTCAACCAATTAGATGCATGTTGTTCTGAAATATTTTATTTTTTTCAGTGGGCCCTAAGTTAACGACATTTTACGGATAAAGTTACGACTCAGCATAGCCTTAAGATTACGACATGCGTTGTTGGATTGCAATGTCTTAACTTCAAGACACTGAATGTTTACGACACTTGTCGTTAGGTTTGCAGTCGTAAAGTTAAGACATATTTTTAACAGTGTCATTAGAGCATTTCAAAGCGTCTTAGCATAAACTTTTACCTGAGAACCAATAAAATATGTACCTTGTCATCAACTGGGTCGGGCCCCTCCAGTTGCTTGGGCGCCGATCTCAGCGTTGGCTCCACTGAAATGGCACTGTCGCCACTTATTGATTCTTGCTCATCTGAGAGCTCCAACTCATCCAGAAGTTGCGCAAGAATATTTTTCTTCGGACGACTGTCCGGCCACGCAGTTTGGATATCATGAAAAAGATGGCGACAGTGTGAAACATCGACCACCTGTGATGAATTGAGATCATGAACGATCTGCAGGATTTCCCTTCTTTTCACTGGGTCTTGAATTGCTGTAAAATGGAATTAAAAAAATTATTTTGACGCATTTTTTCGAAGACGGGTGAAATTAATTATATTTAATTTTCTATAAATGAGGTTAAGTTTAAGATATATAAAGACTTCATTTGGGTCATTTTTATTTTATATAAGTTGTGTTCTCATAATTAAAAAAGATATACATTCACCACAAATGCGATAAATTTAATTACACGTGATGTTCTGTTTAATTATTTTTGTGACAAATATCTATATATATATATATATTGGTAAAGGTATATACAGTTATGCGTGTTACTAATATTGAACTAATTTCACTCAGGAGAGCAACCGATTTCTTTTTATAATCATTCATGCTAACCTCTATAAATCTCTGAGGTGCTTCTGCTCAAAATCACGTCTAAAAACTTTATCTGTTCTTGATCATTGAGAGGTGGCTGCAAGCTGGCATTGGCATCCCTCTCCGCCTTAGGAGTGCCCTGTAAAATGAGAAATAACTTAATCATCTTTTCATTTATTGTTGATATGTTTCTGTTTCAATACGAACTAAAGTTTTTGTTCAACTTACCTGCAGGTTAGCCATGTGAAGTTTATGGAATTCCGGAAAGAATTCAGCCAACATATTCTCCGGCTCTTGACAGTCATCTTCGGAGAAATACTGATCCCGAATGACGGCGAGCTGCTCATTTATGAAAACCTTATCCTTTTCGGGATGTTCTGCAACAAAAATACTTGTAAGTATGATTTCTTGTCAGTACAGCTGAAAAACCATCACACAATCACTGATCATTCTTTATAACGTACCTTTGGAAAGTTTTACTGATACCAAGCTCGCAATTTCCCTGAGGGATTTTTGTCTTCTTGACAGCTGAAGTGTACATTCCTGTAAAACAAAATTTGTACTTTAAAACAGACACCACAGGGACGAAAGAACTTTTCAGCAGAGAATCAAAAAGGAACGGGAGTTTAAAAATTGGTTAAAAATACCTCGAATTCAATGTCTGGTTGATCCTGTAAAACGAAGTTCACATAATTAAAAATTGACACGAAATTAATTCGCCTTTTGCAGCGGCTAAATAATGTTTTCGTTGATACGAATAAAAATTATAGGATCATTTGATTACATGCCTAAAAATACTCATACCTGAACATGGATTTTTCTAAGGGGAGGGAACTCGGGTTCCCTATTTTCCATTTTCTCGCATCGTTCAATCCTCTTTATTAACTTTTTGAGAATTTTGAAGTCTTCGATGAAGCAGTTCGCGTTGAATTTTTTCTTGAAGACATTGAACTGCTTCTTCTCTTCTGGATTGAGATCTGCGCACGAAATAAAAATTGCCAAAATTTGTGAAATATTTTGGTGATACGTGCAGTGGTTCTGCGATGTGTCATATGTTTTGAAAACAACTCCATTTTTCCAAATGTATTTAACACAGCTACTTACACGAAAACTGCTTCTCCGTCGTTCTGTTTAGCTGCAACAGATACGGCCGTTGCCACTCTTCATACATTTGAGGACGTAAAAATTTGTCCTCTCGGCGCTGATTTTTCATGGCCACTGAATCTTTTTCTCTCTTCATTTGCACAGACACCGACGGCACATCCATTTTTTCTACAAGAACCCGAAGGTCTCTTGAACTCATGACAAACTAGGGATTTAAAGGCCGGTAATAATACCGGTAAGATTCGGTAAGTTACCGTTACTTACGGTAATATTACCCGACCTCGAAAAAAGTGGTATTTTTCGGTAAAATTCAGACTTGCAAAACTCTGAAAATTAGCTGTGCTTCCTGTTCAAAGTAGTGAAAAGTGTATTTTTTGGTCCTTGCCGTCACTGCAAAGGCTTAATCTACTCTAAAGCGCATCCTTCATTATTATTTTTGCATGTTCAAGCAATTATCTGACTTCTCGCCCGAAGACAACCGTAGCCATACACAATCCTTAATTCTGACACAAACCTATATTTCAAGTGATCAAACGCGTCTGAAGTGTTCTAGCACATCAAGAATTGCCAGGATTGACTACTGTTACGTGGAAAAACGTAGAAACAGACACTATTTTAACAAATACCCGCTGTAAATCTATCTTTCTCATTATTACCAAAAATACCCGTAACTTACGAATCTTTCCGTATCTTACCGTAAGATTGAATCTTACCGGTATTTTTAAATCCCTGTGACAAACTGAAACATAGAAAATAAGGTACTTGGTTATCCGTACCCACTGGGTCAGACCCAATATCCTGGGAAGTAGGGTAGACTCTTTATTAATGGAAAAACAAATGAATGCATTTGGTTGCATTCATTGCCCTCCAATGCATTTTATGCCTAGCCATGCATAATCAGCATGTGTGGTTCGAGATACTGTTTTAACCAGGTCAAAACGTATTAGGCAAAGAATGCATTGTGTCCGATGCATACAATGCATCGCAATGCTATGGAGGCATTGAGATTCAAAAAAAGCATCCGTCGCGGTGTGCATGTCGATGCTTACTCGAACGTGGCTTAGAAACGGATGATGCATCGGACGATGCTCCTTCTTTTAAAGGCTTCAGAAATGCAAAAATTAGCACCGATGCAAAAAAAAAAAAGCATTGCAATGCAATACAAGCATCGCTGTCAATGCACTAAATGCATAGCAATGCATTCGAAGCCTGCGTGCCTGGATATGCATGACGAACATAATAAGCCCGATCAATGCCAAAAAAGGCATCTTGAGGGGTGTACAAATTGCATGTCTATGCATTTAAAGCATGGACATGCAAGAAAAGCATTTTGGGTGGATGCATAAAGAGCATTTCAATGCATTGAAAGCCTGCGTGGCTGGAGATGCCTGTAGAACATAGCAAGCGAGTCTCAGGCGAAAGAAGCACCTGGATTGATGCAAAAATTGCATGCCTATGCATATAATGCATGGAGATGCAAAAAAAGCATTGGTCGGGATGCATTTAAAGCATTTCAATGCATTCAAAGCCTCCGTGTCAGTTTATGCTTCGAAAACATATCCACCGAATATTTCGTGGTTTGTGAACTCATGACAAAGTGAAATATAGAAAACAAGGTATTTGGTTATCCGTACCCACTGGGTCAGACCCAACATCCTCTTTTAAATTACAAAATAGTGGCAAGGTGTTAGGGAAGAAGGGTAGACTCTTTATTAATGGAAAAACAAATGAATGCATTTGTTGGCATTGACGTTTCGAGGCTGCATAAATGCTGGAATTAGCATCGATGCAAAAAAAAGCATTGTTATGCCACAAAAACATTGACGTCAATACTGTTGATGCCTAGCCCTGCATAAGCAGCATGCGTGGTTCGAGATACTGTTTTAACCTGGTCAAAACGTATAAGGCAAAGAATGCATTGGGTCCGATGCACAAAATTCATCGCAATGCTATTGAGGCATTAAGATGCCAAAAAAAGCATCCGTCGCGGTGTGCATGTCGATGCTTACTCGAACGTGGCTTGGAAACGGATGATGCATCGGACGATGCTCCTTCTTTTAAAGGCTTCAAAATGCAAAAATTAGCACCGATGCAAAAAAAAGCATTGCAATGCAATACAAGCATCGCTGTCAATGCACTAAATGCATAGCAATGAATTCGAATCCTGCGTGCCTGGATATGCATGACGAACATAATAAGCCGGATCAATGCGAAAGAAGCATCTTGAGTGGTGTGCAAATTGCATGCCTATGCATATAATGCATGGACATGCAAGAAAAGCATTTTGGGTCGATGCATTAAGAGCATTTCAATGCATTCAAAGCCTCCGTGTCAATATATGCTTTGAAAACATTTCAAAGTTCTGTAATGGGAAATACGCATCTCCAATGATGCAGAGATTGCATGCCAATGCATAAAATGCATGGACATGCAAAAACAAGCATTTGTCGCGATGCATTTAAAGCATTTTAATGCATTCAAAGCCTCCGTGCATGACTTTATGTCAAAGTACAGGTACTGATGCCCTTTTCGGATGTAGTGCAAGGCGATTTGTAAGAGGCAAACGTAAAGCATGCGTGGGCGTAGCGGAGAAGTAAAGTCGAACTTTTTATAATGAGAAAAGAGGGAATTTTACAAAAGTGTTTCCATAGTCTTTTCATCCCGCACCAGCGTCAACCCGAAGGTCTCAGTGCGTAGCTCATAACAGATTACTCAGACTAATAAGCCTTGTAGGGACCGCCCATCATCCAATCACTGAGTTCGGACGTGAGAATTCTCCCAACACTAACCGAACGCTCGAGGATTACCGGAGCTCCTGCAGCTTACCCCGCAGATCGTGCACACTTCCTGAAGTAATGCACGGCCCACGGATGGAAAAAGATAGCTGAAAAAAAGGCAATGCTCATTCATTAGTTAAAAATCAAAGGGTACCTACCCTTCAAGGAAGTAGCAGTTTTCTCCTTAGTGCGATCACCTGAAATACAACAGAAAGTTAGCACTATTCAGATTATAAAAAAGAACAGAAGGATAGCGCGAGAAAACGGACGTGTTTTCTCCCTACTGAGTCGCGTATACAAACTAACGCAAAAAGCATAGGTGTGGGAAACGAGGAGGCTTCGGAAGTAACAGATAACGCGTGAAAATGGAAGTTTAAGATAAATTCTCGCTGCTAAAACTACGCTGCAGCGTCCAATTGATTTAAAATGTTATATAACTCTGAAACAAATATCAAACACTGCGCAAAAATGGAAGAGAGCAACTTAAAATAGTCTCCTACTGTTAACGTTCCAGCTTGCGAGAAAATAATAATTTAAACAGTGGATATGAGTTGTCAAGCTGCCCTGGCAAGGCTCTATGGCTGCGACGCCGATTGGAACTTTCACCTGCACCTAGCAACAAGCGTTGGGCTGCAAGTGAACACCCAGAGACTTGTAATTCCAATCTTTTCGCGCCACTTCCGGTTGGGAAGTTCAAATCAATGTTTTAGAGCAGTAGGGGGTCTAAGAGGTCTGGAAACTTAATTTACATCCACCCGGATTCCAAATGGAACTCTGAAACTAAGTCGTTCGATTTTATCCATCAATGTGACTGCACAATTTTGAAATAGAAGGGCCCTCTGTGTCTTTTTGCTAGTCACAGTGTACCCTTGAGCTGGAGGTTCATTTTGTAAAGTGATTTGATTCGTAGTTTGAATTTTTTTAATATTTTAATGATCGTGTTTTATGTAAGTCTTGGGTTTTTATGATCATAATTAGCATTATAGTTTGACAAGGCTGCTAATGGATGACTTGTCTTGTTAGTACTGTTTTTAATGTGTTTTCCAATTGAAGTTTTGGTCTTGTTCTTAACTATGTGCAGGGATAGTGATTCAGCATGTACATCGTGGACCTGTGATTTAGTGCCACACTAGTGATTTTGTGTAGCTGTTTGATATGTTTTTGTGTTCATGTTACAATAAATGAAAAAAATGGTTTTGCAGACCGTTCTATTTTCATGTTTCCCCTTTCACATCATTCCTAGCACAATCAGGACACTGTCCATTGGGGCACAAGTTTCAATCTTGCGTTGCAAGGAGCCACTCCGACTCGAAGGGTGACAACATGATAAAACCTTGCACCACATGGTTCTAAACTTAGAGAAAGGTGGGAATTTTTTTTTTTCACTTAAGCCCTATCTTTAAAACGATAGCTACAGATCTACAAAATGGAGAGAAAGAAATCAAAAACGAGAGTGCCTTAGTTCAATGAGCGTGCTGAACATGGAGCTCGTCTTATTCTCTTCTCTTTGCCACCTGGAGGAGGCCTGGCCCGCTAAATGCGAGTGTCTAGCGGCACTCGTTCCAGTCCCGTCTACCCTTGAGTGCAGCAGGGCACTTGGCCTCGCCTGACTTGAGTGGTCGGTTGTACTCGGAACCGGTCGGGCGCACTGTACGGTGGTGCTGCTGAAAGTTTGCTGAGCACTTAGTTTGCCACAAGTGCATGTAAGGCATGGATCTGGCGGACCAGGAAGGACATCATGTAATATTGACGTAAGAATTAAGTGGCATTTTATGTAAATGTCAACCAAACATCATGTATGGGAGTTTATAATCAAATACAGGATTTGGTTTGTTTGAAATTTCCCATGCTTTAAGGAAAAGGTTGCACTCAACACACCAAAAATACAGTCCCAAACGTTTTATTGCTATCAATAATAGAGTACATGTTATACCTGGCAAATCAGGACTGAATCACAACTTTTAATCTTCAGTTAGTAGTCTTAAAAACAAGTATCTACTTACAATCTAGCAATCCTATTTACAAAGGACATTTTTCTGAATAAACAGATGAAATGAGACATACAAAACAATACTCTAAACACTAGGAGTCTATGCTGCCTAGCTTAACTTTACGTTTACCAACTTCCAATAGTAAATGGAGGGATCGTTTGAGAGACTTAAGAGCGCCAGAGCATCACTCATTGTTCTGAAGTAATGTATTGAGTAGACCTCCAGGTGGCACAAAAGTCATAGGATGAGTGAGGAATATCCCCCTTTCAATAAGTGGACTCCTCAAACAGTACGAGAAGTGTTTAAGAATGTGTGGAGTGTGTGAAGTGGAGAACACTGCTGAACATGCAGAAAACTCTCCCCCATACAGCAGATTATGTTGTGATGTACTAACGCTGTGTTTCATAGAAGGAAATCAATTACTGTTCCAACTTGACCCTTTAAGTGGTCATATACTTGTCTTTTTCTAATGAGTGGCTTAAGATAAGCAGAAAATCCGAGGCAAAAATAAAGAAAACTAAAAATTCATTTTGAAATATATTTGCATCATTTATTCCAAAGAAAATCACATTGCAGACAGAAAAAAAATGTACATGCAATAAAGACAGCTTACGAGTGACATGTCCATAAGCGACATGTATTGGAAATAAATAAAAAGAGGAGTGAAAGATGAATACAAAGTGTGCTAGAGAAAGCATACCTCCTTTTCCTCATAGATGAGTAGTATACTCCAAAAGAGATTTGGCAGTAGAGGCGCTCGCTTAGCACTGGGAAGGGTACATCCAAACCATAGGTCAGCAGCTGTACAGAAGCAGACTAATGAATGCATCCACTTCGAGGAGGAAACTATCTCCAGACGTCAGTTCCCTAGGGCAGGACCAACACAGCCACAAGTACGTGCACACCTGGGGAGCAAAGTTTTTCAAATGTATGTTGAATAGGAAAGGGGAAAAGAAGTCAAAGTAGAAATTTAAGTAGAATAGAGAAAGCATACCATCTTTTCTGCCCACAGATGGGCAGTATTATCCAGGACAGATTTGGGAGTAGATGTGCTCGCTTAGCACTGGGAAAGGTACATCCAAACCGTAGGTCAGCAGCTGCACACATCAAGAAAAAAGGGTGTTTTAAAAATGTGCCCAAGAAAAAGACAGCAATCATATGGAGAGTGGGTATGTGATGCCTCGTGATGCACTCGTTCCAGTCCTGTTTACCTGTGAGTGCCGCTGGTCACCACTGGGTACCACTGTACCCATTTCTCATTCCTTGGCATGTCTGGCTCACAAAGATCCAAGTCTCCGGCTGCATCAAGAAACACGTTGCGCAAGATGCCCTTTGCTCTGTTGCAGCAGTTCTGGATGGTCCAATGTAAGCACAACATGAGTCAGCAGCTGCACAGAACAAAAAAAGAGATGTTTTAAAAATGTACCTAAGAAAAAGACAGCAATTAAATGGAGAGTGGGTATGTGATGCCTCGTGATGCACTCGTTCCAGTCCTATTTACCTGTGAGTGCCGCTGGTCACCACTGGGTACCACTGTACCCATTTCTCATTCCTTGGCATGTCCGGCTCACACAGATCCAAGTCTCCAGCTCCAGCAAGAAGTACGTCTCCCAAGACGTCCTTTCAACCATCCACAACCACTGCAACAAAGCAGTGTTCACTTGGAACTGGGGAAGAACTGCAACTCAGTAGCCGCAGACAACAAAGAAAGTATGTTTTAAAGATGTGTTTAAGGATAAGACAGGAAACAATCTTCAGATGCAGAGGAACAGGCGAGCCACCTCAAACCCACCACTTACACACCCATCACCTACAAATTAGACCCACTTCTCCCAGAATCTTAGATTAAAAAAGCAGAAGTGTATCACTGCCATAGTTAAAAAATGAATGGCTCTCACATGAATGAGATACTAAGAACAGTTCACACTACCACAGCTGTTTATGGTTGCATGAGTAATGAAGACACTTGAGAATGTACTGCAAGGACTCGCAGTAGGTGACACCATCAAACATTGAAGTTTGTCAAAGGGTGTGGTGTAATGTGTAATAATGCTCTTCATTGCCAGCCATTCGAACAATTTGTGTCTAAACCATGAGTCCCCGTGACGGCGTCGCACATGAATGATTCTTTGAAAGAAAATCTGGAAATCAGATCACAATAGTTGAAGTTGTTGTACAAAGTTTAATATCACCACCACACACTCTACTCACTGGCAGAATAATATCCAAATTGACGAAGCCATTATGGTGTACTAACAAACATGAGTAGAAGAGATTGTTCCGCAGGATCCTGGAATAGAAAGTAACTTATGGTCATGTTGAGTTGCTGTGACACTGCATATGGAGATGAAGGAGTAGGAAATGAGGCCTCTATTGACCGAGCCATGTGAGGAGGAAAACGCATCTGACACAAGTCAAGTGTGTCTGAAGTCACAATCTAATTTAGTCACGCTGCAATATTAAAAACTCCATCTCTGAGACATGGGGGAAGACGCAGTTTAAGTGGTTGAAAGTATGAAATCGTTCGTTATGTGGTACTGACCAAAGAGGGATATGCAACAGTCAGCTCCGCTCCTGCAACTCTGTTGCTACTCAAGACAGCTTTATGATAGTGGAACGTGAAGAGCTCACATCACTTGTATTCTTTACCCTAGGAAGAATACAGAGCACAAGTCATGATCACACACAAAATGGAAGCAGCACTGACACTCTGCCACAGCATGACATGTAAAGAAGATAACACAAAAATTGTAACCTAAGAACATCCCACAAGAAGTTAATTCACACTCATCCCAGCTGACAAGATCAAGTGTTTTTTATAATCTTCATCGTCATTTACATTCACGTCTTGAAATGTTATTTTATGGTATGAATCTGCATTTTTAATGACATGCTGTTGTCCTAAAATGTACCTACTTGAATCACCAAAAGAACGAACTGGTCTAAACCGATCAGCTCTGACAAGAATCAAAAATAATCTCAGCGATGAATTCGCATGGGGTTTTTCATTCAGAGACCCTTCAGCTTCAAAATGAACCACTGGCCGTTCTTTGGAGTCAGAGATTTCAAGTCAAAGATCAATTTCATTCTTAATTTGAGAGGCGAAAGGAGTGGCAATGGACAACTGACAGTCGGGTCACCGACCAATCAGAGACGAGGACAAACGCGGGAGGGAGCACCTTACCCGACATGATCATCAGATGAGGTAGTGCAGAGTGATCATGCATGACTCATTTTTACCCGTTCTTTACCATAATTACCATCCCATATCCAATACACATGGTAAGAAGAACGATTATTTGTGCCTGATAGGGTCATTTAGTGAACCTATTTTGTTGGCAACAGGCGAGGTCACGTGAGCTGCGCAGCCAATGGGCGACGAGCGAAAGCGCGGGAAGGGGCCGCCGGCTGCAGACAACCCGACCCGATATTTACGTGATTTAAACTACGAAAAAAGGCACGGCGGCTTGAAAACGGGTACGGCGGTGGTAGGCGGGACTCTGACGGTCCCGGCGAGACCAGCCGCGACGCTGCCAGCACCGTAGAGGCCGAGAAATCGCGAGTGGAAATTCCGGCACGAATTCGGCCGCGAGGCCCACGTCCTCTGCAGCGACCTTCTCCGGCTTGCAACCTAGATCAGCGCCCAAAACCAAAAAGTCACTTATGCCAGTCCTCCTAAACGGCTCATCGGACGGGGCTGACATTCTGGGGGTCCCTTAAGGGGTAAAGGGGAGCTCGCCTACCGAATTTTAGCCCGATCGGATTCCGGGGGGCCGAACGGGAGTGCTTAGAAGTTTTAGGGGGAGCGTTCTTAAGTGATGAGCGGACCCTTAGAAAACTCGCAGCACGCACGTCCCGAGTCACACTCTCGACTTCTAGGTGGGGATCGGCACGGCAAACGAGCCCCTTCCACCTCCGACAGTCGGATAATTTTTAAAATGGTATCTTAGTGACGGCCCCCAGCAGCCGTCTCTGTCATTCCCCGTCGGATTTCACGCGCAAACGCTTTTCATGATTGGGGAAGGCATCCCCGAGACACTACGCACCGGTTAGACAAGTTTCCGACGAAAATTGGATATCGGCCACACACTGGTGGTGGGGAGGGGGAGGTTGTCGTCGAACACCACGGCGTCTCGGCGGCCGTGACCGCGAGGACAAGACCGTCCGCCTGATGTTGACGAGGTGGCCTCGGTGGGGAACTTCAACCGCAATAGCAACTGCAGCGTAACTTCAGCTCGCTCCTTCCACTAGGGCCATTCAGATAATTTTTGAAATGATATCTTAATGACGGCCCCTACCAGACACCTGCGTGATTTCATGTCCGCGCAGTCGCTTTTTTTTCGATTGGGAAATGCGTCACCGACCTACCGCGCACCAATATGACGAGTTTACGAGAAACATCCACCTGGCAACCACCTGGCGACGTACGGCGTTCCGCCGACGTCATACCCGAGGCCGCACCGCATCCTGGCCGCACAGAGTTTGGCCGTGTCGTCGGTGAGGTCCACTGTCAGGCCGGATCGCTGTCGGTCGGGTTCATTTGACCGCGTCCTTCACATACTATGTTGGCGTTCGGCACGACGCTGCTGTCGCCCGAGGTCTTCGTGCCTTCGTGCACCTGCAGCAGCCACGCTGAGTATCCCGTCAGTGCCGGTTTGGCCTGGTCGGGACGTCAGGGTCCTCCCCCCCCCCACCCACCCACCCCCGGACCCGGTCCCCCGAGCCCCCTGTCCCCCGGGCCCCCACGCCCCCAGGTACGGAAGGCCAGTGCCAGCGGAGGTGGCCCACTGCCCGGCATAGCATGCATGTGGGCGGTAAGGGCGTGGGGCTCGAGCCCTGGGGCCCGGGACCTGAGGTCGCGGAGCCCGCAGGACAATGCGCAAGGTTTGAGGCCCCTTGGCTTCAGGCCCTCTACCTGGCCTTGGGCCCTAGGTCCTGAGGTCCGTAGGTCGTGAGTGCTTATTAGCAGTCACATTGGGCATCGGGCTCGGACATAAACGAGTGCCCTGCGGTCCTTCGGTACTTGGTGCACGCGTGATTGAAGCTGAGAGTTTATCAGCACTCATGCCAAATCAACAAATGAGTGTTCACCGGCACTAGGTACTGGCCATGCCAGAACATCTGTTACATGTTGCAATTTGTCTGGGGGTCGCATCCATAATGACAGGCATGATGCTTTCTGTGAAAGTAAGGGGCTGTCCACATACTACGTAACGCGTTTTCGGATCATTTTTAACTCCCCCCCCCCTCCCCCAAGTAACACACCGTAACACTCGACCAACTCCCCGCCACCCCCCCCCCCCCCCCTACCCCCATGTGTTACGTAACTTTACCCATTTTTTTCCATTTATGTGGTTTTAAACGTGTTAATTCAGAGAAGGGCAAAATAAGGATCCACACACAGCCGCCACTCGCTGGCATAGAACGCGCTGCCAGCTCATACGACTTGAAAATGTGTAATGTAAAGTTCGTGGCTGTGAGGAGATGCGACGCACAGCTCAGGAATGTTAATTTCATCTAAGTCGAATCGGCCTTTTGAAGTCCAGCCGAAATATCGAGTTGATAGGTCTTCGATTCCATCGACATTGAAACGTCATCGAATCGATGATGAGTTTTTGACTGGGCGTGTGCACTGGTACACCTTTTAGGTACTTTGTTTCTTTCTTTGTTTATTATTTAATGTGACTTTAATTTGTAGTGGAGAGGAAATCGCCCTTTATTACACGTGTATTGTACGTGTGTGAATGGAAGTGGTTCAAACTCCAGCGATTGTTAATGGAAGTCATCTGGCTTAAACGTGTGGAATAGAAGGGAGTTAACCTCAACGGTATGGAGAATTGGATCAAAAATGGGTGAGTGCACTCCTCAATGTCTTGCGTTCATGAGGTGAGTTTATTTATACACGTGTACTTATGTAATTTGCCCTCAAAGCTGTAAGTATAACCTATTAGGTTTATTATATTTCTTGCATTGTGTTTTGAAACTCCTAGCTATGAAGGGGGAGGGGATGGAGGGATGGAAATGGTTTGACAATAACAGTCACTTTTCAGGGAACAATACTGTACTCAAAAATAATGAGTTTAATTTATTCATAAATCAATTAATGAGGCTGGCACTGGGGGCTGGCTTCAAAATGGCCGTAGGGTCTGTGAGGGTCCAAATCGACGAGACACACCCAACAGAAAGCGGTGTCGCAATTGGTGCACCTCATTTTGTCGCACCCTTCTGTTTTCTGAAATGGAAAGGAACCAGTTTGTTAGGACAATAGTTTGTGATTGGCCGAAGTCGAGGAAACTGCTTTTGAAGAGGTACCTTGTTACTTACATTTATAGGGGCTGCACAACAAGGGCAAGGCCTGTAGTTGTTCCAAATATTCAATTGGCGTTCATATTCATGGTAGTAGTCCGCAATACACATTAACGTGTCCATTTTTTGTTGTTCTTCTTTGGTCCCATTTGCATAGGCCGACCCCAAAGAATACTTGCACCCTGTAAAAAAGTAATAAAATCAATGTTCCTTTGCTTTGTTTGCATGTTGCCAGAAGGGTACAAGGAAACCTCAGCCCAATACCCAAGACACCCGTGCAGCTGGCAGGTCCTGCATCAACTTACCTCCATTGTAGGCCCCCTGGCCGTCGTTGGCGCGCCAGTCCTCGCAGCTTGCACACCAGCAGTTATAGCAGTAGGCGCAGTGAGTAATTTTCATTACATCAATGTACGCCTGGTTGGCATTCTTTTTCTTGCAGACCGGACATGCTTTGTGATTGGCATCACCGACCAGCCGATGCATCTCCCTCAGGTGAGCTGCATGCTGTACCTGGTGCCGAAGGGAGGCGGGCTGCACCAGCTGGTCCACCCTCATGTAATCCAGTGTGCCTCGGCAGGCCGCCACTGGACATCTGAAGACCTTGACGGGGTCAGCCTTCACAATGCCTTGGATACACCTCAGGCACACGAAGTGGCCAGCACCTGCCACTGAACATTTCTCCATCCGGACAGCTCTTGATGGTGACACTATCTGGAAACAAAAACGACATGAAAAATCTGCATGGTAAGCAAGGGCAGCCCAGCCCTGTGCACCCAGAGAAACATTTTCTTAGGCTAAAAGCATTCAAGAATATTTTTCCGAACCAAGCCAATCTTAGAGTTAAATCAAGAAATATTCTTGGGTCACGAATAATATTCTTGAATACTTTTAGAATACGCTATTCTACGCTTGAATTAGGAATTCGTTTCTCTGGGTGAAGTCTTAATTCTTACCTCCTCTCCGTAGCACACTGCGGCAGCGACGCACTGAACCTCAGCACGCCCGGGAAGTTCACCGGACTGCTTGCACAGTTCATTGTGCTTTCTGAGGTTTTCCATAATGCAGTAGTTTTTAGGCACTTGAACTCCATACTTGTAGAACAGCCCCCAGCCTGCACTGCGTGGGCCTCGGGAGGCTCTCCACCTGCTGCATCAGTGAGGCACTCCGCCTGCTCCCCGGGGGCCCAGGGCCCTCCGTCGGCGGCAATAGGTGGAGGTACTCGGCCTGCACTGCGTGGGCCCCGGGTGTCCCTGCATCGGCCGCAATTAGTGAGGCACTCTGCCTGTGCCCCGGGAGGCATACATTGCCTGTGCTTGCTGGGCCGCACCGTGTAGGCGGGATTAAATACCTACTCGAGTCAGCCTATGGCTCCACCCGGAGGCAGTATCCCCCTTAATTGTGGGGTGGGCCTTAGCCGACTGGCTTATCTTATCTCATCTTAGTTTTTGCCTTTCATATTTGTTCCTTATATCATTTTTTATGACATGTTAAAGTTGTATTGTGTCATGTACTTAGAATTTTTTAAGGTTTCTTCTGCTACATCCCCTGCAAGAAACAGTTGCGATGGACACAGAAAGTGACGGTGTTTCCATCAAAATTGTGAAAAAAAATTAGAAAACTGAACCATTTTGATTAGTCTGACCCTTGTAAAACGCTATTAGATGATGGCAGTAGGACCCTATCTCAAAAGTATAGTGACCCTTCAAAAAAGTCTGACAAAGTTGATTTCATGTCAGTGATGAAATGGATGCCATTGGCAAGCCGTTTGTTATCTTCATAGGGAGAAAGCAGGAGACTTCAGAAGGCCTCAGTTAAGCAACTGTTAGTGACTTGGTGAGTATTACTTTGATCAAGTGTTGTATTGAATATTTTTAAAAGCAACAGTCATTAAATTTGTGTAATCTTTTGAACAGGGTCTGAAAAGTTTTTTCAAAGGGCATTGTGTGCTGCTGTTCTTGCTAGCTACAAGAAATGAACTCAATGAAGATAATAGAACACTTTGCAAGGCTCTTATATCATGGTAATTGCCAGAGGCTGATTAGTTATATTTTTTTTCCAGAACCTTTGTTTTCAGTTGAGGCTGCAAGTGATGTAATTTATTGTATAATTTTTCTTAGCATAATGTTGACACTCATTGTTTTCCTTTGCAGTGCCACTATGGTTCAGGTGAGAAAGCTGCAAAAACTTGGCTTTTAGGAAACAACCATCTCGTTTCTGATGTTTGCATGAACTGGTCTGCCTGCCAAGAACCCAGACTGAAAGGGCTATTCCTTAATTCAAATGTAAGTGTGGGCCAGTGTTCCAGATACTGGAATAATGATTTAAAGTTTCCAGAAACATGTCAGCTGGTAAAATTTTGCTTCAATTAATGTGAAATATTTACTGTCAGTTGCTTCTTTTTTATATAAAAGTTGTTATTTCCTGGTAGGTTCTGGATCACTTTGATGCTTTGCCTTCAAAATATGGTGAAAGACATGATACATGCTTGGACTAATTTTGGTACTAAATTGATGGATAATTTGAATGACTGTATTACAGGATATGAAGCTCGGGTGGATTCTTATTTCAATGAGAGTAACTGTACTTTGTTTTTAATTTGCTTCAAGTCACATTTTTCTCAACTGTGAGTATGGAGCAGTGCCAAGCACCTCAGGCTTATTATTATAGAGGCCATTCCTAGTATAAGCTTAGAAGAGGATGCACTCATTTCCTCAGTTACTGATTTAATTGGTAAACTGTTTTGAATTTGAAAACCCTAGTGTATCTCTGTCTGGTTTTTATTTTGTGATTAAGACATTGTATTGTGACTTGGTTACTCTACATTTTTTGTGTTGATAATGTTTACCTGCACTGTCAGAACATGCCATTGTAAAGTCACATTTTCTCAACCTAATGTGTGTTGTAAATTATGGCGTTACACGCTCTCAGAGCGTGGATGTTAAGTGATTTGGAGTGGGAGCGATAAAAGCACGTACACACAACTGTAGAGTCAAAATGGAATTGACCGTGAGTTTTTGGCTTCGCCAAAAACATTATATTATATTATATTAAATTACATTAAATGGCGAAGCCCTCTGGAGAGAGGATGCGACGTCCCAAGACTTGAGACGTGAACTCAAACAATAGCCAACAAAACGAACTTTGAACTTGATTAGTACAAATAGTATCTTATAAGGAAATGTTGATCTGTCCTTTTAGTATTAAAATTTATGAGGAATAAAAATTAGCAATGTCATTGTATTGAGTTTATTTTACGGAAATGTTATACTTATTATGACAGTTGTTATGACAGTTGGAGTTGTTAGGGTGGCTGCAGCAATGTGAATGGCAATGCAGATATGAACGTTGTTTAGGATTGGGTTCTGTCGTCTGCATCCTGCTTCAGCTGACATGGCTGACAGCTGAAGCTGAGAAGTGAATACTTGGTTACTGCACGAACGTAATGTGATCGTGAAGAGGTAGTACATTATTTTCCCCATCAATTCTATTTGAAGTATGGGTTACAGTCATTTTTATTGCTTATTTATTTCTAACTAACAAGCTTATATAATCTTTGTTACAGATTTAATTAATTTTTGATGTGAGTCAATGCTGGTGATGACAGGTTATGGTTTCTATTGCTCATTCGCGAATAAAATCGTATTCCGTATTCATGAAGAACTTGTGAACAACGAGTTCTTTCCCTCCCAGTCAATGTGTCATCAGTAATATTGCTGTGCTGCATTGGTTTTAATTAACCATCAATATGAGGGATGCAGAATTATTCACTGGGGAACAGCTAGGCTTTTAAGTGGCACTCAGATGCTTTAAGAACAGTCAGAAGTAATTAAGAAATAATTAAGTAAGTGAAAGATGAAAATTGGGATTGAAGCATTACATGTCGATGGTGAGTTGAAGTAGTGTAATAACCTTTGGTTTCTGTCCATTGATTTAACTGAATATTGAGACCATTGTTATAAGCTGTATATTAAAGATAAGATTAATGAAATATATTGTGGAAGAAATGTTTCTGTAATATATGTGTGGAGGATGGGTGAGATGCAAGGAAATTTGAATCAATTTCATAACCTTATAATTCAGTCGTATATAATACAATTGGAGTTAATTACAGAACAAAAATGACAAAGTTGACATAGAAAAAATGAGTTGCTAATACACAAGTGTATTCTAACAAAAAATCTAGCAAAATGTTAAGGTGTAGAACTGGTGCTGGCAGCGGAATGGGAACGTTTTGGAGGCGTATCACTGGAATCACTCGACTTCCGTTTTAAAGTCTCTGCCCTACTTTCGGCCTCAACATTTTCTATCAGTTGGATTCCTCCAACTTCTCCAGGTCGACCTCTGGAAAACAAAAGTGTTAATGAAGGCAAATATGACAGAAACGAGAACAGTTCAAATCAGCATTACCTTCTCCATGTTTCAAAATATCCAAAATTATTTGGTTTTGAATAGTCCCATAAAAGACTAGGCGAACATCCTGTTTCTTTTGAATTGAATCATTCAACTCATCAACGTACGATTGTGGCTTGTTGTCATACTCAAATGGCATGTACGTGACAAAGGTCATTCCAAACCTGCGGGTACATGCGATCAGTTTCAAGGGTTTTTCGCCGGTTCGGGGTTTTCAAAATTGCATTTCTCCTGAATGAATCTGTCCACAGAGTAGCATTTCCCCTTGACGAAAGCCTTGGGACTCAAGATTTTGGCTCCAGCAGCTGTAACACAAAATAACTTAATTATTTCTCAATATAATTGCGAAATACGAAATAATTGACAATATTTTAGCATGACTCTGAAATAGTTTCAGAATGTTTCTGAATCCGCAACACAAGAGCATAAGAACACTAATACATTGAGGTATTCGAAGAAATTTGATCAACACTGTCATACAGCAGTCAAAAACTGAAATGTAGTAGTTCATTCAGAGCAGCAAGTGGCACATACATAAAATATATCAGGTCAATGATGCGTTCGGAGTACATGTTCTAGGTTAAAGCTGATTGAGTATAGCACTTCAAATGAAGTAGCAGTAAAAACGTACTGGCGTAAGAGTAAATATCGAATGAGACTATTAATTTGGATTTGTCCGAGTCAGTCAAGAACAAGAACATGTACCCAGAGCAAGCGAACAATCTAACCTTCCAGACCACGTTGATTTGACACAATGACAGTTCGAACGGAATGTCACATATATCAGGTCAATGATGCGTTCGGAGTACATGTTCTAGGTTAAAGCTGATTGAATATAGCACTTCAAATGAAATAGCAGTAAAAACGTACTGGCGTAAGAGTAAATATCGAATGAGACTATTAATTTGGATTTGTCCGAGTCAGTCAAGAACAAGAACATGTACCCAGAGCAAGCGAACAATCTAACCTTCCAGACCACGTTGATTTGACACAATGACAGTTCGAACGGAATGTCACATCACATCACTAATACTTACGTCTAGACATGATGAAGTAGAGTGTAGAGTGATGAACTTCGGTCGAAAGAAGCACGCACAGCATTTACAGCACGAAATCAGAATGCAATGAGATGAACCTGTCAAACCTCCCATTTTATACATTTAAGCTCAGCTATTTCGGATGGACAGGAAAGTACCCTTGCACCTTGCACGTTAACTATTTATGACCAGAAATATGACCGTATATGTATGACATTATTATGAATGCATATTATATTCATGATATGAGTTATGCAGATTTTAAAAATTGTACAGGTTTTGAAGTTTGATATTGATCACAATTATGTAACCGAATAAGAAATGAAAATGAATACTTCCCAGCAGAACAAATGAAATTCGTCGTGTTACCCGAACGCTTTCAACGTCTTACCGACTTGGTCCTTCAGTATTTTTTATTATATTTTTTTTTATGCTTTGCGCTTAATGAAAAATATTTATGTCGATGTATTACGTCAATTCGTATTGAAATGTTTTAATTATTTCGTCTTTGAGATAATAACAGCGGGCAGAGGTGGATTTTAATGCGCGTAGGGTAGGTTAGGTTAGGAAAGGATGCTTTTCGTAGGACACTTCGTGGTGTGGACTTTCCTCCACCTTTACCGCACCAGCCCCCCAAGCCAGGTTAGGTAAATTAGCAAAAACAGATAGATACAGAAGAATGGTCACTCGAAGGAGTAGAGTTTGAGTTGAGTTTGGAAGATGGGCATAAAAATGAAATAGCAGAAATTACCAACAGAGTAAACAGTAAACACAACAAATGTAAAAACTGAAGACATATCATGTAATAATTCTTCAGGTTTCTGCGAAATGTGCTGTTACATAGAGCAGCATAATTAAAAGATAAAACATAAACTGATCAGTCTATGGGCAACATAACCCTTTCCTTTGTTGATACCCGATAGTCATCTATTTATCCGCTGCTGACATCTCTCGAGTACCTCCCACACTAGTACCCCCACCATTTCTTATTCTTCCTTACTTCCTCTCTTCGTCCTATAAATGCAGGCGCCACTTTCCCAGCGGCGCCACTTCGTGTAGCGACTCCTTACGGTCAATACAATGGCTTCAACCCTACACTCCGACTCTTATTCCGCCTCCTCTACGTAACACTGGTGGCAGCGGTTTATCTGGAAGGGAGGAAGGGACGAGCCAAGGCCGTAGCCACAGAGTAATCGCGAGACGAGCGTGCCTTTAGTTTTAGCGAGGAACGGGAGGCTGAGTCGTGCTCTAACCCTACGTGGTCTGAGCCTTCACATAACCTCACCTAACCTCACTTTTAGCGTAGTCGGCTTTTGCAGTAGATCGTTGAGCTCTATTCTTTTAGAACTGTAGCCTGCGTTCTCTGTAGTTAGCGGAGTAGTTAAGATAGCAATTTAAGTAGTTTTAAAAATAGTTGTAGTTATTCAACTGAGCCCCGAAAGGAGTGCTCTATTGAATATTAGTCTAAGTCGTAGTTAGTTATTCAACTGAGCCCCGAAAGGAGAGCTCTATTGAATATTAGTATAGTCAAGTAGTTAGTGGTTCAACTGAGCCCCTGTTTTGGGAGTGCTCTATTGGGTCTTAGTCGTAAGCTTAGTAGTAGTCGAGTGATTGAATCGGTTTAACTGTGCCTGTCTTGTACTGTGCACTATTAAATTGAGTGTGTTTGAATAACTTAACTGAGCCTTTCCCAGTGATCGTGCTCTATTAAGTTAGTGTGCTTGAGTGTCTAAATGCGCCTGTCTTTTGATTGTGCGCTATTAGACAGTATACGTGGATGCCTAACTGTAGCCTTTCTTTTGATCGTGCTCTATTGGGTAGTTTGCAAACAGTATTTTCTTGTGCTTTTGAAGTAATGATCTCTATTGCTTTGTTGCAGTTGTTGTTCGTAGTTGCTTTTGTGGCTTTTACTTGCCTGGAAGTTGTTCCATGGTAAATATTAAGCCTACTTTAAAGAAACAGCTTTTGTTAAAGCTTTCTTTTAGAGTTAATCTCTACAAATTAGTGTTTGTCTGGACTAGGTGTGGAGACAATTTGATCTTTACTGTTTCACAGTCAAATTCAGTTCCTAAAGTCCAGGGGGATTTCAAAAAGGGGGAAGGAAGTAGTAAGGGGAAATGTAAAGACACAAAAAGCTTTACTTTTAAGTCAATGTATTCTAAGGGTAGACAAGAGGACATAATTCCACTTGCTCACCCACTGTATCCGTACAGAAGAATACACTTGCCTCCTTCAGAGGAAAACTGGGATTTGGAAACCATCATTCCACTATCTCACCCGTTGTATCCCTACCAAAGGATACTTTTACCTCCATCAGAGGAAGATTGGGAAGTTGAAAGCAGTAGCAGTGACTCCGGGATCTCTTCAAGCTCGGATCAAACTTGGACACCAATCTCAGTAGAAGCAGTAGAGCCAGTCAGCAGCTGTGAACAGGAAATAGAGGTCAGTCCCACAACCCTAGATACTAGGCAAGTCTGGACCTTTGGTCAGGACAACCAATTAGTGATTAAACATTTTGCCGTCGAGAGGCACGAAGTGCAAGTTCCGTTAGAAGATAGGGAAGAGGATACGTCGGATCCGTTTACGTATTTCGTGCCGTATCCAAACGCTCCTAAAGAGCATTGGAAAACTTATCAGCAAGCTAGAGAGGAGGGTACGAATCCCCAACTTAGATTCAAAGCAAAGACTTTAAAGCCAAGCAACACACACAGGTGGTGGTAGACACACAGGCTAACCACAACAACCAGCTAGAACACACATAGGCTAAACACACAAACGCTACACTTGTAAACACACAGTTAAGATCATGGACAACCAACAAGAACAGGCTAACCAGCCCATACAAGGGCCGGCAGCAGCTGTCATAGCTATGAGGGGTGAGCCCATCAGGCGCCCCAGGGGCAGAGGCCGCGGCAGGGGCCGTGGCCGGGGAGCAGCCCAACGCGCAGCAGAAGGACAACACCAAGGACAGGGAAGACACGTTAGAGTTAGAAGGGGTGTTAGGCGCTATGGATTTGATGAGGAAAATGAAGACCATGGGGAAAATGAAGTAGAAACTGGACCAGAGACAGAAACAGAAAGTGTTAGGGAAGACTCAGAAAATGAAGGGGAAGTAGAGGAACCTAGGGCCTATAGGCATAGAAGGGAGAGAGTAGGTACTTCTAAAAATAAATTCCAACTTCATAAATACGATGGGGAATCAGATTATGCAATCTTTCAACTCCAATTTAGGGAGGTAGCAAAGGCCAATAAATGGAATGAGCAAGAAAGGAAAACTGCTTTGCTCCAAGCTTTGACAGGGCATGCCACTGATGTAATTAAAACATTGCATCACCAGGGCAAACCTATGACTTTTGATAATTTAGAGGAAATATTACTAAGGCAGTATAGCAAAGAACCTATGTTCTGGGAAAGAAAGCAAGAGTTTACTTCTCTTAAACAAAAACCAGACCAGTCAGTCAGGGAATTTGCCAGGCTAGTAGAACGAGCAGGTAGGGCATGCTTCAGAAATATTCCAGAAAGGGATATTCAAGAGGCATTAGTTGAACAATTTTGTAAAGGGTTAATAGATCAGAATTATGCCAAGGGCATACCATTTGGATGTCCAATACTATAGATGAAGCTGTCAATACATACAGCAAGGCTAGGGCTATAATAGGGGAGCCCAGTGCCAAAAAGGCCAGGCTAGTTAAAGTAGAAAGCCAACCATCGACCTCAAAGGATGATGATGGCAATACCTCTGATGCTTCTGTTAACATGGTTTTTCCATCTGGAAGCAATACTGCAGTTCAAAACAATAATGGGAATGGAAATAGTCAGAATAGCAATGGGAACCAGCAAAATGCTAATAGCAATGGTAATGGTAATGGGAATAGCCAAGGAAGTAATAGTGGTTTCAGAGGTAGGGGCCGAGGCCAAGGAAGAGGCAGGCCAAGAGGGTCTAGAAATAGGGGAGGAGGTCGAGGTAACTTTAACAACTATAACAATAATAGTGGGAATGGTAGTGAATGCAACTTTTGTGGTAAACAGGGACATCAAGAAAGGGATTGCTGGGAAAAGAGAAAGGAGGAAGGAGCTTGCTATAACTGTGGCAAGTCAGGGCATATAGCAAAAGATTGCAGGGCACCTAGACAAAATAATAGTAATTCAGGGAATTATAGGAATAATAACAGGGGGCATTGGTCAGGGACAGGGTATTTACCGCAAATGGAGTACCCACCTGATATGGTGCATGCTGCCATGATGTGGTACAGAAGCAAGGACAATCAGGGCCAAGCTTCAAATTCGGGTGGAACAGCCAATCAAAACCAAGGAACAGGACAGGGACACGGGCAACTAGCCATTGCCAACACACCATTCGTACCACAAAATCCTGCAACAAATTCGGGAAACGGTTAAGTACCTCTAGTGTGATGGTGGGACCAGGGGTACACACACAACAACAACCACCACATACAGAGACAGAACAGCGGTTTCCTACAGTAGAGCAAGCACAGGAAGAAGAAGTTAAGCCGGAACAGCCATTGGTAGCTGAGGAAGAGAATTCCATGGGTTTAGAAAAATGTAATGTTTGCTCATTGGGAAGCAAAGCACCTGTGTTAGAATGCTCTATTGACGGAAAACCTGCTGAAGTAGTTATTGACACAGGAGCTGTAATAACAGTTTTCAAAAGATCTGGCAAAACACTTCAACCAGCTAAGTTAAGATTAAAAAGTGCAACTTCTCACAAGGCAATGCTTTATGGGCCAGTCCAGGTGCAAATTATTATTGCTCAATGGGCTTTCCGTTTCTATGTTATGAAGCGGATATAGAAGAGAATTTATTGGGATATGATTTCTTAGATTATTTTGATGCTACACTTAGAATCAAAAATAGAATCATAGAGTTTCCAACTCCAGATAAGTCACAGATCATTAGTACTCAGTTTAGAATTGGCAAAGCTCTTAATAAGGGGAAGTACAGGGCTGGGGAAGTTTTCTATCCAGTCAGAGCAGGCCAAAAGACTGTTTTGAGACCTTTCGTGGAAAGCAAATTGACCACTGTTCTACACACTGACTATGAAATAGAAAGTGTTGCTAAGAACATGGATATGGATATGACACTAGACTCTACTGTTACCCCAATTCAGGCAAGTAGGAAACTGGATGACGCTCTGTCCAAGCCCCATTCACAACCTAACTGCCGAGATGGGATAGAAGCAGGGAGTCGAGTGAACGTGGAAAATGACATAGAAATGGAAAGTGATCAGAAGGGGCCCCTCGTGTCAAAGAACACGATCACATACGTAGAAATGGAATATGACTTGGAAAATGACTTAGAAAGTGACACCATAGTGTCTGTAAACAGAAGTGGGTTCGTTGAACTCGACTTAGAAAATGGAAGAACAAAAGAAAGCTTAGTCCAAAGGGGTTTCAAAACAGAGAATAAAGTGAAATTGGGAGTGTTTTCTACAACTCCAGGAATGGGTAGCAAAGTAACTAGGTTACCCAATTCAGTACTTGCTCAGTCAGGGGTAGTACCTTGTGTCACTGCTCCATTAGATGTAACTTTGCAGAATTTCGGGGATAAGTGTGTAGCTATTCCAAAATATGCCGTCCTGGGAGAAGTTTATGTGTTGCACCCACTTGAATATCATAATTCTGTAACAAAAGGACAAGATAAAGATAATGATGGAGAGATAACTGAGTGTAGTGAAGAGCCAGATCTAGTAGACACGGTAGATATGCCAATTTTAGCGACAACGGTGGATCACGAAACTGTGAAATTTGAAGATGCCGAATTTGACCCAAAGCCAAAAGACTCAATTGCTAAGGACCAAGCGTTACCATCAGACTTGCAAGAGTTAGCAGATAAAACTCCAAATCTGACACCAGATCAAAAGAAAAGTCTGGAAAATTTATTAAGAAAGCATTGTGACGTATTTGCTAAAGATAATACTACATTCGGGAAGTGTCCGTGGTTAAAGTTTCGAATAGATACGGGAGATCATCCGCCGATTTAACAAAACGCGAGACCGGTACCGATTCATTATAGAGAGGCTGTGAGGGAAACCATATTGAAGTACCTACAGCAAGGAGCAATTAGACCAAGTCAGTCAGCTTGGGCTTCTCCAATTCTTTGTGTTATGAAAAAGACTGGAGAGGTACGAGTCTGTATTGATTATAGAGCATTGAATGCAATTACACGAGTACCTGCTACAC
The DNA here is from genome assembly GCA_038380765.1 of Odontothrips loti. NCBI lineage: Eukaryota > Metazoa > Arthropoda > Insecta > Thysanoptera > Thripidae > Odontothrips > Odontothrips loti. Next base: position 308,225 of record JAZGLN010000133.1, on the reverse strand, counting down.
CTATTCCAAGGGTACAGGACTTGTTAAAAAGAATGGGAGGGAAGAAACTGTATCATGCTTTTGATTTGGCTCATGGTTACCATAATTTAGAAATTCATCCAGATGATCAGCCCAAAACGGCTATCACACTGCCAGAAGATCTAGGATTGCCTAGCAGACAATTTGAATTTACTAGACTTAGTTTTGGGTTATCAGCAGCACCTGGGGCATTCCAGTGTGTCACTGATAGGTTAATAACACCAGCCAAAAAGCCAACACCAGAAAATGATCTGGGTGATGCAGTTTCAGTTTACCTCGATGATGTATGCATTGCAGGTGATTCCTTTGAAGTCATGTTGCAACGTTTAGAAGCGTTGTTCAGCCGAATAAGAGCATCAGGGTTTCTATTAAAAGCAAAGAAATGTTCATTATTTCAAAAAGAAATTTCATATCTAGGTCATATATTATCAGAGTTGGGTATAAAGACTGATGACAATAAAATCAATAAAATTCTTCACTGGGCTAGACCAAATGATCAAAAGGAATTGAGATCTTGGTTGGGATTAGTAAATTATTATACTAAATATGTTCCTCACTTAGCAACAAAAGCAGCTCCTTTGTATGGGTTAATGAAAGCTAAAGTAACTTGGGAATGGACTCAGAAGTGTGAAGAAGCTTTTGAGGCTATTAAGAAAGACTTAACTTCACCTCCAATTTTGGGAACACCAGATGTAAATAAGGGACCATTTACTTTGACATCTGATGCTAGTTTAACTGGGCTAGGGGCTGTGCTAACTCAGGAACAAGATGGAAAAGAAATTACTATAGCCTATTGGTCAAAAGTCTTAAACCCAGCACAAAGAAATTATTGTGCAACTCACCGTGAATTATTAGCATTGGTTGAGTCAGTAAAAGCATTTAATCATTATTTAGCAGGAGCACCATTCGTGGTAAAATCAGATCATGCTGCTTTGCAGTGGCTGAGAAGTTTCAAAAATCCCACTGGTATGTTGGCCAGGTGGTTGGAGAAACTGGCTCCTTATCAGTTTCAAGTAGTTTATGTAAAAGGGACCAGCATTGGTCATGCAGATGCTCTTAGTCGTAGACCACAAAGGCCCTGTAATGAGGATTGTAAGAAATGTATTAGAATTGAAGAAAGGGAGGAAGCATCTGTAAACACTACTGAAACAGCAGTGTCAGCAAATCTAGCACAAGTTGTACAAGTAGAATATGTAAATAGTTTCAATGTAATCCACTATGAAGGATCAATCTTTGATAGTGAAGCTAGATTACCTTTGGTCCAGGCTGTGAGCTGGGACGGTAAAATGGGCGCAGGTCTGGCCAAAGAAGTTGATAGAAGATTCAATGTAAGAGAGCAGTTCCTTTCAAGAGATAGAACTTGTCCTGGTGTGGTACCTGTGTGGACAGGACAAAGAATGATTGTTAATGTAATAACAAAGTACAGATATTTTCATAAACCATCACCACAGCAAGTCAAAGAGGCATTGTTCCACTTAAAGAATTGGTTACAGTTTTACAAAATTTATGAGTGGTGTATGCCTGAGTTTTCTTGTGGTAGAGACCAATTAAACTACCAGAGACTAATTCAATTCTTAAAGGAAGTGTTCTCAGATACAAATATGCAAGTGCATATGTATCACTTACAAACAGAAAATGTAAATAGAGTAGCAAATGTAAATATGTTAAAAACAGTAGACTGCATACCCTGTAAACTAGTAGATGTTAAACAAATGCAAGAATTACCTGTGTCACTGCAAAATGTCATGGTTAACTGGACTTCCATAGTAGCAGATGGAGTCAGCTCAGATGAGTTGAGAAAAGAACAAAGGCTTGATAAAGACATCATGCCCCTAATAACTGCAGTTGAAAATGGAAAACGTCCAGATTTCCAAGACATTTGTGGATGTAGCAATAAGACTCGAGCACTTTGGCATCAGTTCAAATCACTTGTAGTTAAGAATGGATTGTTATTTAGAAAGTATGAGCATATCACCAGGGATCCTGAAAGGATAAACTATGAATTAGTATTACCATCAAAGTATGTGAAAAATACCATCAAACATTATCACGAGCAACTAGGGGAAATTAATCATTTTGGAGTAAATAGGACAGTAGCTCATATGCAACGATTCTTTTGGTGGCCTGGAATGCAAACTGATATCCAATGGTTTATTGCAAATTGTAAACAGTGCCATAAGCATAAAGGGGTTAAGAACAGGTTTAAGCCACATTTAAAAATATTTCAAGATGGGGTTTTGCATGGGAGATGGCATGTAGATTTAGCGGGACCATTCAATAAAAGTAAAGAGGGTTATACTCACATCATGATAGCAGTAGAGTCATTTTCCGCATGGCCAGTAGTAGTCCCTTTGTATGGCAAGTCATCTTCAGAAGTAGCAAGGGCTTTGATTACCCATGTATTTTCCATATTTGGGTCCCCCATCTCAGTAATGATGGACCAGGGGAAAGAATTTGAATCCAATACCATGGCAGAAATAGCATACCTGTATCACATAAAGAAATATAAGATATCAGTGAAGCATCCAGAGTCCAATGGAAAAGTTGAAAGATGGATTAGAACTTTAAAGCAACAACTTATAATGCTAGTGGAAATGGACCAACTGAAATGGCCGGAATACTTACCTTTCATTGCTCAAGCTTATCGGAATCTTCCAAATGAAATAACCAAGTGCTCTCCATATGAAATAATGTTCGGAGCTCCCATGAGGACTCCTTTACAATTAGAAAGAGAAGCACCTCCGTCTCAAGAAGACTGGTCAAACAAGAAGGATAAATATCCATTGTTTGTGAGAGAAGCTTTGAGTAAGATTCATGATTTGGTCAGAGATATCAAAAGGCAATCTGCAATTAAAATGAAAGAATATTATGATAGAACAGCAATGCTCGCACCATTTAAGATAGGAGATAGAGTGTATTTCTACCAAAAAGTCACCAGAACGGGACAAATGAGAAAGTTAACCTCACCTTGGCATGGACCATACGTAATTCTGGACATAATCAACGATTGCAACGCCCAAATTCAACAAGAAGATCCACCGCACAGGAAATTAATCGTCCACATCGATAAATTGGCGGCGTATACACCGCAAAACGCGGAAGAAGACTTCTTCGGAGCTGCATGGTTAACGTTTGTGTAAAGAACGTTGATTCTATGGGCAGTCACGGCCACCTGGATATAAGCAACACCGCCAGCTACAAGTGCCGCGAGATTCAAACGGCGTAGATCGATCGAGCAGGGCGTATTGACGACTGTCAATCCTTTAACCGGCTAGATCTGGTTTAATCTCGATAAAACGGGACCAAAGCCGATCGAAGCCGATCAAAGCGGATCGAAACGGATCAGTCCAGCTCCAAACAACGACATGGCACCAAGGAAGTGGATCGCCAGAATGCCAAAGGAGACCGAGCACGAAGGAGCCTCAGCACTAGCACAGCACGGAGTAGCGACGACAGCACCGAGGGGAAGGCCAGCATCATTCACAAGAAATTAGAGGAGCAGTTCGGGACCATCGAGACCACACGGGACCAAAAAGCCAGTAAGAGAGTGTACGAGAGAAAAGTGCGTCGCTGGAAGAAGTTAAGGCAACTGCCTTAAAGTGTTTGGCAAGGGACAGGCTGAGAAAAGAAGAGGCAAAGAAGAGACGAAGTGCAGAGACAATCCAGGAGAAAAGGAAAGGAAGTGGAAGAAAATGGAAGGACAATGGAATGAGGAGCAGTTGTGGACAGTGGAGGAGTTGGAGAACGATCTGAAATTTAAAGGAAGACGGGAAATGGAAGAGGAGCTAGAGAAGATAGAAGAATTAATTAAGACGAAACAGGAGGAAGTTAATGAAATGAAGAAAACAGAAGAAGCAGAGGAGATAAGCAACGAAGAACTGTGTATGGATCTGAATGTGCTAATTGAACAAATAGAGAGGAAGCAAGAAGAATCAGGAGCGGTAGCAGAGGAAATAGAGAGGATGGATAGAATGATAGCCGAATATTGGTCACAGGAGTGTGAAGTAAGTGGGAATAAGAAGGAAGTAAGCAGAGATGGAGTGGAAGGATTGGTGGAAATGGAGATTAGCAAGGTGGAAATAGGGGGGAAAAGTCTAGAAACTATGGTGCAGGAATTAGAATGTGTAGTAAATAGTGTTAAAGTAGTGGCGGGAAATAAGAATCGGCAAAGATGTAAACACTGTGGGTCTAGGGACCACAAAACCGCAGAGTGCAGCAAGAAGGGGCTGCGTAAACAATTTAAACTTAGAAAATAATTTGTTACTTTTAAGCTTGCTCAAAGTTAATGTTTTCCAGTTAAGTTATCTATACTTTGTTTTCAGGTTTGTGTTATTACTACTTTGTTAACTTTTAAGTATCGTTAGTGTTTAATTTTAGCCAAGTGCTCAAGTCGAATTATTTTAGGGTATTAGAAATCAGAAATGTGTTTTAAATTATTTAAAATGTAAATGAAATTACTGTGTTAGTTAGTTAAGTATTGCTAGCATTGTATTGTTATTTGTAAGCTAGCTAGTTATCTTGTTCAATAAATTGTGATCAAAATGAAACTGAATCTCATTTGCAAACACGAAACTTGAATCACTGCACCTGTTTCCGAATGGTTGGAACTAGTGATGGGCGATCTCGATTCGATCCGAGGAAAATCGATTTTTTGGGTCCGATATATCGATTTTTTGAATCGATAGTACGCCTGCCGATATATCGAGAAATCGATTTTTTAGGGATGAATTTTGATCTCGATCTAGAAGCAAGCTTTCGACCCTGTCCTACCGCGCCCACCGCGCGTTATGAACGACTCCGCTGCCTGCGCTGACGATATTCGAGAACCGGCAGAACATTCGACGTGATTCGAAGCGTCTGCTGGCGCGAGAACAAACCTCGAGGTACTGGCGGACCCCGCCTCTCCTCTCTGCTCCCTTTCCCTCGCTCGCCCGGTCGGCCGGCCCGTAGGCGAGACGAGAAGGCGGGGTGAGCGAGCGTGGTGACGGAGGCAGAGAGAACGCATATTTTTCTTAAAAATTTGAATCGATCTGGTTAAAATCGATCTTTTTCACCCGATAAATCGATTTCAGAGATCGAACATTTTTGATACATCGATCTCCGGAGATCGATTTTTTTATGAAGATCGCCCATCACTAGTTGGAACTGCGTGCTATGGTCAAGGTATAAGATAAAGGAAGCACATCAGAAAGTAAAAGCCTAAAAGGCAACAAATGTATTCAAATCATAAGGTTTAAAACCTAAAAGGCAACAAATGCATTCAAATCAAGGTTTAAAACCTAATAAGGCAACAATCACATTAGTAAGAGCATAACACTTTAAATCATAAAGTTTAAAAGCCTACTAAGGCAACAAAGCACATTGGTGGATAAGAACACGCTCAAAGCATAAAAGCTGCGGGATCGTCCACGGCATCAATGAGAACGCCATCTTGGATAACAGTCTAAAAGAAAAACAAACAAAACAACACATTCCCAAGTTAGGAAAACACAACGAAAAGCTCAGAAGAGAACAAAGAAACAAATGCAGAAATACTCACAAACACAAGGGCACCACACAAGGAGCAGACCAGCTCCCCGGAGCCATAGAGGTACTCCGCAGTGTGCCACCTCACTTCAAAGATAGAAAACTCCGGAGGGAGAAAAACCATTGGCGGGAGGTGACGGGGAGGGGCAATGCGACAGCGACTGCAAATCTACAAAGGAAGCCAAGGCAGGCAACACTTAGAAATGGCGCCCAAAAGGGTGATCCCCAGTTCACGATTAGGTAAAAAAAAAAAAAAAAAAAAAAAAACTCACCGTAACTAAGGCCTGCCTGGTGGCATCAGCCACCAAATAGGCATGTACGAAAACCTCCACCGCCCGGTCCAACACCGGAGCCACGGCTACCTGACGAACGGCCACCGGCTCCAGGGGTGCCGGTGCGGCGACTCCAACCACCTCAGGCGCTTCATCCTCTTCCGTCAGGTCTATCAACTCCACCGCTCGATCATTGACAATTTCTACTCTCACTTCCTCTCCCGACATAGACACTTTCCTGCCAGCCATTACTCTTGGGTTGATGCCGCCCACTCAGAAACACTACACACAACCGACGCCGACCGACGCTGTGAACCAACTGACGCCAAGCCAAAGTGGGCGAGACAAGTAGGCGTAACGGTCGCGGGGAACGTACCACGCATGCGCAAATCACACCGGCGGCGCGCTAGCCAATCAGAGCGCAGAAGTCAACCGCATGACAACCACAACCGATGTAGTTTCAATCCTCGAATAAAATCATAAGATCGCAAATAGATTTGAAGTGAGCGATAAAAACTCTAACGCAGAGTTGTGATTTTGTAAAGATATCTTGGTCCATAAAATAGTCATGAGCAAATGAGTGAGTTTAAAATACGTGAGTCAAGTCAAGTTAAGTCTCGTAGTTTTTGGCGGCATTTCACAGTTCGTGTACCCGAAAATAGACAAATGAAGATCGCGCACGGAAAACGAACGAAGACGATTCAAAATTTGAAAATAGAAATTCTAGCAAGTAGTTGCATGAATAAAATGGAAAGAAATGACTAAAATAAATGATGAATCGTTGAAATTCGGGTTTCGGCAAAATCTTTTATAACAAATTAGAGATCTAAACTGAGGCAACAAGTGTTTTAAAATGACGTCTCAAGTTTGGAAACCAAGAATAGAAAGTTAGGACTCCGACAGGAGAATTAGAGATTTCAGCTCAAGAAATTCCGGGAACACCAGAATTCATCAAGGACGTCGTAAAATCATGGACGAGAAGTCATCACGGCAACCAGAGCAACATCGGGCAGACATCGGGCAGACTTCGGTTAACAGCAGCAGCCGCAGCCATTTTGCGAGGGGAAGGAAGGACAGGATAAGTTAAGTTGTCTTGAAGAGTCAACATAAAAACAAATAGCTAATGTCAGTTAGTTTAGATTATGGTGTCTTAGTCTAAGTATTAGGATAAGTCTAGTCTGTAAGTGGATAGGTCAGAATAGTGATAGGGATTAGCATGACACCAAGGGCTTAGTACAGGCACCTTAACCTGAAAAAGGTTATGAAAAGGTAAACAAACATACTGTGTCAGATGTAATTATGTTTCAGTATACGGACACTGTCTACAGTCATCAAATTGTTCCACATCGTAGCCTCAGCCACAAGAACCAGCTACCAACGCCAGGAGTCAACAAGAAACTCAGCATGTCAACTGGAAGATTTAATAATGTTTTCTGATCCACTTCCTCGAGGGGATTTCTAAGTCTCACATAGGAGTAGTCTTACAACCTAACTACTGTCTTCATTGAGAAAGGCAAGTGGGTTTTTGCATTGATGGCCAGAATGCAAACCTTTGTGAAAGATATCTAAACTCGGCACGACTGAAGTGTAATAGGAAGGGATCAAACCTTTTTGTTTATTTGCTTTAAACCATGAAAGTCATTTGGGCTTGGAACTGGACACTCTAAGCAAGCACAAGTGGAGTTGTGTCAAATGATGGAAGTGGTCTTACAGGTCAGCAGAAATTAGATTAGCTAGTGATAGGGCTTTATTGCGGTGAGCTTCTGAGTAAGGTTTTTGCGCCCACAGGGTTTTTCCTTACTCCTTGTCCAAATGGGGAAGTCTCTAATGTCCACTTAAAGTCTGTAACGCGTTACTATAGTCAGGAATAGGTAAAAGTGATCAATTATTGATGAAATTGTAACAATTTTAAAATTTGTAAAGGACTTAAAGAGAGGAAGGGAGCTTAAAAAGGAGGGAGTGGTGTTACATAGAGCAGCATAATTAAAAGATAAAACATAAACTGATCAGTCTATGGGCAACATAACCCTTTCCTTTGTTGATACCCGATAGTCATCTATTTATCCGCTGCTGACATCTCTCGAGTACCTCCCACACTAGTACCCCCACCATTTCTTATTCTTCCTTACTTCCTCTCTTCGTCCTATAAATGCAGGCGCCACTTTCCCAGCGGCGCCACTTCGTGTAGCGACTCCTTACGGTCAATACATTGGCTTCAACCCTACACTCCGACTCTTATTCCGCCTCCTCTACGTAACAGTTAGTACAAGATACACCACATTTTGTTGTCCATGATTTTGACAGTGGAATAATTGGCACCAGTTTTTGCTCATAATCATTATTTAAAAATGGTCCTTTATAATCTTCAAATTTACAGATCAAAACTGCAGGCATGTCAACTGGTGGTCGTTCATCGGGTCTGTAAATTATATCCACAATGACACCAAGAGCACCATTGACCAAACCTTGCTCAGTCCACAAATTACACCTTAGCATGATTTTGCAAGTTAAACCTAAAACTAAAGAACTACTCAAGCCAGAAGCATCATCAATGGATCCAGATTCTGCTTTTGGACAGTTATGTTTAGCAGGGATAATGGCTATTGGTACCGGTTCATTAGTAACACAATGACGCAAAGAAGTTAAATAATCAATATTATGTTTCTGCACCAGCGGTTTAGTAGGAAACAGTCTAATTGCATCTTTAAAATCCTTTCTCTCATCACTAGATACATTCAATAAAAATCTAGTTTTCAAGTATGTATAATCTTCTTCTCTGACTTTTCCTCTGCTAATACGATCTAAAACACTTCTAAATTGTGGATCAGATTGTCTATGAACTTCTCTTAAAAAAATTGCTGATTCTATTTCACTGAATACAAATTTCCCATGAAGTTTTGCAGGATGTTGGGGAATAACTTCGGAATACAAAGGAGTATCTTTCACTGGTGGCAACTGATACACATCTCCTGCAAATAGCAATTTAGAATTAATAATATTTAATTCAAAAATTAAACATCAAAGAGTTACTGATATTCTTACCAAAAAATAATACAATGTAACCACCAAACAAGTCATTATTATTTCCACTTGATTGTTTCAGCCTTCGATCAATTGCTGCCATCATTGCACATCCTACCATACTGTATTCATCAATTACTATGAATTTGACATCTTTTATTTCATTGCAGAATTTTCTGGAAGCTTCATTCTGCAAATCTTCGAAATCATAAATATTTGAAATGTGCAATATAGAATGGATAGTGGATCCACCTATATATACTGCAGCAACACCAGTTGGAGCAAGCAGTAAAATAAAACCAACACCTAATGCAGTCATAATCTTGTTGGTAACAGCTCGTATAACAAGACTCTTTCCAGTACCTGCATACAATTTAATTATTAAAGTTTATAAAATTTAATAGGTATTTAATTCATTTTGGCTAACAAACATTACTTACCAGCTGGACCTTGTACAAATACAGATTTTGGTAAATGCAAATCAGAATGTTCTGCATTAGTGATTTTTGTTATATGGATTTCTATCAAATTAATCACTGTCATCTGATCGCTGTTAAATTGTACATTAGGATAATCAGGAATTTCGGCAACATTATGAAAATCAGCTTTGTTAGAGGCAAGGAAATTCTCAAGTTCTTCAATTGTATAATTTGGATAATTCTGTATACTTGAATTCCAATCGTTAACAGTATCCAGGTATCTTCTTCCAATTTCTGGTGCTGCCACAGTTTGTCCAGGAAGCATAGATGAAATGATCATATGGTCTTCTGTGGTTGTGCGATATGGAACATCTCCATTTTCAAACTCATCATCATTTAAAACTTCTTCAACATCAATGTCAATTCCATTTAAACTATTTACATTTTCACTTTCTTCCTTTTTAATTACATCAATATTATCTTTCTATAATTGTTCCCATGACAAATTTTCGTTTTCAAACTGATTCATAGATGTCCATGGAACATGCAATAAGACCTTCATTCGATAAAATTCTTCATTGCGCTCTTGATTTTCTTTAAATTTGATTTTAGGAAAAACTACAACAATAACGTGATTACTTCTGATTCTTTTGTGCTGGTAATCAAACCATTTAGTCATGTACCAAAGACTTTTGTTGCCATAAAGATCTTGATTACGTTCACTATATTTCTGAACAAGAGATTTTGAATTGCGTACATTTTCATTTAAGGGCACCCAATTTTCTTCTTTAGGCATATATAATGATACAAATGATCTACTGGAAGATACCAATTTTTCACTCATAATAATGTGTCCAACTTCTTGTGCAGAATAATCTCTATCAGAACAGGCTTTGATATACAATTTTTGAATTGCATTCTTAGCAGTTGAATTACTGCTCTCACATACTTCTTTAAATACCTCTTGCATACTTTGTGACTTTACTTCATGCTTTGAAACATATTTTGCTAAATAGTTTACCAAAGCTTGTTTTGATAAAACTGGAGCAATGTCCATATTAGCTCGCCATAACATTATAATATAAGGATTGTATTTATTGAGGCGTTCATCATTCCTTTTAGGCACAAATTCAGGCTCTCCATTCCCTTTGAGCTTAATCTCGCTGAATTCACGCATCTCCCGAGGAAATTTGAAGCGACAACCAGTATTTTTAATGCAATATCCTTCAGTACACTTGGTATGTCTTTGCACACGATTTAAAAGCTCTGCCAAATCTTTTTCTAAATCAATGACATCTTCAAGTTCAATGCGGCATGGGTGAACTACAGCAGGTGGTGCATTTACATTTGGATTAGTGGAAGAAATCAATTCATCAAAATATTCAATTATTTTTTTGATATCTTCTTGAGACTTTTGTGCCAAATCTGTGATATCAGGAGCACCCTTCAACCACATCAGTCCATGAACATGGGGACTTCCACTGTTGAAAATAATAAATAACAATAAATATATTGGTAATTACATCAGTTCTAAAAGCATATGATTCTATACATACCGATGCTGGTATTCAATTCGATACCAGTAATCAACAGCTTCAAATTTAGGCTTTAGAACCTGAAGAAAAAATTGCATGAAATTCAACTACAACACCTCAGATAAGCAAGACAAATAGAAAAATTAATTCTTTACCTTGTTTAAAAAACTGCTAACTCTCTCAGAAAAATATTGGTCTACAATACAAGTATTGGATTTTTTGCTATTAAATCAGCACGTCTTTTTTCAGAAATACTGCTTAAATTCTCCTCTGGACATAAAAGTTTAAATAACCCAGGCCAATGAAAATCAGCAGCACTCAGAGTGAAAAATACAGTGGGCATACCCAACTGTTCAATCATCTCCAACAACTCTTTTGATTTAGTTTTCCAACAACTTTTGGATCCTCTGACATTTGCACATTGAAACATAATACTATCAACTAATGATGGGTTTTCTTTGACTTTCTCTTTAAGTTCTTCTACATTCATGTTTTTCATTTCAGAATGTTTCTTTACATACAAATTACCTTTCTCTATGGCACTCCACCTCATTAATGAATTCATTGCAAAAAATCGAAATCTTGTGTGCTGGGCAAATCTTCCATCTTCATATCGAAGCATATGTTTGAAATAGTCTGATGGATTTACTTTGATCTGCCTGTTATCACGTAAATCTGCTTTACCATAAGGAAATAAACATGGAAATGCTTGACATATGTAACCTGGAGTATTGAATTCATTTAAAGGCTCTTTTGATAAAGGAGGCCAATTCAACACATCTTCATCACTTTCATTCTCATGCACTACATCACCAAGCTTATGTTTCACTTGTTCATTTTGATTTGATGATATATTTAAAGGGACACATCCTTCAGATATATGAGGTCCTGTAAGTTCTCCTTCAATGCTGTCATCCTCAATACATTCCTGATCTTCAATTTCTATTGCAGATAAATATTCCATAACATTCCCATCTGCGGGCAAGAGCTCTAAATTTTCCTCACTGATCTCTATATCTTCATAATATATATTATTTCGCTTCAGGCACAACAAAGCATCGCGTACTTTAGCAGCTCTCACGTGGAATTCTCTTGGTTTATCATTGGCACCTTTAGTTTTAACAGTGATAAGAGAAGACATATCAGTAATTTTATGAGGCAACTGCTTTGCTAAGGCTGTGACATCTTGACTAAAGTTTATGACATTTCCTCTATATCCATATTGATGACCTTTAATTTTAAAATAAATAAGAAATGGATGAACACGAGAAATCAATTGCTCTTCCATGTAAGATAAGCCTTTTAGTTCATCAGGAATTGGTCCAGGATCCATATTGTTCTCTGAAGAAAATGTCATACAGTTGTTGTTGTGCAAACACGGATATTTTAATAGTCTTCTGCACCAGAATTTCTCTTTACATGCTGGGCATTTGTGGTCCTTTAAATCATTCATATCTTTAATGAAAGCTTTATAAAATTTGTCTTTCACATTCAAAACCGATTCTGCACAATTCGATGGCTGTAGAACACCTAAGACACAAACCAATATTTAGTTTAAAAGCTGAATGGTTCATGTTAATTATTACCCAAATAAAGTATACGTACTGTTGTTATTTTCAATGAAGTTAGGCTGTATTAAATTATGATCCATATCATTAGAAGGAATAGGAATATTGTCTGTTTCTAAGGGAGCTGAAAACACATGACATGTGAATTAATATTGGTATACTTACTGATCCTTTGATAGTGATTATTACAAAAAGCAAGCTCACCTGCAAAAACATCCAATCTGTGACCAAAAACTGGGAATAAACCCATTCCAATATCACTGAGAGGTTCAGGTAAATGGAGAGTTGGAACTGCATTTTGAAGCAATCTCTTTCTCTTATCATTACAAGGTAGGCGTACGCCAGACCGCGTCGTGGCGTAACAGGCTTCGCTCACCGCGAACCACTGTTCCGCCCCTCCACGCCTGGCGTACACCTACCTTGGCCTGCCGGCGGCTGTCACCGGGCGTGTGGGACCCTGCGGGGCTAAATAGTCAGTACGGCGCCCTGAGGGCGCCGGTCTGAAGGCGCGAGGGACGCTACGCTTCTAACCTAACCCCTGGACGTACCTACTCCAACAGTATTGTGAACTTCTCTACCGTACTTAATCGTGCTTAACTCTAACCTAACTTACCCTAAGCCTACTCCAACCTTACCTACCCTTCCCTACTCTAACCTAGCCTACCCCACTCTAAACTAACCTACACTTCTCTGACCTAGCCTACTCCAACTTCCCCTACTCATTCTGGACTTCCTAACCTACCCTTCCCTACTCTAACCTAGCCTACCCTACTCTAAACTAACCTACTCCAACTTCCCTTACCCATTGTGGACTTCTCTGCTACTCAATGCTGCTCAAACCTAACCTACCCTAGCCTAACCGGTTCCGGTCCAAAAAGGCCCTGCTTTGACAACTGGCACCATCAGCAGCATCTGGGGTTTTCTTCAGGATTGTGATTGAGGTCCTGAGTGTATTTTAAGCGTTATCGGTTCCCATCTTTAAGTTTCAAATACTGCTTTTATTAGCAGTTTTTCCTTTTGTTCCTGCTCCTGCTCAAGAATGCCCTGTTTTGGCCCCTAGCACCTGCAGCAGTACCTTAAGGTCAAATTTGGCATTTTGAATGGGGTCTTAGGGTGATTTAAGAGGGGGTCGGTCGCCATGTTTAAGTTTGATTTTCTGCACGATTTAGAATTTGGCACCCCGTCCCAGTTCCTGCCCAAGAAGGCCCTGTTTTGACCCCTAGCACCTGCAGCAGCACCTGAGGTTGCTTTCGGCATGTTGAATGGAGTCTTGGGGTGATTTTAGAGGGGGTCATTCGCCATGTTTAAGTTTGTTATTCTGCACGATTTACAATTTGACCCCCGTTCCAGTTCCTGCCCAAGAAGGCCCTGTTTTGACCCCTAGCACCTGCAGCATCACCTGGGGTTAATTTCGGCATGTTGAATGGAGTCTTGGGGTGACTTTAGATGGAAGCGGTGGCCATGTTGAAGTTTAAAATTCTGCACGATTTAAAAGTTTGCCCACATCTTCCAGTTTGTGCCCAAGAAGGCCCTGTTTTGCCAACCGGCACCTGCAGCAGCACCTGGGGTCCTTTTCGGCATTGTAATTGAAGTTCTGAGTGTATTTGAAGCGGGGTCGGTTCCGATCTTTAAGCCCAAAATACAGCTTGTTTAGCAGTTCTTCTATTTGTTCCTGCTCCTGCCCAAGAAGGCCTTGTTTTGACCACTGACACCTGCAGCAGCACCTAGGGTCCATTTCGCCATCTTGACTAGGGTCGTGGGGTGATTTTAGAAGGGGTTGGTCGCCATGTTCAAGTAAGGAACACGGCTCGATTTAGAAGTTAACCCTCCTGTTCCAGTTCCCGCACAAGAAGGCCCAGTTTTGCCAACCCGCACCTGCAGCAGCACCTGGGTTCCTTTTCGGCATTGTAATTGAAGTTCTGAGAGTATTTTGAGCGGGGTCGGTTCCGATCTTTAAGCTCAAAATACAGCTTGTTTAGCAGTTTTTCTATTTGTTCCTGCTCCTGCCCAAGAAGGCCTTGTTTTGACCACTAGCACCTGCAGCAGCACCTGGGGTCGATTTCGCCATCTTGACTTGGGTCTTTGGGTGATTTTAGAAGGGGTAGGTCGCCATGTTCATGTTTGAAAATCGGCACGATTTAGAAGTTAGCCCCCCTGTTCCAGTTCTTGCACAAGAAGGCCCTGGTTTGTCAACCGGCACCTGCAGCAGCACCTGAGGTAGGATGCCCCCGAGGTGAGGTTGACTCCGGTATGATGCAAGGAGATTGTGGTTTAAATTTGAGCCCTCTACGATGAACCGTTCTCGAGAAATCGCGCGGACAGACAGACAGACACGCACACAGACAGACAGACAAACAGACAAAACACTTTTGGGCCAGTGGGGTAAGGGCTTCGCTATCGCTCAGCCAATAATACTGATTGTCTCCAAAATGTTCACTACAAATAAAATTCTTTTTGTTTAAATTAACTGTAGTTACCATGGTCAATTCTACATTCCCAGATTTTTGAACCCATTCCTTACATCTGCACAAAAACATAGTGATGTAGCAAATTTTTTTCTTAGTAAATGATAACAAAAGAATGTAATTTTTGCATAAGCAATGTGAATATCCTACATCTCTTACCTTCTGACATTCTCTTGAGAAACTGAATTTTTTAACAATTATCATAGGAAATGAATGAAATGAAACATTATCTAAATGTGTGCTTGTACAGTTACTAACAGAACACACTCTTTTAGTTTTCTTAGCAACGTTCGAATGAGGAATATTATGTCTCTCATTACACTCATTATGAGGTAGTGGAATGTCAGTTGGAGTAGCATCGGACAATCTGATTCTCTTTTCAGATTCATTTGCATCTTCATCATGTGAACGTTTACGACTGGATTCTGCTAAGGGTACATTACACTCATTTCTTGACCCTTCAGATTCAACCTTGAGGGATGGGTAATAAACTTACAGTCAATACCATCAAGAAAACAATCAATCATTACTGCACATGTGACGTTGGGATATTCTACAGAAATATTCTGCAGAAAAGACTCAAACTTACATTAATGTTCCAATCTATTTGAACAACAGATGAATATGTTTCAGTTTCTAAAAATTGCTTGTAAATTGATAAGTCTTCAGAATTCATGGTAAATGCAAGACAACATCACAACCTGTCATCTAGGGACTGCCTCTGGGTTTTAGGCCTACAGTGTGTTAAGTGGGTGAGAGGCAATTGCCTATTGGGTATGACAAATA
This sequence comes from Odontothrips loti, assembly GCA_038380765.1. Classification (NCBI taxonomy): domain Eukaryota; kingdom Metazoa; phylum Arthropoda; class Insecta; order Thysanoptera; family Thripidae; genus Odontothrips; species Odontothrips loti. Next base: position 292,615 of record JAZGLN010000133.1, on the reverse strand, counting down.
AAGAACTCCCATTTTTTTATTTTTTTTATTATTAATTTTGCATAGTCAAATTCTGCAATTTACACAAAAACAAATGAAGCCACCAGAATTTAAACAAAAAAAAATTGAACGTATTAAATATTTCACACATACATAGCAAATAAGCTCTGTGTGTTCTAAAATTATATATTTACTTTACAAAATGTACCAAGTCCGCAGAGCTTTTCTATTTATTTACATATAGAAAAATTTAAGGGCTTTTGCTCTGTGCCAGGAACATAGTGCATGTAGCATAGTGGTATATCAATCCAAATATTTGTATTGCTGATATAACTGTATTGTTGTATCAGTTTGCAATATAGTACAACAGCTATGTATTATTCAATTGCATCATTATATTGCTACACATGAACATATGTACAATGTGCTGAGCAATAACTTATATAAGCATTTCCTGTAGGATTCATGTCTGATTTTCATTTAGCGATGTAAATTGTTCAAGTTTAATGCTGCATACAATAAGAAAAATCCATGAATTCGATGAGGTGTTAATGAAGCACTTTTTTCACTTTGATAAATATAAGTTTAATGTCAGTGAATAAGGCAGGTGTAATAGGGAAAACATGAACAATTAATACCACTTTTCTAAAACATATAACATTAACTAAAATTATATTAAAAAAACAAACATCAAGTTTAAAAGCAATATCACATACATAACACTATCATTCATGTAACTCATCTTCACAATACAGCTCATAATATAATGCTATAGATATTCACTGAAATCAATGGGCAACATTAAAGGTACTCACGATCCTTCAAGTCATCCTGAAATCAATGTGAAATGATTCACTCCCAATTTTCATTGTACACTTATTTAATTAAACATTTTGAGCACTATTTTAACATTTAAGTGCCACTCAAGCAAGCTATTATTTTCCAATGGAAAATTCTATGGCTATACTTATACTTTCCTAACTAGCATTTCCATGTAAAGCATTTAAAGTACATTGTACTTGCAATGTACAACCAAATACATTGTCACATTCTGAGAAAATGACAGAAGACTAATGTGTGCTTAGAACACAATAGTACTCCAAATTCTTCATGGATAAGGAATAAACATAACCTGCATAATCTATCCTCAGCATCCTTGACTAAAACCATAAATTAGTTAAATCTGTAACAAAGATTTCACGAGATTATTAATTAGAAATAAATAAGCAATTAAAAATAACTGTAATCCATACTTCAAATAAGATTGATAGCAAAAAGTAATGTAATACCTACTTACCATCACAATAAGTTAGCGCATAATGACTGCTCATTGCTCAGCTGAAGCAGGCTGCAGACGATAGAACCCGATCCTAAAGAACAATCATATTCGAATTGCCATTTACATGGCAACAGCCACCATAACAACTTCAACTCAATTTGTTGGTTCTAAAATTTAACAAGAAAATACTTTGATATTCTGCATAAAGAAATGCAAATATAGAAAAAATTATTATTATATACCTTGAATGGCGCAGCCAAATGGATCTTCAAGATCCTGCCTAGTATTCTTTTTGCACAGGTCACGCAGGATACAGTGGGCAGTACATGGATAGTAAAGAACAACAAGATGACCAACATAGAGTGGTAGTTTGCATATGGCTGTGAGGAGGAAAGGCGGTTAAGTTCAAATGTGGTAAGGATTATTATTTACAACACTCCCCTTTAGTCCGACAATGTTTGAAATTTATACTGAATGTTAATTGAGAATGGGCCAACCTAATGGTCCTCATGCTATCGTTGAATATGGTTACCCTGTGCCATCCTATGTTAAAAAGGTCATTCAAAAATTAATTCAACCAAAGTTACTCTTTCACAGTTTCTGTCAGTGAAATGTACTCCAACTCTGTTGATGATTGGGCTGCCAGTTTTTGTTTCTTGCTTTCCCACGAGATCAAGTCAACTAGCCAGTGTATGACTTATAATCACCTGGATTGTTGGCCCAGCTTGCATCTGCAAAGCCCATCAGACAGAGAGATGGATTTGGGTGTTTTTCATACTTCAGTCCTCTCTCAGAGGTGAATTTTAAGTATCTCACTACCCTCTTAGCTAGTTCCCAATCAGTGGTGGTATAGCAGGAATTTAATTGGGTGAGAAAACTGACAGTATAGGCTACGTCTGGCCTTGTGTTTACACTCAGATATAGCAGACACCCTATCAGTTCTTGATAAGGCAGTGTTTTATTTTTTCCCTCTTTGAGATTTGTTATTTTTAATTGAAACTCTAGAGGTGTTCTGCTAGGCTTGAAGTCTGTCATTTTGAACCTATCGAGAATGTTTTTAATACATTTCTCATGTTGGAGTATCAATGTGCCATTCTCCCAGTCTCTATCCCATTTAATTCCTAGGCAGTTTTTGGCCTCCCCAAGGTCTTTAACCATAAAGTGAGTATTGAGAACACTCAGTAGCTCGAGTTTTTCTTCCCTTTTGTTGTACATGACATGTCATCGACATAGAGAGCTATTATTATCACTGATTCTTTAGAGGTTTTAATGTATACACAAGGTTGGAAATTTTTGAATCCTTGTAAGAATTTTATCTGCCTTCAGGTTCCAGGATCTTTCCGCTTGCCTCAGCCTGTAAACTGATTTTTGAATACGGCAGACCAGATTCTCTGAACCTGTCATGACAAATCCCTCTGGCTGTGACATGTAGACCGTTTTGGACAAGTCACCATTAAGGAAAGCAGTTTTTACATCCCAGTGATTGATTGACAGATAACAGTTCACAGCAGTTGAGAACAGCAACCTCAAGGTAGGCCTTCTTACAACAGGTGCAAAAGCTTCAAAGTAATCTATCCCATAAGTCTGGGTGTAGCCTTTTGCTACCAGCCTAGCTCTGTTTTTCCACCACCAGCCATTTTTCTTTTAAACACATACTTGTTACTAACGATCCTTGCTTTACTTGGCAGTGCCTCCAAAGCCCACACATTATTTTCATCTAACGATTGGAGTTCCTCCTCCATGGCCTTCATCCAAAAATTACATTCGAGGCAGTCAAGTGCCTACTTTAAAGTCTCTGGTGTCGCGGCTTCAGTTGGGATAACCAGGTAGGCTCGATCGAAGGCAGGGTTGTTTTCCGTCTCTTGCTCATCATTGCCAGTGCCATACACAATGAAATCCTTATACTTCCTTGGCACCCTTAACCTCTTTCCAAGATCCTGACCTGTTTAATTTGGATTGGTTTTTGATACACAGCTGCTGTTGTCCGAGTGAGAGCTGCTGTCTTCAACATCTACTATTTCAGAGGAGCTGTCACTGGTGCTCACTGTGTCCTCTGAGACCCTCGACAGGCTAGTAGAAGAGTGTACCTCTGAAACTGAAGACTTTTCTGATGCCCGTTCTGATGCTGGATTTTTTATGATGTTGAATATGTAGTAGGATTCTGGGAGTATTTATCTGAAGGGAAGTAGCTGCTTGCTTTGGTCTCTCCCCTTGAACCTGAGGGATTTAATTTTTCAAGTCTAAAGCTGGAAAAGAGTTTTCTAGAAAATGTAGGCTTCTTTTTACAAATATTTTGGGAGGCTGAATGAAGGGATAGTGAAATAGTTTTGGTTTCTGTTAAACTCAAAGGTCAGTTAACACCTTTTAGATATGTTTTGAAATGTTTTTTGGATCAGCTTGGTGTCGTCCAAAACATTATGGAACATATGTCCATACTGGAATGTGATTAAGAGTAAGGGGCAGAAATTGTAATTTAGTCCAAGCTTTGGACAGAGAAAATTAAACTACTGTTTGTTGGTGAAATTGTATTACCTATTTCTTTTAATTTTGATAATTATGTAATTGGCATACTGGTGTGCATAACTTGGGAACTGGTTACATTAGACTGCTTTGTCTGCCTCCTAAGTTTTTAAGTCAGCTAGCAAATATATTTCTTGCCTTGTTATTTGATAGCTCAGATATAAAGGTTTTGAGAATGAGTTTTTTTTTTTTTTTTTTGGTAGTAGCTGATGAGCTGCTGTTTTAAGAAAAAGACGGCATTTCTGTTGTCACTGATGAAACTGTGTGGAAAGTGCATCTTGGTTTATGTTTTTCTGGAAGTGATAAAAAGGAGCTAATGAAATATTAGGGTGTGTTAGAGGCTTGTCAGCCAACCGCTGCCGCAGGATGTGTTCTTCACATGAGCAGTTTATGGCAAAAGCAACCAAAACTGATTCCACACCATGCAGGACTCCTGAATGGTATGATACAGCACTTTTCATTAAGAACCAGACTTTATCATGGCGTTTTGGGAAGTGTGTTTTTTGTATCTTGGGAAGTTACCATGTCTATGACAGTTTCCATCTGGACACAATACATGATTCTGATGAGGAGGTCTGGAAGTATGTTATGAATGACATTGTTCGTCACTTTATTGAAAAGGTGTGTACTTTAATTTATCTTAATGAACTTGTGCAATCTTTTTATTGTCCTAATGAGTCCAGGAACAAGCCACCGTTATACTCTGATCATTTGAAAGTTGACCATAATTATTTAAAATGTTCTGCAGGTGGGATGAGATGCCTTGTTAGATACGTTGGTCTTTTTATGGGCATCTTGTTGAGGGTCAGCAGCACAAGAGAGTGTAGGAATTGTATTTGCTTACACACTAAGTAGCTGATATCATGACCTTCGAGTCTGCTTTTGATGTTCTATCTTCTTTGCTTGATGAACACCAAATGTTGTACACAAGGCTGTTTCCTAAACTTTTAAATCCAATTTCCATTTTGCTCTCCAGAATGAACTAATGACTTATATTGGCCCTCATGAGCCATTGTGGTGTATAGAGGCATATGGGATGGAGTTAATCTTCCGTCCACTGTTGCTCCTAGCAACAACTTATGTTGGTGCACAGAACATTAAGAGGATAGGACCTTGAAGCTCATTTCGAATGTGGCAAGATATCAGGATTGTTGGTGTTCTCTATATAGAATAACATGGCTTTTGTCAACATTCTTCCATCTACTGTTGAGAATTGGGAAACTGAAGTGGGTGAAAACAAAACTGATGGCAGGAGTATGAGAAGATTGTGTTGTGTTAATCACTATCCATCATGATGTCCCTGTGTTTGGAAGAATTCTAGTATTTCAATTTGCAATGGCTTCAAACTCAGATTGTCGAGCATGTCCATGCTTAAGAAGTAGAGTACATTTATGATTTGAAATATTTATCAATAGATGAGCTTCCATGGTACCACAGATAAATGATGTTAAAAAAGCAAAAGGTGTGTTCCTTTCAGGTGCTATGTCAGACATTATTAACATTTCACTATTAATGTGGTTTGCTTGACTGAAATATGTCTGCATGTTCTGACCTGTATTATGTTCATGTGTTGACCTATATTGTAGCGTACTATGACCGTGACTATAAGGTATTCTGCCTTAAGTACCATCAGTTATTATGCACCAATATTTTTGACAATATTTCCTTCTTCTTGTACTAACTGTGACTCTTAATATTTCTGATGTCTGATGATCTGATTTCTAATATCTGATGTACATGTTCTCTGACTGTATAAGAAAATGTGTAAATGCATACTCACAAATATTTCATTAAATCTGTTGCAATTTTATTTTTTTAAATTATTCACTTCCTTGACAAAAAACAAAACATACACAAAAAAAACAGCCTAAAGCGTGCCACAAAATGAGCTGCTGTCATACAAATTTGAAATGTTCCCAAGATAATATGGGGAACTTGCCATAATACTAAAGTGTCTGATCGTCATGCATTGGGTACTTGTCATTTGCAATCACTTATCTATCAGTAAGAAGTGTGGTAGTCTGCTCTAATTATTATGGTAGTATTGTCAATTCTCAATATCGCCTGGAGTAGACCTGGCTCGCTAAACGTGAATGTCCAGCGCGATCGTTCCGGGCCCGTCGGTGTGCGAGGGCCGCAGGGCACTTGTGCATGCCCTAGTCTCGAGTGTCCTACAGCACTCGGCCCGGTCTCGAGTGACCTGCAGCATTTGGCCGGGTCTCCGTCCAACGTAAATGCGCAGCGACGCTGGCAGCAGGCTAGCGCAGGAGCTCGTGTGTTTGACCAAACTGCGTCAAACCCTCACGTTTTCATTGTTTCATAAACAAGTGCGCTGAAATGTGCTTTGAAGTACCGAATAGGAGATTGCGATGCAAATCCGGCTCTTTGAATAGGCGCGGGGAGGTGCGTTCGTGTGACGGATAATGAACGGGGTCATCAGATTTTAAAATGGTGAAGAAGATATTGTTTCTTCACATAAATTGTAATTAAAAATATAAAAAATGACGGGGTGACAGGTCACAGTTGGTTTGTATTTCTGTTTGGATGTAGCTGAAGACAGTACAGACGATGGTCGACCTAAGCGGTCAGATATATGTTTGTCGGGAACGTAGCCACAGTCCTTCCACGCTGCTCCATCCGTTTCCCCGTTTCGGCTTTCGGCTGCCCCAGCCCCAGCCCAGTCGCCATCACTGCACGCCCAGCTTTGACTCAGGTAAGACGTGCCCATTTGTCTGTTTCATTGTAGTCGCATCCCAAGTTTGTGCGTTCCAGTTCCATTCTTTTCTGTACGAAAGGGTTTCGTTTTCTCTTTATTCGAGCTCCGATTCGACGTTTAGTGCCGCGATTCAGTTATTTTCGTGGTATTATTGTAGCTTCATGGCCGCGGCTCGCCCTCTACTCATGTCTCTAGATGGTGTCGTTGATATGTGGGGTGGATCTATTCATTGAGTCCTCTGCTATGGATACGCCTTCCTGATAAAGCTTTCACCGGGGTAGTACTTCTGGCAGCGAGCAGTTAAGATTGACATGCGTTCTGTACGTAGTCGTGAATTTCGCTGTCAGCTACGGCTGTTCGCTAGGGCAGGCAGGGCACGAGACTTCTGATTCAGTACGAAGGGAACATGTACTGGAACTGGTCGGTTTAACTCGTTGGTTTAACTTCCGATTGAAGTACCATCGGAGCACTCTATTGTTCGTATCAAGTCCGTGTTAGGCTTATTCCCAGCGAGTAGTTTTAGTCTCATTTCGGCGTGTTGTGTGCTTGTGGCTAACTTTTAGCGGGAAGTGGAAGTGCTGATGTCATTTCTCTTCTTCTATTGCAACGATTTTTTGCTCTTGTGACGTGTTTTCTATGGTGGCCGCCTCTTTGAATGGGACATTTAGCCCTGCTCGGGCGAGGTTAAAGAGTTCCTTTCGGAGTGTAGTCTATCATCTGTGTGAGATGCTTCTTTCAGTTGTCTATTATCAGCTCTGAAAGGCTGTTGCATCTTTTACATTTCCTATTGATAAAAGACATGGTGCAGCCTAGAGATCTGTGGCAAGCGAGCCGAGCCCCGGCTCGTCGCTACCGCTGCAGCAGTCATCTCGGCCCGCTGCGATCGAGCCCGGCTCGTGAGGTCAGCTTGCTACAACACGCCGCCATCTCGGCCAATACCACTGCTGGACAGCTTGCCGCTGCAGCAACGGGCTGTGCTCAGGTCGCGGCGGTGGTTGGTGCGGCAGTAGGCGCGCCGGCTCGCTCGTTGCAGATCTCTAATGCAGCCTTCCTTGCCCGCACATGGCTAACCCTGTTGTTATGGTTTTTACCCCTACAGGATGGACGTCTCAGAGATGAGGAGGCTGAGGCTACAAGCCCTGGGATTGGAACGTGCGCCCCCCCTGCCGGATGTGGAGCAGGCCTTGCCGGACGGGGAGCAGGCCTTGCCGGATGTGGAGCAGGCCTTGCCGGATGTGGAGCAGGCCTTGCCGGATGTGGAGCAGGCCTTGCCGGATGTGGAGCAGGCCTTGCCGGATGTGGAGCAGGCCTTGCCGGATGTGGAGCAGGCCTTGCCGGATGTGGAGCAGGCCTTGCCGGATGTGGAGCAGGCCTTGCCGGATGTGGAGCAGGCCTTGCCGGATGTGGAGCAGGCCTTGCCGGATGTGGAGCAGGCCTTGCCGGACGGGGAGCTGCCTACTCCGCCTGCTGCAGATGTTGGGCTTCATCAGGCGCTCCCACTCACCAGGATGTCGCATGCCCCCCCTGTCAACTTCTTGTGCGTGAAAGCTGATGGTAAGATTGGTGTTACCTGCTGTATACAGGCAATTGTTCGTTTTAATGCTTATCTTGAAGTGTGGTGGGCACTACACTTGAACAAAAGTTCCTGTAGAAGAGCACGGCACAGCCATATACTCTACATATAGTGTCTTGCCCACAGGTGGTTATTTTTATGTCTGGCTATACACTTCAGGATAAGCGTATTCAGCAACTGATGTGTTTGTCCTTGTATTAAAAAAGAGTGCTCTTATGCGGCGAAGGAAATACCCTATGGTTTTCTCATGCTCATTTTTCACTTTCATGTTTGCAAGTTGCATATCCTATTTATTTCATTATCTTTGAGAAATTCCTATCATGTGTGTTTCTGTTTGCTTCAGATCTCTTCAATGCCTTTATGATGGCCACCCAGGGAGGCATGTCATTGGGACATGTGGTGCGCAGGAGTGGTGTGTCACCATCGCAGCAGAATGTCTCATCAACTCCGCCCCAAACTGGTTCTACTGGAAATACTGCAAGAAGGGATAGTGTGGACTTCGCCTCAGGTCAGGACAGTATTCCATCCACAGCTACAAGACGGAGCACCTCCCCTCTTTTGTTCCTGTCTGATTCTGAGAGATCCAACTCACCTGCTGCCTTCAGAAATACATCTCCCAAAAGGTCTAGTCGAGCATCTCAAACTAGTGCATCTGCTTGGAGGCGGAGTCCCTCTCCAGACCTCAGTTTCCTGAGTCAGAGACGCAGTCCATCCAGACCTATGAGGAGGAGCCCTTCTCCTGGGCTTTCATTCTTACGTGGGTCTGGTTCTCATAGATCGAAGTCTCCGGCTGCATCCAGAAGGACCTCTCCCAAGAAATCCTTCTGGCAGTCTAGACCCTCTGCAGCTGCATCTTCAACGAGGAGAAGTCCTTCTCCAGACTTCAGTTTCCTCAGTCAGCAACGCAGTCCATCCAGAGCCATGAGGAGAAGCCCTTCTCCTGGGCTTTCATTCTTACGTGGGTCTGGTTCTCGTAGATCGAAGTCTCCGGCTGCATCTAGAAGTACCTCTCCCAAGAAATACTTCGAGCAGTCTAGACCCTCTGCAGCTGCGTCTTCAACGAGGAGAAGTCCTTCTCCAGACTTCAGTTTCCTCAGTCAGCAACGCAGTCCATCCAGAGCCATGAGGAGAAGCCCTTCTCCTGGGCTTTCATTCTTACGTGAGTCTGGTTCTCGTAGATCAAAGTCTCCGGCTGCATCCAGAAGTACCTCTCCCAAGAAATCCTTTGGGCAGTCTCTACCCCCTGCAGCTGCGTCTTCAACGAGGAGAAGTCCTTCTCCAGACTTAAGTTTCCTCAGTCAGCAACGCAGTCCATCCAGAGCTATGAGAAGAAGCCCTTCTTCTGGACTTTCATTCTTACCTGGGTCCGGCTCTCTGAGGGCAGAGTGTCTGCCTGCATCGAGAGGTTCATCTCCCGAGATGTCCTTCAGGGAGTCTGGACCCTTTGCAGCAACATCTGCTTCCAGGAGGAATCCATCTCCAGATTCCAGTCTTCTGGATGTGCCACACAATGACCTTCCATCGGGACGTTCATTTCCTGAAGACTCGCTGCCTGTTTCATCAAAGAGAGGAGCATCTAATGCTATGGAACCTCCAAAGAAAAGGGGAAGGCCACGCAAAGACCAAGTGAAAAAGACTGCTGCCCCAGTGAACATATGTGTTATCTGTCGTGATGAGGCCAAAGGAAAACTGAAGAACACCAGATGTGGTCATGTTTTCCATGAAGTCTGCCTGAACAAATGGGTAAAGCAACCTGGACAGAAAATGAAAAGGAAGAAGACATGTCCCTGTTGTGGACAGGACTTTGATATGAAGGAACTGAATCCCATCTACTTGTAAAGGGTAGATGAGATGACGTGTTCTGCCACAGTGTGTGTAGTGTTGGTGACCTAAGTTAGTTTACCAGTGATGCCCTGGAACTGCTTAGGTCACAAAGGTACATGTCTCTTTCAAGTCCCATTTGGCCTTACATTGATGAGGCAGACTTGCCCTTGCTGCAGTGGACACAATTTTGGTATTAGTAACTGATTTGTTTTGTCAGTTTGTGATGGTTGTCTTGGCTTGATGGCTGTTAGCTGTAGACAAAGGTCTTAGTGTCTTGCTTACTGTTGGTGGCTTAATGCAGTTTGACAGTGATGCCCTGGAACTGGTTAGGTCACCAAGACACGTTTCCAACTGAAATATGTGGAATCCGCAAATCTTGTCCTGTTATCTTAATCCATAGCCTTGATGTGATGGGCGATTGGATGTGTTGGTTCTTTTTTTTTAAATATATAATTTATTTTTAGTTTTGATTCTTGTTTCGAATTAGAGTATAGTTGAAAGTTGTTTTCACCTGATTTTTATTGTATTAATGACTGAGGTTGAATGCTTAGTATTTGATACAATTGATACATGTGGAATTTGCAAATTTTGCCCTGTCATCCCAATTTCTAGTCTGATACAATTTCCAAACACATTGGGTTGTGTATCTGGCCCTGAAATGTGTTATGTGATTGGCGGTTGAATGTGTGGCCCTGGTTACCAACATACATTTCCAATTTAAATATGTGGAATCTGCAGTTTTTTTCCTGTTGTCTCAATTCATTGCTAAACACATTTGGTTGTGTATCTGGGCCTGAAATGTTGGTTGATGTGATAAGTGATTGGATGTGCGAGTTCATTTTTTCCTTAGTTTCGTTGCTTTTATTAGAGCGTAGTGTTTAAGTTGTTTTCACCTGATTTTTATTGTATTTATGGCTGTGGTTGAATGCTTGGTGTTTGCATTGCTGGCTTGAAAGGTGTTGGCAAATGGAGGATGTTCTTGTCTTACTTATAGAAGTGCTTGCAATGTGACTGTGCACAATTTTGAAATGGAAGTTCCCATTGTGTCTTAGTGCTGAGCACAGTGCACCCTTGAACTTGAGATTCATGTTGTAAAGTTATTTGAATCGTAGTTTGAATTTTTTTTTTTTAGTACGTGTTTTATGTTAGTCTTGGGTTTCTATGATCATAATTAGCATTATAGTTTGACAAAGCTGCTAATGGATGACTTGTTTTGTTAGTACTGTTTTTAATATGTGTTTTTTCAAAGTTTTGGTTTTGTTCTTAATTATATGCCGTACTGGTCATTGCAATGATAGTGATTCAGCAGGTTCATCGTGGACCTGTGATTTAGTGCCACACTAGTGACTCTGTGTCGCTGTTTGGTATGTTTTTGTGTCCATGTTACAATAAATGAAACAAATTGTTCTGCAGACGGTTCTATTTTTATGTTTCCCCTTTCACATCATTCCTAGCACAATCAGGACACTGTCCATTGGGGCACAAGCTTCAATCTTGCATTGCATGGAGCCACCCCTCCTCTAAGGGTGAGAACATGATAAATCCTTGTACCATTTGGTTCTGAATGGGGCCTTTCAAATACCACGTGACCGAATTAGGGGGGAGGGGGTTTGGCGAATGTCTACGCGCGGTCACGGGGGGAGGGGGGGGATACGCTGTGTCACGTGGTACAATTTTTTCGTTATGAACAGCTGTAAAATTCGCGCGCTACAGACGTTCCGAACGCGACGAGCGAATCGCTAGCAGACACTGGCTCGCTGCCGTGCCGTGGCGTGCCGTGCCAGCGGTGAGGAGGCGAGCCAGCGCGGTGTGCCGGGCGACGCAGCAGTGTCTTGTTCGGGCGTGCTGTGCGCTGCTCAGCGTCGGCGATCGAGACGAGACGCCTGCCGCGAGCAATCTCGCTGCCAGCTTTGTTTTTGTGCCCGCCGGATCCGCTAAAGATGTACGAGAAGCTACATGAAGCGTTCAGGCGTTGTTACCAATCAACATTGAGCAGCAAGGAAATTCAGAAGAAGTGCAATGAGTGCTGGCGGGACATGAAGGCTGCCCACAAGCAGCCAGCCGCACTCCAAAGCGCCGCGCTGGAGAAGATACAGAAGCTGAGGCAAGAAGGCACCGCAAGGAATGCTAAGTTCCTCAACTTCTTCACGACGGTGAGTCATGTCTCCTTTTTGAGTGCGCTTGGAATCTTTTCTGCTTGTTGCTTTCTTTCCTATGTCGTTGGAACAAGAACAATTGATTCACGAATTTTTCGAAATTAGTCGAGAACGGGGTTTTGGGGTTCATGGTGCTTCCTTTCTCTCACGCACGCGAGTTGACATTCATTTGTATGATTCCCGTCAATAGGTGATTCCAATACGGAAGATCCACAAGAACGGAATGGGCTGAGCGAATGTTTTGCATTGTTTGACTGAATAGGGTATTCCGGAGCAGAGTTGGACTACGGAGAGTAGGCATTTCCAAGGAGTCCTCGAAACGGAAGGTGGAGAGCAATAACGCTTTACAGTGCGGAAACGGTATTAGAAATCGCTCGTTTTTTTATTTGTTTTTTTTTTTTTTTTTTAATGTGGGCCCGTAGCCCACCCTCGGCGCGACGGAAATACCCCGAATGTGATTTCTCATACTACCTTCCTCCGTTCTGTGAGTCTCTGAACTTCCGTTTCCAAGCCCTATTGCAAATGCCTGTCGAAATTAGAAACGCAAGAAAAACAGTCGAAACAAAGAAAAAGAACGTCTAAATCTGTGCAAGTTCGGAACTTTACCCGACTTCTAAAATCACTTTCGCAATCAATTTATTTATGCGGTACAAACCCCGTTGAAACACCGCAACGTGCGGGAGTAAAACGATTAATGGTGACTTGCCCGCGATTGCTCGTACTTTTCCTGGCGTTCTTCTTCGTTAACGACTTCGAACTTCCGTTTCTGGTTTCTCCGGAGTTGGACTGATTGAGACTTCGCTTTGAATTCTATCGCTGTATTCTTCGCTTTCTTCTGGAATGGTAGCTGTCAAAGAAAGCGCCTGCGAAGCATGCTGCCGGAACTTCCAGCGCTGACGCCGAGCTTGGCGAGGCGGGTTCATCCAACGATGCTGGCGGCGAGGTTCAGGAGGCCGACGTTGGTGAGGCTGTTGACGACGAGCAGGAAGTTATTGGCAGGCAGAAAGGTACACACCACTTCAGACCCATTTCCTACAAAATTGCGGCGTTCAACGACTCAACGTTCACTGGATCCGTGCAAACTTGCCGTTAAAGGTGTTTTTTTTTGTTTTGTTGTTTCAATTTGCAGTTGAAACAGTCTACATCCTTTTTTTAAAAAAATTTCTGCGTAAACTTCACTGCTGAGTGCGCGACCAGCACGCCGCGTCGTAGCGTTGGCCGACGTACGCCTGTTGTGGACGTTGTATAATTTGTCCAATGTAATTAAATTGAAATTTTCAGACGAGCCTACGCTTTCGACGGTGCCCGAAGAAAAGCCCTTTTTTCCCCTTAAGTGAAAAAAAAAACAAAAAAAACTATGTGCAGTGCATAGCCACCACACATCGTTCAAAGCGAAGAGTTTTCTCTGATGTTTTGGGACACAGGAATGCTCGAGATAAAAATTTTCATGTATGTCGTTTTAATCTTCATTTATTCCATTTTCAGGAAAAGTCCCTCGTATCGTAACAAGCGAAGACGAAGGGGAAGCGGACGGTTTGCCAGGCTCCACTGCACCGAAGCCTCGACAAGAACTGCTTGAAAGGGAGATCGGCGTACTGGAAAGCGAACTGAACGCGGCAACTAGGAAGCGTGATGCGGGGCTCGGGGATGAAGGAATTGAAAATACTATTAAAAAACTCAGAAAGAATATAGATGACAAACAGAAGCAGCTGAAACTGAAACAGAGCAAGGCACGCTCAATGAGAAAACTACGGGCCCGCCAAAAGGAAGCCGTTAAAAAATTAATCGAAGCCAATCCAACCGTCACTGCCATCCCCTTCAGATCAGACCCTGGCCGCCCCTCGCTTGATCGCGATCAGCCGGGCCTCATGGATGCCATCGTTGACATAGCGATGCACGGGAGCAGCGCAGCTGAAAAAGGAGATCAAATGAGTTGCGTGCTTGCCGCACCCTGCACGAGATGGCAGAGCTGCTCCGGGAAATGGGATTCCGGCTTTCGGACAGTGCTCTGTACTTACGGCTGATTCCGCGTAAGTCAGATTCAACTGAGGGGCGACGACACGTCAATACTGTACCTGTGCGGTTGTGTCGAGCCCAGGCTGACTTGCATCATGACCACCCCGATCAACGGTTCTGCAGGGCAACCATCAACAGTCTTGAGGAGCTCGCATCGATTCTCGGGCCAGACCAGGTACCTAAAAAAATAAAAAAAACGCATTTAAGTCGACAATTCAGCTCAAACCATGCATCTTAAAACATACTTTTATTTGCAGGTAGTATTCATATCTCAAGACGACAAAGCAAAGGTGCCAATCGGCAAGACGGCTGCCAAAGTTCAGGCCCCTGTGTTGATGCACGTGGAATACAAAATTCGCCTCAGTGACCATGACTTCGTAGTCGGGCCGAAGCATCAGCTTACACCGTCCGTTTACGCAGGCATTGTAATTAAGCCTGATGCCGCTGGCAGGCGTGAGGCGGTCACATACTCCGGACCAACGTATATTGCAATCAGAAGTGGGAAGCACAGCAGCTCCTCTGCTGCCACACACGCAAATGACCTGCGCAAAGTATTGTCGCTGACTGACTTTCAGCCTCTCGTGAAAAGGGAAGACGGCAAAGTGAAGCCGGTACTCATGGTTTCAGTGGACGGGGGCCCCGATGAAAACCCGAGGTTTCCCGGAGTGATTGCAAACGCCATTACCCATTTTCGGCAGGAAGATCTGGACGCAGTATTTGTGTTCACAAATGCGCCAGGAAGGTCGGCATTTAACAGGGTTGAAAGGAGAATGGCCCCGCTCAGTAAAGAATTATCTACAGTTGTTCTTCCCTACGATCAGTTTGGCAATCATTTAAACAGCAGCGGCGAGACAATCGACGCTGACTTAGAACTAAAAAATTTTAAACATGCAGGTACTGTAAAAAACAACAAATAAACGTGAGCGCAATTAAATTTGTCTTAGTAAAAACATTATTCTGATTTGCAGGTGACTCTTTGGCCGAAATTTGGTCTAAGATGTGTATTGATGGGCACAACGTGCTAGCTGAGTACGTTGAGCCGGGTGAGGACCTGCCCTTGACTGCCTCAACCGCATGCATGGACCAGGAATCTCGCCAGGAATGGTACTCTACACACGTGAGAGAGAGCCAGTATCTTCTGCAGGTGCTTCACATCTTTAGAATATCATTGTTTCTGAGTTTTCAACTTTGCGACAAAATTTTGCAACGCTGTGCTGCAACTTTCGTTGGTATGGTCGTCACAAATTTTGTGGCGATAAGTGCAACATTGTCATTTGGTGATGATCGTTACAAAAGCTAGGAGTCCCAAAATTAGCGAAACAAGTAACAAAATTTGTGGCAACCATAATATTTTCTTTAGAACGTCTCACCGCTGCAAAATTTTGTGCTTAACATTGCAAACTCAGAAACAATCATGCTATATCTAAATTATTGTACAGCTTTTAATTTTAATTTTCTGCTCATTTTCAGATTGTTAAATGTGACGACGACGTCTGCTGTTCGGCTCGGCGCAGCAACATCCGGGACGTTGTCTTTCAACGTTTTCTGCCTGGACCTTTCCCGTTCGCACAGAAACCGTTCCACATCCCGGCGCCTGAGGCAGTGACATCGGAGAGGTTTCCTCCGTTTCTTCTTAGGCAGACATTAGCACTACGTCCGAGCTACCCGCGCACGAAGGAAATCCCGTACGATCTGTACTGTCCTTCGCAGCGGGATATTGTCCAGGGCAGAACGTGCTCGATATGCGGAGTGTACTTCGCGAGCAAATCGTCGATGAAGAATCACAGGTACCGCTTAAATAAAAAGCGAAAATGATTGTTTCTCTAATTATTGTTCGATGATACAATTGTTACTTACTTGAGCGTGCCATGTCGCAGGACTGGCGTGCATGGCGGTCGTGGAGCGGAGCCCGGCGCCGCACGATCCAGGCCCCTGCGTGTGCTCTCCCAGCGTCCAGGAGAACTTCTCTGTGTCTTCAGCGAAGACACATATGAATGGATCGACGTGGACGATGTCGACGTTGAAGAGCTGCCGTCGCCGTGTCCCCCTACCGCAGAGCCCGCGCCAATTATTGATTGCATTTCTGACTGGATCAGCAAGGGTATTCCTTTTGAGGAGGATTTTCGTTCAGCTGACCTTTAATTGTAGCTGATAGCCCCCCCCCCCCCCCTTCCTTCCATTTCCTTTAAGTAAGGAATTGCAATGCTGTTCTTATTTCTTGACTTCATGTTTAATCTGTAAAATTGTGTTAAATTTTATTTGCATTTTAGCTCTTGTTTATCTGTTTCTTCTTGCATACACTTAAATCAATGTTTTGTAACAGGTACCTGTAACAAAAAAAAATATCAACACTTAACATTAAACTCATGTTTATTTTTCATTTGTGCTTAATTTGATTTCCCACTTACCTGTAGCGTCGTGGGATCTTCACATGTATGAAGACGGTTAAAAGAACGGTCGTTACACCACAATCGGTATGGAAAATTCACAAAATGCATTCATATGTACGTATTATCGCAGAATTGAGTGAAAAAGAAATACCACGTGACCACGGGGGGGGGGGGGGGGTAGCCAGAAGTCACGGTCAGTCACGGAGGGGGGGAGGGGGTCAAAAAGTGGCCTATTTTGTACCACGTGGTATTTGAAAGGCCCCTCTTTGCTCCAAGCTTTGACAGGGCATGCTACTGATGTAATTAAAACATTGCATCACCAGGGCAAACCTATGACTTCTGAAAATTTAGAGGAAATATTACTAAGGCAGTATAGCAAAGAACCTATGTTCTGGGAAAGGAAACAAGAGTTTACTTCTCTTAAACAAAAGCCGGAACAGACAGTTAGGGAATTTGCCAGATTAGTAGAACGTGCAGGTAGGGCATGCTTCAGAAATATTCCAGAAAGGGATATTCAAGAGGCATTAGTCGAGCAGTTTTGTAAGGGGTTAATAGATCAGACTTGTGCAAAGGGCATACCATTTGGGATGTCCAACACTATAGATGAAGCTGTCAATACATACAGCAAAGCTAGGGCCATAATAGGGGAGCCAAGTGCCAAAAAGGCCCGGCTAGTTAAGATAGAAAGCCAACCATCGACCTCAAAGGATGATGACGGTAACACCTCTGATGCTTCTGTTAACATGGTTTTTCCATCTGGAAGCAATAATGCAGTTCAACATAGTAACGGGAATGGGAGTAGCCAGAATAGCAATGGGAACCAGCAAAATAATAATAATAGCAATGGTAATGGGAATAACCAAGGGAATAATAATGATAGTTTCAGAGGCAGAGGTAGGGGCCGAGGCCAAGGAAGAGGCAGGCCAAGAGGGTCTAGAAACAGGGGAGGAGGTCGAGGTAATTTTAATAATTACAACAGTAACAGTGGGAATAATGGGGAATGTAACTTTTGTGGTAAGCAGGGACATCAGGAAAGGGATTGCTGGGAAAAGAGAAAGGAGGAAGGAACTTGCTATAATTGTGGCAAGTCAGGGCACATAATAAAAGATTGCAGGGCACCAAAATAATAATAATAATGCAGGGAATTATAGGAATAATAACCGAGGGAATTGGTCAGGAACGGGGTATTTACCACAAATGGAGTACCCACCTGACATGGTGCATGCTGCCATGATGTGGTATAGGAGTAGAGACAATCAGGGCCAGGTTTCCAACGTGGGTGGAACAGCCAATCAGAATCAGGGAACAGGACAGGGACACGGGCAACTAGCCATTGCCAATACACCATTCGTACCACAAAATCCTGTAACAAATTCGGGAAATGGTTAGGTACCTCTAGTGTGATGGTGGGACCAGGGGTACACACAGCACAACCACCACATACAGAGACAGAACAGCGGTTCCCTACAGTAAACAGGCTCAGGAGGCACAGGAAGAAGTTAAGCCAGAAAAGCCATTGATAGCTGAGGAAGAGAGTTCCATAGGCTTAGAAAAATGTAATATTTGCTCTTTGGGAAGCAAGGCACCTGTGTTGGAATGCTCTATTGATGGAAAACCTGCTGAAGTAGTGATTGATACAGGAGCTGTAATAACAGTTTTTAAAAGATCTGACAGGACACTTCAACCAGCTAAATTAAGATTAAAAAGTGCAACTTCTCACAAGGCAATGCTTTATGGGCCAGTCCAGGTGCAAATTATTATTGCTAAATGGACTTTCCGTTTCTTTGTTTATGAAGCGGATATAGAAGAGAATTTATTGGGATATGATTTCTTAGATTATTTTGATGCTACACTTAGAATCAAAAGTAGAATTATAGAGTTCCCAACTCCGGATAGATTACAGATTATCAGTACTCAGTTTAGAATTGGCAAGGCTCTTAATAAGGGAAAATTTAAGGCTGGAGAAGTTTTCTATCCAGTCAGAGCAAGCCAAAAGACTGTTTTGAGACCTTTCGTGGAAAGCAAAATGACCACAGTTCTGCACACTGACTATGAACTAGACAGTGTTGCTAAGAACGTGGAAAAAGATATGACACTAGACTCTACTGTTACCCCAATTCAGGCAAGTGGGAAACTGGATGACGCCATGTCCAAGCCCCATTCACAACCTAACTGCCGAGATGGGATGGAAGCAGGGAGTCAAGTGATACATGGAAATGAAATGGAAATAGAAAGTGATCAGGGGCCCCGCGTGTCAAAGAACACGATCACAATAGCAAATGACTTGGAAAATGACTTGGAAAGTGACACCATAGTGTCTGTTAACAGAAGTGGGTTCGTTGAACTCGACTTAGAAAATGGAAGAACAAAAGAAAGCTTAGTCTAAAGGGGTTTCAAAACAGAAAATAAAGTAAACTAGGAGTGTTTTCTACAACACCAGGAATGGGTAACAAAGTAACTAGGTTACCTAATTCAGTACTTGTACAGTCAGGGGTAGTGCCATGTGTCACTGCTCCACTAGATGTAACTTTGCAGAATTTCGGGGACAAATGTGTAGCAATTCCAAAATATGCCGTCCTGGGAGAAGTATATGTGTTGCATCCACTTGAATATCATAATTCTGTAACAAAAGAACAAGATAAAGATAATGAGAAAATAGCTGAGTGTAGTGAAGAGTCAGATCTAGTAGACACAATAGATATGCCAATTTTAGCGACAACTGTGGATCACGAAACTGTGAAATTTGAAGATGCCGAATATGACCCAAAACCAAAAGACTCAATTTCAAGGGACCAATCTTTACCATCAGACTTACAGGATCTGGCAGATAAAACGCCAAATCTGACACCAGATCAAAAGAAAAGCCTGGAAAATTTATTAAGAAAGCATTGCGACGTGTTTGCGAAAGATAACACTACGTTCGGAAAGTGTCCATGGTTAAAATTTCGAATTGATACGGGAGATCATCCGCCGATTAAACAAAACGCGAGACCGGTACCGATTCATTATAGAGAGGCTGTGAGGGAAACCATATTGAAGTACCTACAGCAAGGAGCAATTAGACCAAGTCAGTCAGCTTGGGCTTCTCCAATTCTTTGTGTTATGAAAAAGACTGGAGAGGTACGAGTCTGTATTGATTATAGAGCATTGAATGCAATTACACGAGTACCTGCTACACCTGTTCCAAGGGTACAGGACTTGTTACAAAGAATGGGAGGGAAGAAACTGTATCATGCTTTTGATTTGGCTCATGGTTACCATAATTTAGAAATTCATCCAGATGATCAGCCCAAAACGGCTATCATACTGCCAGAAGATCTAGGATTGCCTAGCAGACAATTTGAATTTACTAGACTTAGTTTTGGGTTATCAGCAGCACCTGGAGCATTCCAGTGTGTCACTGATAGGTTAATCACACCAGCTAAAGAGCCAACACCAGAAAATGATCTGGGTGATGCAGTTTCAGTATACCTCGATGATGTATGCATTGCAGGTGATTCCTTTGAAGTCATGTTGCAACGTTTAGAAGCGTTGTTCAACCGAATAAGAGCATCAGGGTTCCTGTTAAAAGCAAAGAAATGTTCACTATTTCAAAAAGAAATTTCATACTTAGGCCATATATTATCAGAGTTGGGTATAAAAACTGACGACAATAAAGTCAATAAGATTCTTCACTGGGCTAGACCAAAAGATCAAAAAGAATTAAAATCTTGGTTGGGATTAGTAAATTATTATACTAAATATGTTCCTCATTTAGCAACCAAAGCAGCTCCTTTATATGGGTTAATGAAAGCAAAAGTAGAATGGGATTGGACTCAAGAGTGTGAAGAAGCTTTTGAGGCTATTAAGAAAGAATTAACTTCACCTCCAATTTTAAGAACACCAGATGTAAACAAGGGAACATTTACTTTGACATCTGATGCTAGTTTAACTGGGCTAGGGGCTGTGCTAACTCAGGAACAAGATGGGAAAGAAATCACTATAGCCTATTGGTCAAAAGTCTTAAACCCAGCACAAAGAAATTATTGTGCAACTCACCGTGAATTATTAGCACTGGTTGAGTCAGTAAAAGCATTCAATCATTATTTAGCTGGAGCACAATTTTTAGTAAAATCAGATCACGCTGCTTTGCAGTGGCTAAGAAGTTTCAAAAACCCCACTGGTATGGTAGCCAGATGGTTGGAGAAATTGGCTCCATATCAATTTCAAGTAGTTTATGTTAAAGGAACCAGCATAGGTCATGCAGATGCTCTTAGTCGAAGACCACAGAGGCCCTGTAATGAGAATTGTAAGAAATGTATTAGAATTGAAGAAAGGGAGGAAGTATCTGTAAACACTACTGAAACAGCAGTGTCACTGCAGTTAGCACAAATTGTACAAGTAGACTATAATAATAGATTCAATGTAATTCACTATGAAGGATCAATCTTTGATAGTGAAAATAGATTACCTTTGGTCCAGGCTGTAAGCTGGGATGGCAAAATGGGCGCAGGTCTGGCCAAAGAAATTGATAGAAAATTCAATGTAAGAGAGCAGTTCCTTTCAAGCAATAGAACTTGTCCAGGGGTTGTACCTGTGGGAACAGGACAAAGATTGATAATTAATGTAATAACTAAATATAGATATTTTCATAAGCCAGCACCACAGCAAGTCAAACAGGCACTGTTCCATTTAAAGAATTGGTTACAGTTTTACAAAATTTATGAGTGGTGTATGCCTGAGTTTTCTTGTGGTAGAGATCAATTAAATTACCAAAGACTAGTGCAATTCTTGAAGGAAGTGTTCTCAGATACAAATATGCAAGTGCATATGTATCACTTGCCAACAGAAAATGTAGCTAATGTAAATATGTTAAAAACAGTAGACTGTATACCATGTAAACTAGTAGATGTTAAGCAAATGCAAGATTTACCTGTGTCACTGCAAAATGTCATGGTTAACTGGACTTCCATAGTAGCAGATGGAATCAGCTCAGATGAGTTGGGAAAAGAACAAAGGCTTGACAAAGACATCATGCCTATAATAATTCCCGTTGAAAATGGCAAACGTCCAGATTTCCAAGACATTTGTGGTTATAGTAACAAGACTCGAACACTTTGGCATCAGTTCAAGTCACTTGTGGTTCAGAATGGATTGTTATTCAGAAAGTTTGAGCATATCACCAGGGATCCTGAAAGGATACAATATCAATTAGTATTACCATCAAAATATGTGAAAAATACCATCAAGCATTATCACGAGCAACTGGGAGAAATTAATCATTTTGGAATAAACAAAACAGTAGCTCACATGCAACGATTCTTTTGGTGGCCTGGAATGCAAACTGATGTCCAATGGTTTATTGCAAATTGTCAACAGTGTCATAAACATAAAGGGGTTAAGGACAGGTTCAAACCATACTTAAAGATATTTCAAGATGGGGTTTTGCATGGGAGATGGCATGTAGATTTAGCGGGGCCATTTAACAAAAGTAAAGAGGGTTATACTCACATCATGATAGCAGTAGAGTCATTTTCTGCATGGCCAGTAGTAGTTCGTTTGTATGGCAAGTCATCTTCAGAAGTAGCAAGGGCTTTAATCACTCATGTGTTTTCCATCTTTGGGACACCCATCTCAGTAATGATGGATCAGGGAAAAGAATTTGAATCCAATACCATGGCAGAAATAGCATACCTGTACCATATAAAGAAATATAAGATATCAGTGACGCATCCAGAATCCAATGGAAAAGTTGAAAGGTGGATTAGAACCTTAAAACAACAACTTACAATGCTAGTAGAGACAGACCAGCTAAAATGGCCAGAATATTTACCTTTCATTGCTCAAGCTTATCGGAATCTTCCAAATGAAATAACCAAGTGCTCTCCATATGAAATAATGTTCGGAGCTCCCATGAGGACTCCTTTACAATTAGAAAGAGAAGCACCTCCGTCTCAAGAAGACTGGTCAAACAAGAAGGATAAATATCCATTGTTTGTAAGAGAAGCTTTGAATAAGATTCATGATTTAGTCAGAGATTTCAAGAAACAGTCTGCAATCAAAATGAAACAATATTATGACAGAACAGCAATGCTGGCACCATTTAAGAAAGGAGATAGAGTGTACTTGTACCAGAAAATCACCAAGACAGGACAGATGAGGAAGCTAACCTCACCTTGGCATGGACCATACGTAATTTTGGACATTATCAACGATTGCAACGCTCGAATTCAACAAGAAGATCCACCGCACAGGAAACTGATCGTCCACATCGATAAATTGGCTGCATATACACCGCAAAATGCGGAAGAAGAGGATTTCTTCGGAGCTGCCTGGTTAACGTTTGTGTAAACAACGTTGATTCTATGGGCAGTCACGGCCACCTGGATATAAGCGACACCGCCCGCTACGAGTGCCGCGAGATTCAAACGAAGCAGATCGGTCCAGCAGGGCGTATTGACGATAGTCAACCCTTTAACCGGCTAGATCTGGTTTAAGCTCGATAAAACGGGACCAAAGCCGATCGAAGCGGATCGAAGTGGATCAGTCAAGCTTCAACCAGCGCCATGGCACCACGGAAGCGAGTGTCCAGAGTTGCAGAAGACGCCAAACTGATCACATCGACGAAGCCAGAAGCCACAGCACCAGCAGCGCAAGGAGTAGCGACGGCGACGAGGGGAAGACCAGCCACCATCAAAAGGAAACTGGAGCAGGAATTCCCAGCCGTGGAAACCACCAGGACACCAGAAATAAGTAGGAGAGTGTACGAGAAGAAAAGTGCGTCCATAGAAGAAGTAAAGGCGACTGCTCTCAGGTGCTTAGCAAGAGACAGACTGAGAAAAGAAGAGGCCAGGAAAAGAAGAAGCATCGAGACAATCCAGGAGAAAAGTGAAAGGAAGTGGAAGAAAATGGAAGGACAATGGAATGAGGAGCAGTTGTGGACAGTGGAGGAGCTGAAGAACGATCTGAAGTTGAAAGGAAGACGGGAAATGGAAGAGGAGCTAGAGAAGATAGAAGAATTAATTAAGACGAAACAGGAGGAAGTTAATGAAATGAAGAATACAGAAGAAGCAGAGGAGATAAGCAACGAAGAACTGTGTATGGATCTGAATGTGCTAATTGAACAAATAGAGAGGAAGCAAGAAGAATCAGGAGCGGTAGCAGAGGAAATAGAGAGGATGGATAGAATGATAGCCGAATATTGGTCACAGGAGTGTGAAGTAAGTGGGAATAAGAAGGAAGTAAGCAGAGATGGAGTGGAAGGATTGGTGGAAATGGAGATTAGCAAGGTGGAAATAGGGGGAAAAAGTCTAGAAACTATGGTGCAGGAATTAGAATGTGTAATAATGAACGTTAAAGTGGAAGCAGTCGCGCCTGAAAAAGCAAACAAGGCCCGACAAAGGTGTAAGCACTGTGGCTCGAGGGAACATAAGACCTCAGAGTGCAGCAAACGAGGACTGCGTAAGCATTTCAAACTCAACCAGTCTTAAATGTTGCAGTTTTGAAATTTGATTCAAGTTATCATGGTGAAAGTTGTTGTTCCGAGTTACATTTGTCACTAGTACTGTTTCGTTCTTTATATCTATTGATCCTCTGTTAGTTATTAAGTACTACTAGCATTTTGATGTATTTGAAGTATTAAGCTGGGTGTGCGTATTATATAAGACATTAAGTATTGCTAGCATTTTGTGTTAATTAAATTGTTAAGCTAGCTGCGTGTAATTGAATAAATATTGTTAAAATGAAATGAGTCTCATTTACGAAACCTGAAACTTTGAGCCAATGAACCTGTTTCGAACAGTTGAAACTGCGTGCTATGGTCAAGGTAAAAGATAAGGAAGTACACAGGAGTAAAAGCCCTAAAGGCAACAACTGTATTCAGTAATAGGAGTACACAGGGGTTACATCAATTCATAAAAGAAAATCATAAGCTTTGTTAGTCAAAATATAAAAATCATAACCACAAGAAAATAAGGAAATAAACAAAGCTGAAAGAGGTAAAGACAACTAGAAGTCAGAGGAAAAAGTCGTAGAACGGATCATCGGTGGGGCCAAAACCGGCGCCTGGGTTTAACACAGTCTGAAATACAAAAAAGGGATATAAAAATGGGCACACGTAAAGATAGAATAAAAAAAGGAAAGATAGATATGTATACTAACGTAAGTCTCCCCTGCCTCACGGCCACAGATTATACATTTGAGGTCCCCCGTAGCCAAGTAATCAGAGGAGTAAATCTTGACACAGAACAACTTGAAACCAACAGGCAATAGTAACACAGCAGGCTCGCCCATTGGCGGCCGAAGTGTATAGCATGTCGGGCATACCTAGAACAAGTAAATAACCATAAGTAAGGATACGTTTCGAGCAAAAGACGCGACTGATAAAAGGGGAATAAGTCACTTACTTTAGCGGGCGCGTTGGTTATGGGGTCCATCGCCTGGTAAAAGTGTAAAAACACAGAGACGTTGTGAAGCCGGGGCACGGCGGGAGCAGGGGCGTCAGGTGCGGCGTCAGGTGCGGCCCCCTCCTCGACTCTAGTGATGGGCGATCTTCATAAAAAAATCGATCTCCGGAGATCGATGTATCAAAAATGTTCGATCTCTGAAATCGATTTATCGGGTGAAAAAGATCGATTTTAACCAGATCGATTCAAATTTTTAAGAAAAATATGCGTTCTCTCTGCCTCCGTCACCACGCTCGCTCACCCCGCCTTCTCGTCTCGCCTACGGGCCGGCCGACCGGGCGAGCGAGGGAAAGGAGCAGAGAGGAGAGGCGGGGTCCGCCAGTACCTCGAGGTTTGTTCTCGCGCCAGCAGACGCTTCGAATCACTTCGAATGTTCTGCCGGTTCTCGAATATCGTCAGCGCAGGCAGCGGACTCGTTCACAACGCGCGGTGGGCGCGGTAGGACAGGGTCGAAAGCTTGCTTCTAGATCGAGATCGAAATTCATCCCTAAAAGATCGATTTCTCGATATATCGGCAGGCGTAATATCGATTCAAAAAATCGATATATCGGACCCAAAAAATCGATTTTCCTCAGATCGAATCGAGATCGCCCATCACTACTCGACTCCCACAAAACCCAAAAAAGGCGTTGGCAACTCCGTCCTCAGGTTCAAGATCAATTAAAGGCGCTGCACCGGCAGCACGGTTGTTCAAAAATCGCACAAAGAGGCGACCGTCCTCCAGTGGCGGTCTGGGACCCCGAGGGCCCACCCGGCGTTCTGACCCGTAGGGCCCACCTGATGATTTTTTTTTTTTAAGGAAATTGCCTACCTTTAGGGGTTAACAAGAAAAAATGAATGTTGAATTTTGTAAAACATCTGAATTGTTTAATACCACATTACTCACACTCACATGACATGTAATATTAATATCACATAAAATTATTTTAAAAGTACAAGCAAGACACGAACTAGTGTCGTTTTTTTAAAAAAGAACAACAATCAAGAGATCAACCATATACTGTGACATTACATAAAATCTTACATATGAGTAGTAGAATTAACAGCAGAAGACGGAGACAGGTACAAGTGTCTTTTTGTTAAAAGAAAAGAACAACAAACCAAAAACTATGAAAGCAGCCTTGACATAAGCGCAGAACTCAAAGCAAGCTGATCTATGATTTGGTTTTTGTCCAAATCATGAGCTGCCTTGCGTTCTACGCTCATGAAAAGGAGCGGCTCCAGCAGGGCTTGCGAGAGGGTGTTCCGCAAGCGAGTTTTAATTATTTTAAGCTTCGAAAACATCCTCTCGCAAGCCACTTGCGTGGTCGGCACTGACATCACAAATTTGTAGGCTATAAATAAGAGTGGATATGCATTCCTCAAAAAAGGTAACCTTAAAAATAGCATCAATGTGCAGGCAAGGCACTGGCCGCATGCCTCGCACTTGACCCTGACTTCCTGTGCCTCCGGATCGTCCGGGTCTGAATTGTCATGGAGGCTGTCTCCGGCTATTGGCAGAGGCGGTTCAGACTCAGAGTCAGTGTCTTCACCAGAAGAAAAGTCAGGGGCGTCACGGTCAAGATCATCGAGATCAACTGATTTATCGTCGCCGGCAGTGTTACCTCCAGCAACAGCAAAGGTAGAGAAGTTAGCGGAAAAACGCTGAAGCTCTACCCTTAGTTTCCTTGGATCAACGTGTGCCAACTTCGAAACTGTGGCCAGCGCATCATTGTCGTCGACATCAATGCTGGCAGCAGAAGACTGGAACCACCTCGGATCCAGAAGGGAACAATCCTTGAGCAGTCCTTCATTAGGATTGAACCTCTCTCGCAAACCCATAGTGGTGTGATTTATAATTTCGAGGAAGACTTCGATTCTGAAGTGGTCAGACGCCTCCTTCAGTAGATCTCCTTCTGAGACGTCGATGTTTTTAGACCTTCTACAGCGTCTGGTAAGAGCAAAGTCTGTTGCAACTCGGAAGTCCGTAATTCCCCGCTTCTCAAGTTCAATGTTAAAAAGTCGAGCATAGTTCTTCGTTCTGTCAACAAAGAAGCTGAATTTTTCAGACATAGCTTCAATTTTCTTTATGAGAGTATTGAACCATTGAAAATGTAGCACTGTAGTCTATTCCACTCGATTGTAGGGCATTTGACACTGGAGTAGAATGCTCATATATATGAAGCATTGCAAACGCCAAGAGAAGAGTTTCAAACTTGCACCATTTATCCCTCAAAGATTCAGCTGTAAAACTTGCTGCAGAGTCGAACATACACATTAAGAAATCTACCATTTTAGTAGTTGTTTGGCCATCAGCGTCGACCAGAGAGTTCAGAGCCTTCGGTTTTCCCCACCAACGAGTTTTACCAATCTTGCGAAGTCTTCGCAGCTTCTGGTGACTAGTATTATTCTTGTTGTGCTTTATGGTTTTGATCCAAACGTCCATACGCTTGTAAGAATCAGAGATAAAGACCGAGCCACTTTCAACAAGACCGAATAGGGACTTAGCGGCATTGCAGCACTCAGATGTGGCAGTCAAGACTAAATTTAGACAATGCCCAGCACAGTGGGTAAAAATTAAGTCAGGGTTGTCTTCCTTAAGTCTAGCTTGTAATCCCTTAAAAATACCACTCATGTTACTTGCTCCGTCAAACGAGCAAGCAATGATATTTTTGATGTCTAATCCAAGGTTCTTTAATTCCTGTGTTAATGTATTATATAGTCCTAGACCGGTCCCATCGTGAGAGACAACAAGTTTTAGCAACTTTTCTTGAACTCCCCGTGGTGAGACATACCGCAAGATGATTGCAAGTTGGTCTAGGACTGAAATATCTTGTGTAGAATCAACTTCGACGCTGAAATACCCCGCCTCTTTGATTTCAGATGCTGTCTGAATTTGAAGTTTTGCTCCAATTATGCGAATCAGTTTATTAATAACTGACTTTGACATGAATGTAATTAAAGAACCTCTACCTTGTCTTTTACCATCGCTGACTTTCCTCTGCTGAGCTACTTTTATGCATTGATCTATATGTGTTCTCAGTACAGGATCGTACTCCGCTAAGAGCAACGCCAGCTCCAGACAATTGCCATGATTTACAGATCGGTCCCTTAAAGTGCAGATACCTTCACCTCGTGCACCTCTGAATGCGAGTCCCTGAGTTCCTATGAACAGAACAATATCTACAACCCTACCGACAATAGCCCTTCGCAGTTCCCTTTCGGAAGCACTTTTTGCTGCCATGTCTTTATCAACAAGTGAAAAAATGTCCTTTCCTGCGAGAGCAGCAGCATGTGCATTCACAGCAGCCTTATGTGAAGCACTACATTCATGTGTTTCGATGGCCTTGTGTACATCCCTGCGGCCGGTCACTTTAAAACCACTTGTGAATGGAGATACCGATCTTTTGTCGAAGCACATGCACGTAGCACAGTAGAGTGATTCGTTTCCAGCGTGGAAGGACAGCCAGTCCCGTCTGAAATTTCCTGAACCTGGAGCCATGAAGGCCTTGTTGAAGTTGAATGGGAGGTCTTTCGTCGTTGGGTCGGGCTGGACTGGATGCTGCCGCAAGAACGCAAGTTTGACGTGAACAGGCGCGTCGTCTGCCACGGGCAAGAACGGAATAGCACTCCGTGCGTGCTTTTCCAAACTGCAAAGGTAATAACTGGGTTTGAAATTTGAACAGTGACTACGCTAACGCTACGGTGACGTTACCGACAAATTTAGTGCTAATCTTACCTGTCTTCCTTTTGAGGTTCAGTGTTGGTGTTGGTGTTCTCACTTTCAGTCCCAGATTCGAGCTCGACGCCGGCGCCATCAACATCCATATCGCCACCCGTATCAGCCTCCTGAAATTCATCGTTCTCCTCGAGTGAATTGGACGTGGAACTGCAAGAATAAAGCACAATTCGAAATAAAAAAGAGTTACTTAAGAGGATATATTAGTGAGTCACCCATAGAGGTTTCCAATGAGACTTGGAGACGGAAGTTGAAGAACAATAACACTTCCAGACCGGAAACTCTCGAGAGTGGGTATGAGAAATATCAATGTACTAGGGCCTCGCCAAATATGGCAACCAACCACGAAATTCACTCAGAACACCATTCAAGTTTCTCATACCTGCCGTCGATAGTTTCCGTTCTGGAAGTGTTTTTGTTCTTCAGCTTCCGTTTCAGAGTCTCATTGGAAACCTCTATTGCTGACCTTGAAGCTTACCACGAGGCAGCGGGCTGCTCGGTCTCTGCACCTGGGGCCCCATCTGCCACCTGAGATTCCTTCGAAGGCGCACCTGAAATAGACGGGAGTTGTTCTAACAGAAAATAAAAAATAGGATATTCCAGGTCCTGGCCTGGGTGACCTTCGGACGGTGGGTGGGTGGGCGAAGCGTGTCTGAACTTGACTGCCGAACGAGGCCCTCCCTGGCGCGGTGTCCCGGCCGGCGGGCAACCAGCGGCACGTCGCATTGTTGTGACGAGGGAGGACGCCCGTGACACCGCGACCGCCTCGTCGACAAGCTGAGACACGCTCCGCTCAGCGGCAGGCGCAAAGCAACGCGCTCATGCAATCACACCGGAACTTTGGAAGCACTCTACTCACCTGAACTAGTTGATGTTTGGAAATTGAGTTTCGCTTGGCTCGCTGCTCCGCCGGCATCCATCAACTTCCGCTTTGCGGCTTTCAAACGTTTCTGGAATCCAGAACTGTAGCTTTTCTTCATTTTGAGGACTGCTTCTGACGCGTGGAGCGCAGCAACAATACCACCAGTACTACGTCGCGTCTGCGTCGCGTAAAGCCAAAGCCCAGCACGCCGCGTAGCCAAGCTCAAGGCAAAACGATACGAACTCGCCTGTCGCTTCGCTTCTACACATAAACGTTACATCGCACGGTATGCACAGCGCTATGCCTTCTGCGCTGATCAGCGGAGTTGCTTTTTCATTTTCGCATACTGGTAAAATATGACCAACGCAAATGAGTCCCTTATCTTTCTGCAACGCCGGGACGCCGGGGGTGGCTTCGGCCCACAACGAGAACCTCTGCTCTGCCGGGGACCCTTGGGCCCGCGACAACGCAGCAAGGACCTCTGCCGGGGGCCCTTTGACCCGCAGCGAGGACCTCTGCTGTGCTGTGGGGGGGGGGGGGGGGGGGGGGTCTTTCGATGCGCCTTTTTTGGGGTTCTCTGCCCAGCGGGCCCCCAGGGCCCAGCGGGCCCCCAGGGCCCAGCGGGCCCCCAGGGCCCAGCGGGCGGCCCCCAGGGCCCTGCGGGCCCGGGGCCCCCCGACGCCGGGGGCCCACCCGGCCGGGCCCGGGTTCCCGGCCGGGCCAGACCGCCACTGCCGTCCTCTTCAACTAAAACCCGACGCTCACTCGCCATTGTTCTTCAAGTTGATGCGCACCACAACACTGCCTGACGCCAAGAGACTCTCTGTACCAACTGACGCCAAGTGGGCAAGACGGGTAGGCGTAACGGTCGCGGGGAACTTTTCGCGCATGCGCAGAACACAACCGGCGGCTCGCTAGCCAATCAGAACGCAGAAGTCACTTGGGAAGCAACCACAACCGATGTAGTTTCAGTCTTCGGATAAAATTAAAACGTTCCAAACAAGTCTTAAGTGAGTGATAAAATCTCTAACGCAGAGTTATGATTTTAGAAAGATATCTTGGTCCATAAAATGAGTCATAAGCAAGTGAGCAAGTTAAAATACGTGAGTCAACTCGGGTCAAGTCTTGTAGTTTTTGGCGGCATTTCACAGTTCGTGTACCCAAAATAGACAAATGAAGATCGCGCTCAGAAAACGAACGTAGACGATTCAAAATTTGAAATGAAAATTTCAGGAAAGGGTCTGCATGAATAAAATGTAAAGAAATGATCAAAAGAAATAATGAATCGTTGAAATTCGGAGTTCGGCAAAATCTTTAAAATAAATTAGAGATCTCAAACTGAGACGAAAAGTGAGTCAAATTGACGTCTCACGTTTGGAAACCAAAAATAGAAATGCTAGGACTCCGACAGGAGAATTAGAGATTTCAGCTCAAGAAATTTACGAGAACACAAGGATTCATCAAGGAGGCCGTGAAATCATGGAGTTTCCAACGAGAAATCATCACGACAACATCGGGCAGACATCGGGCAGACTTCGGTCAACAGCAGCAGCAGCAGCCATTTTGCGAGGGGAAGGAAGGACAGGATAAGTTAAGTCGTCTTGAAAGACTCAAAATAAAAACAAATAGCTATTGTCAGTTAGTTTAGATTATGGTGTCTTAGTCTAAGTATTAGAATAAGTCTAGTCTATAAGTGGATAGGTCAGAATAGGGATGTAGCGATAGGGATTAGTATGACACCAAGGGCTTAGTACAGGCACTTTAACCTGAAAAAGGTTATGGAAAGGTAAACAAAAATACTGTGTCAGATGTAATTATGTTTCAGCGTACGGACATTGTCTTCGGTCATCAAATTGTCCCACATCGTAGCCTCAGCCACAAGCACCAGCTACCAACGCCAAGAGTCAACAAGAAGTTCAGCATGAAGATTTAATAATATTTTCTGATCCACTTCCTCGAGGGGATTTCTAAATCTCGCAAAGGAGTAGTCTTACAACCCTACTACTGTCTTCATAGTGAAAGATTAGAGTGGGTTTTTGCATTGATGGCCAGAATGCAAACCTTTGTGGGGGATTTCTAAACTCGGCACGACTGTAGTGTAATAGGAAGGGATCAAATCTTTTTGTTTATTTGCTTTAAACCATGGAAATCATTTGGGCTTGGAACTGGACACACTAAGCGAGCACAAGCAGTGTTGTGTCAAATGATGGAAGTGGTCTTACAGGTCAGCAAAATTAGACAGCTAGTGATAGGGCCACTTGTTCGGTGAGCTTCTGAGTAAGGTTTTTGTACCCACCGGGTTTTTCTCTTACTCCTTGTCCAAATGGGGAAGTCTCAAAATGTCCACCTAAAGCATTACTGTAGCCAGGAATAGGCAATTTTTTATGAAATTGTAAAGTTTGAAAAATTGTAAAGGACTTAAAGAGAGGAAGGGAGCTTAAAAAGGAGGGAGTGGTGTTACATGGAGCAGGCTAATTAAAGATATAAAACATAAACTGATCAGTCTATGGGCAACATAACCCTTTCCAGTGTTGATACCCGATAGTCATCTATTTATACGCTGCTGACATCTCTCGAGTACCTCCCACACTAGTACCCCCACCCTTTCTTATTCTTCCTTACTTCCTCTCTTCGTCCTATAAATGCAGGCGCCACTCTCCAAGCGGCGCCACTTCGTGTAGCGACTCCTTACGGTCAATACATTGGCTTCAACCCTACACTCCGACTCTTATTCCGCCTCCTCTACGTAACAGTACACACACACACACACATATATATATATATATATATATATATATATATATATATATATATATATATATATATATATATATATATATATATATATATATATATATATATATATATATATATATATATATATATATATATATATATATATATATATATATATATATATATATATATATATATATATATATATATATATATATATATATATATATATATATATATATATATAGGTAAGTTAGGTAGGGTGAGGTTAGGTTATGTAGCTTAGGTTAAGTAAGTTAGGGTTGGTACGTTATATTAGGTAGGTTAGGTTTGGTAGGTTAGGTAAGTTGGTTAGGTTAGGTTTATGAGGTTAGGTAGGTAAGGTAAGGTTTCGTTGGTTAGGTAGGTAAGATTTGGTAGGTAAGATTAGGTAGGTTAGGTTAGGTCGGTTAGTTAGCTTGAGGTTAGGTTAGGTAAGGTAGGTTTAGTAGGTTATGTTAGGTAGGTTAGGTTGGTTAAGTTTGGTAGGTTACGTAGGTAAGATTTGGTAGGTTACATTAGGTAGGAGAGGTTAGGTCTGTTAGCTTGAGGTTAGGTTAGGTTTGGTAGGTTAGGTAGGGTAGGTTTGGTAGGTTATGTTAGGTAGGTTAGGTTTGGTAGATTTGTTCGGTAAGTTAGGTACGGTGAGGTAAGTGAGTAAGGCTATGTAGCTTGGGTTTTGAAGGTTATATTAGGTAGGTTACGTTTGGTAGGTAAGGTTAGGTAGCTTGAGGTTAGGTTAGGTAGGTTAGGCCAAAAGGTTAGGTAGGCTAGATAAATAGCCAGGGCCCGGCAGGCCTAATGCTGCCCTCGCGGCTGCAGCTAGATGAGAGACGCAGAGTCATGTGCCGATGGATATGGGGCATTGAATTACACACAATTGCTGCACAAGTTTCATGGAGTGCAGCCCCATATCCATCAGCACATGACTCTGCGTCTCTTATCTAGCTGCAGCCGCGAAGGCAGCATTAGGCCTGCCGGGCCCTGGCTAGTACACTCATTTAAACTCATGTCTTTCCCCAGAAAACACGAGGTTCGGATACCCCGGTCCGGGGAGCAGGCCGAGGCGGCAGACCACGAGGCCGTCCGCGTGGCCGGGGCAGGCTTTCACTGCACTGAGACTGTGTTGTGGGCAGGACTTTATTGTTTCTAATTTGTAAAGTGTTCTTGTATTTTATATTTTGTGAACTGTGTTAGTTGAAAAATTTTCAAATCTTCCCCTGTCTTAATCGTGCTTTAAGAGTTGTGTTTGTAGTGTTTTTTTTTTTTTAAGTTTTAAGGTTAGGTTTGGTTTCCTATATTGGATGTATGCTTCCAATTTTTTAAACTGTCTTTATTTATGTGTAATTTGTGTTTAATGCTGTGTCATTGAACTTTTTGTACTTAAGCACTGGTATCTTGTAAAGTGTTCTTGTATTTCATATTTTGTGAACTGGGTTATATGAATAATTTTCATATCTTCCCCTGGCTTAATCGTGCTTTAAGAGTTGTGTTTGAAGCGTTTATTTGTTTTAAGGTTTTAAGGTTAGGTTAACTTTTTGTGCTTAAGTAATGTTCCTTATGTTTTAATCATATGACAGGATTCAATGGACCCGTTTGTCCAGTATTGTATGCAGTATATATATGTATACTTTCAAAAATTGTGTTTCTTAAGAAGTGTTCACATTTTCCCCTAATTTTATCATGCTTGAAAGGTTCGTTAGGTGTAATTTTGTAATTAATGTTCTTTTTTAATATTGTAACACAATATGTCTTTTTTTTGTTTTACATTCAAAGTGTTACTGACTATTACGGTGATGAATAAATAAAAAAAAAACACATTAATGCAGCCTTCTTCTGACAAACTGGCATTTCATTTCGTCAGTCTATCAGAAGAAGCCGGTCCCAAGCCCGGAAAAATTGCAGAGGGGTGTGTTTGTCGTTTTAAATTTGAACTGCTTCAGTCTGTGGGTGCAGGCCAGCACAGTGGAAATCGTTTTATTCTTAATGCTGCCACGTAAACACCACGTAAATGCAAAAGATTTGACCAGACGACAGCGTTTCGTTTTCAACCTTTCTATGTAGGAGTGCCATAAAATTGGAATTTATGTTGGCGTGACGTAAAATTTCTTATTTTTATGTTGTCGTGACATGTAAGTCATTTCTATGGCCTATATGTATGTAGGCTTGACAGATTTGGTCAAGCACTCCTTCTGTTTGACGGGCAATTGTTGCACCAAACGGTTATATTATTTGGGTTCTAGTTGTGTTTTATTCAGTGTGTCGTCGGCAGCACAACAGGTAGGTCTACAGCGCTAGTAAATTTAAGTCAATGTGACATTTTATCTGTATGTCAAACGAACATTAAAGTTGGTGAAGTCAGGAGAGCCCAGAGTTGACCTCAGTGACAAGCAGAGTTTTGCGAAAGCGATCGAACAAAAATACTCGT
This sequence comes from Odontothrips loti, assembly GCA_038380765.1. Taxonomy (NCBI): domain Eukaryota; kingdom Metazoa; phylum Arthropoda; class Insecta; order Thysanoptera; family Thripidae; genus Odontothrips; species Odontothrips loti. Next base: position 257,935 of record JAZGLN010000133.1, on the reverse strand, counting down.
TCGGTTTTAATTGCAAACCTACTTATTCCTTTCAGTTTTCCAAAATGGGTGATCATCACGTCGAGCCATATCATTATGATAACATCAGCGAAGCGTACGTGGGAACAGCTACGTTAAATTCCAAACTCCAGGAAGATGGTAACGTTTCAGCCTTTGCATGAAAACTATTAAGTTGTGACCGATAATGAAGAAATTGAATTTTCAAGTTATTTTTGCTTAAAGCTAGGTTTTCAATGCAGCATAGCTTTTTTGGTAAACAGGGAAATAGCGTGAATTAGGCGCGATCTCAATGCACTGAATTGTAAACTAATCTTAACTGGTTGCCATTTTGAACTTATCTTTGAATTAAATGGTGGAACAGGGCCAATTGATCGTGTAATGTATCAAAGGATTTTTGATTTGTTTATTTGCAGACTCCATGTTTTGGGTGAAGTTCCTGCTTATCATTTGCATAGGATGTTGCCTACTGTGTGCTGGAATAATGGTATATTTAATTTACCAGCAACTTAAGTTTGAACGTGGCAAGACGTCAACATTTATTACTACGGTATCTCATGAAGGATTCAATACTATTTCTGCTAAGACATGGTTTGTTTAGCAGGGAGAAGCCAGCAAGGACCTCTATAGTTCTCATGCAGTTGACTGGAAACAGATTGTTGAACTCTAATTGTTGTAATCTTCATTTCGTACATTAAAAAGTATGCAACAAATGCGTTCGATTTCGTTTATTCCTCTGATGTTCGCCAGTTTCACTTTGGTTTGAGTCCGGCGAACGCGATCAAACCAATAATTTCTTCTGTTTTATCCTATAAGTTGCCCTATTTAATTTCCTGTATCCCTTAATAAGTGCCCTTTAAAAGAATTTCAGTGGACCTCATGCGCCCAGCCTCAAGCGTGACACATTTTTAATGCAGCCTTTCGTTGCAATTTGTCTCATTATTCAGAAAAAATGCAACGTTTGACAGTCCCCAGCCTGTATAAATGCAGAGGGAAAATGTTGTATAAGACGCATGCAAAGTTTTGCACGTGGTCGTTCTTGACAACAAAAATTTCAATGCCACCATTTTTCTTTTGTTGCAGGCCACCATTCTTACTCGTCATTGGGCCATCGGAATGAGGGAATGACGGACACACGAATGCCGGTGACACACAGTGGGCATCGAACTTAGGTCGATGCTAATAGCGACAGTTACGGTCCCAAAAGAGTGGTTTCTAGGATTTTGAGTTCTTTTATTAATGCATAAACCAAAAGAGTTCCTTAATAATGTTGTCCTTGTCTTTATGCGCAGTGCAACGCTTCACTTTTTTTTTTTTTTGTTCTTTGTCTTTTTCTACTTGATCCTCTCTTTCCTTGCCGTCCACTTCCTTGGGTTCCACGCAGTGAACGGACGAACGACAAGGTAGGTAAGACCTGTAGGACGGCCTCTTTTCCCTCGATGGTGGCCTGGATTTCCAGCAGGGTGGTCTCCTTCACGAGGAGCATGTCCTTCTCCTGGATGGGTACTTTAAGTCCCTGCAAGCTGACACACAGTAACAAATTAAAAAACAACCAAAAACAGAAAGGTAAGTGCAAACAGTTAGAATATAAGTTATGATACATGATAAAAACAGTTTCTGTTCACCAAACTCGAAGTGTTCCTCGTCCACTTCCTTGGGTTCCTCTGTAACGAGCGCCCCATTGCAAAGCAGGCGGTGCGGGAAAAGGCGGGCCCACGGGACTGTGAATTGTCCTACGTGACCTGATGCATACAGGATTAAGTATATTTAAAGCACCATTTTTTCATATGGTCAGCTTGTGTGAAGACCATAAGAGCTCTGACAAGAAGTTAAAGCAGTTAAAGCGTAGCACACGCGGGTGGCATCTCAACTGCCACTCCAGAACAGTAACTTTGACTGCACAATTTGTGATGTTTGTACAAATAATTTATTCAGGTCACTAGAAAACGTCAGCTGGCTTACTGCGCTACCGTGGCAGATGAGAATGGTGGCTGAGCTGTCACTGCAGCACGGTAAGATTTTCCTTGGTTGGACAAAGAATTACATTTTTAATGCAGCCACTGAATTATTCAAGTGCCATAAATGTCATTTGAATACAAAGTGACGGTCCCAAGCCCGTAAGGAAATCATCCTGATGTTACGCATAACGCCCTGACAATGCGTATAATTACAGTGGGTGTTTTCACATGCATTCACAAGTGGGTGTTGCGGGTGAGCGGGTGTTGAGGGTCCGTGTGCTGAGTAGTGCCATTGCCGGATTGTAATCCAGCGAGGCAGGCACATCTCAGTGTATCGGGCCCAAGCGCCGTGTGTTCTCCGTCCAGCCAATGGCAAGGCAACGGGAGCGCGGATAGGGGGTCCCTTTGATACATGTATGTATAATGCTTGACCCCTGAACTAATGAACACAGGCTATTACTCCCCCCCCCCCCCCCCCCCCCCCTGGCTCCGGCCAGCCCAGGAGGTGGCCTAGTAAGCCCCTCTTGGTGTAGCCCAATTTCTACTACTGAACAAAGAAAAAAGCCTTGGATGCCATCGATCCCAAACAGTGGCGATGCAGATAACAATGACCGGAGATTTATTCCTGAGTCGTCTAAAGAAATGAAAGGACCCGTAGCCCAGTGTCCGTCATGTAAAGGAAATCTTGAGGATAGAACACCTGAAGCAAGAGCTCAACATGTACGGCGATGCATAGCCCCACCTCCAGAAGCAGATGGAACATATCCATGCAGCACGTACGGCAAATCGTTTGCGTCGTATGCTGGGCTCAGACAGCACATAAAAAGGGCCCATGCCACTATCTTTTATGAAGGTGACCTGCATGTCCTTGAAGTACGTCTACCTACCACTAAAGCCAAGTATACAATAGAAGAACTGACACAACTTGCTAGATTTCAGCTAGAGCTACCAGGATTTGGCACGATGAGTCGTGCCACAACTGCTCTAGCCCTAAAATCGAAAAGCCAAAGGAGTGTGGATGCACTAAAGAAATGCCTCGCGCGTGCTGATTATGTTGAAATTAGGCAACAGCTTAGCCTAAACCTGGCAGCGAAAGATCCGCTGCTACCAGCGCAAACCCCAAGAATTGAGGACATAGATCACAGTGTTCATTTTGAGACCATTGAAATGGACTGTGATCCACCTACAATAAGACCTAACCTCCCACCCTATCTTGTGCTACAGAGGATTGACGACCCGTCACCTCTCATAAAATCCGGACTCATTTGTGAGGCATTGAGAACGGTTCATCACGCTGTCTCCCCGGAAATGCAAGTGATAATTGACATTGCACTAACAACCAGTAATTGTCATGAGCTCTCATACCACCTGGAAGCCTTCATATCGTGCATTGCTGGCAATCAACCAAGATCCTGCAGCAGAAAGAAGAACCATAAAAATAGGAAGCTGCAAGGAAGTCGAGCCAAGAGGAGAGCTACCTTATGTGCAAAATTACAACAACAGTTCTAAAGGAACCCAGGACAAGTGGCAGAAGCCCTTAACACAGGGAAAGACCTCGAGGTGAGTGTCACCCCCGATATAGCTGAAGCTGAACGATTCTTTGAAGCGACCTATGCCGCAAATGAAATCCAGCTCGTGGTGATGGATAAGTCAGTTGAGAGCATAAACATCAGCCAACCATATACGATGAAGGAGCTTGCAGCAGCTCTCAAACACCAGTCCGAGACAGCTGCCGGCCCAGATGGGATCAGAAGAGACGACCTAAGGAGAATGAACCAATACGATCTACTAGCCTTGTTGAACATCGTTTTCGGTACAGCCATTATACCTCCTGTCCTGAAACATAACAGGACCTGCCTTTTACCAAAAGGTGGAGATTTAAAAGACCCGAAGAATGGGAGGCCGATTACAGTGTCCAGCCTGCTACTACGAGTGCTGGATAGAATGCTAACGGGACGCCTGGAGGATACCATACCACTGCACTCCTCGCAACGTGGCTTCACTAAACAGGATGGTACTATGATGAATAACACCATCCTTCAGGCTATTATTAAGGAAAGAAGACGTGGAGGTCGACCTCTTATAGTGCTGTCTCTTGATCTCGCTAAAGCGTTCGATAGGGTGCATACCTCGTCAATTATTGATGTCCTCCGCAGAAAAGGCATCGACAATCATACAATCTCATTTATCTCTGAAAACTACAGAGATGTCACGACGACCCTCGAATGCCAAGGGGCCAGATCTAACGTGATAAGGATAAGAAGAGGAATCAAGCAGGGAGCTCCCTCGTCTGGATTCTTGTTTGACCTGGTACTCGATGACCTGCTGCATCAACTGGCCGCCACAGAGGGAATTAAGCTGGGAGAAACAAATGTATCCAGCATCGCCTTTGCAGATGACCTGGTCCTTCTGGGGCAAGACGTTCCCAACATCATGGAAAAGGTCTTAACATGTGAAGAATATTTTAGGACCCATGGCTTAGAAGTGAACGTCCAAAAGTGCCATGCATTACAATTAGTCCGAGTCCCAGGTACTAAAAGGTGTGCGGTCCAAACTAGACCACTCATTCGCATCAATGACCAACTGGTACCGACGGTCGACACTGAAAGCCATTTCAAATACCTGGGCCTAAATTACACCCATTGTGGGGTAAGTAGCATCTCGATCCCTAAATTCCAAGAGATGTTGGAAAGAATTCGGAAATCATGCTTGAGACCTAACCAAAAGTTGTATATCTTACAACGCCACCTTGTCCCCATGATGTACCATAGCCTGCAAACGGTCGACATGACCGCTGGAAAGCTGAAAGGAAATGATACTAAAATGCGAATAGCCATCAAGCATATTTTGCACCTGCCAAAAACCGCACCAGATGTGCTTATACATGCCCCTCTCAGGGTTGGAGGGCTTGCGATAGCCTCTTTTGCGGTAGCTATACCGCCCATATACCTTAGAAGACTTACCAAGATAGCGGCATCTGGAAGTATAGACGTGGCAGCAGCGGTCGCAACAGCCCCTATTCAAACAGCAATGACTAGAATGAGAAAAGCGGCGAACAAGTTACCTGGACTGGAGGCAAGGCACACCCGCTTGTACTGGAGCCAAAGAATAGCCCAGAATGCCTTAAGCAAGGGCTTCCAAAAACATACCATGCCGTCAGGGTGGGTCTACACCCCTCCCGGCTTTTGGAAACAGAGAGATTATATTCGAGCAATACAGCTCCGATTTGGCCTACTCCCAACAGGGTCAACCCCTTACTCTCCAAAGAAGTGCAGATATATCTCATGCCAAGATCGTGAGTCGCTGTACCATGTGCTCCAGAGATGTCCTACCAGCCACTATAGTAGAATTAACAGGCATGACCACATCCATAAACTGCTGGTCAAGTCAATAACCAAAGCCTGCCCTAAGGCAAATGTCATCGATGCCCCTAGAATTAAGGTTCGAAATGAATTATTCAAGCCAGATCTGCTTGTGAAAAATGGTAGCACCATGTATATTGTTGATACATGTGTCGCTTATGAGACCTATCCGATGTCCCTCGCTTCCGCAAGAGACTTCAAGCTCACTAAATATGAGAATGAAGGCCTATTGACAGAGCTTAAATGTCAATACAATGTTGAACATGTTAATCAACTACCTTTCGTCGTAGGTGCCCGTGGTGCCTAATCGAGTTCCGCAGCTGAAGTCGCTGCCGCCTTCAACCTACCTGATGCATTCCGAGAGCTGGTGACGACATCTGTGCTACAATGGGGCAGCTCCATCCATGCCGTCTTCAACAGCACCGTGTGGGCCACTGGACCCGCCCGCAACTGGAAGAGGAGAAAGAAGACCTTTACATGAAGAGCACGAAGAGACTGCTAATAAAGTTATAACAGGTACCCCTAAAGGGGTTCCATATTGTACTTTACTCTACCTTCAGCATCCTAAATTACGCCTCCCCCATGAGGCCCTTGGGGACCACCGTGACCCCTTGGAAAACGTAGGTCATAATGTATCTATTTGAGACACTCAATAAATATATATTTCTAGCCAAATGCCTCGTCATCCCCCCCCCCCCCCCCGGTGGACTATGTAGTCGACGCGCACGAATGGAAATAACATAACCACCAGGCCGTGAAAAAAATTGCCAATTGGCACGATGGACCTTTGAATTTTTGTTCAATTTTTGGCGTTGTCGGTTTTTCAAAATCTGTTTTGGTTCTCGAGTAATTACAATTTTTTTAAATTTTAACGGATAAGCGGCGGGCGAAACTTTAAGCAATTATTAAAAATAGAAAACAAATATTAAAATGCACCAAAATAATTTGAAAAAAAAAAGATCAAAAAATTAGAATTCAGCACAATTTTTTTGGTTCAAAAATACATGTAAATAATGATCCATTTTGATGTTTGAAAATTCGAACCGCCGCTAACCTTTTTGAAAAAAGTTAAAAAAGGGGGTGGGGGTGAAATAAAAAATATGTCCCTGTTCCACGGAATTCGACCTGGAACAAACACTAACGTGTTTGTGGTCCAAAATTTCAAGGAAAACGCTGTATCTCTCACCGTTTTCCAGATATAAATTTTGAAAGATAGAGGTAAGCGGCGGGATGACATCGATCTTGCAGATAACGACAAGACGTGGCTTATCCTATAACTCCAACTGCATTAAGAGGCAACCAGGTGCGAGGAACTCAGAGAAAACGGAAAGGGAGAAGGACACAGATAGAGAGAATGAGACAGAGAGAGAGACAGGGAGAGAGAGAGAGCGAGAGACAGAGAGAGAGAGAGAGAGAGAGCGAGAGACAGAGAGAGAGAGAGAGGTGGGGTGAAATAAAATGAAAGAGAGAGGAGACAGAGGACAGGAGGGAACGAGAAGAGAGGAGAGAGAGTGAGAGAGTGTGAAGCAGAGAGGGGAGATAGAAGACAGAGTGAAAGAGACGGAGGGAGAGAGACACAGAGGCAGAAGAGAGAGGAGACGGACGGAGCAGATAAGACAGAGAGAGACGGAGGGAGACAGAGAGAGAGAGAGGGAAAGAGGAGGCAGGGAGGGGAGAGAGAAGACAGAGGGAGAAGCGGAAGAGGAGAGAGACAGGATGGAGTGAAACAGAGAAGACGGAGAGATGGAAAGAGAGAGGAGACACGGAGAAGTAGAGAGAGAAAGAGAAGGCGACAGAGAGGAGAGAAATAACAGAGAAGAGGGAGAGAGGGTGAGAGAGAGAGAGAGAGAGAGAGAGAGAGAGAGAGAGAGAGAGAGAGAGACAGAGGGAAAAGAGAGAGGAGACAGTTTCTCTGTTATGTCGCCTGACATCTTCCGGCATCATACTGGGTTGCTGGGCAAAGTTCTGAAATAAATCCACAAAATACCTTCTCTGTGATGTCAGGCTTCTTCCGGTATCAGGCTGGGCTGCTGGACAAATTCCTGTCGAATTTTTTCGTGGAGAAGTTATTCTTTCCACTAACATCCTATATCTGTACTTAAATGTGTACAAATGTTTATTTATGGAGTTCAAAAATATATCCACAAATCTCGATTTTTGTCACTGAAGAGTTGCTGTGATATCAAAGAAGTACATTGGCATAAGTTTGATAAATTTCGTATGTAGGGAAATGTCGCAAGCTGTATTGTAAGGTAAATGACGTGCACACAGAACTGTCGACTGCCGGTATGACTGTAAAGTGAAACAAATGCGGTTCAAAAATAAATCCACCAATCTCTATTTTGTTCACTCAGGAGGTGTCTGTGACATCAAAGAAGTACATTGACGTTAGATTGATCGATTTCGTACGTGGGGAAATGTCGAAAGCTGTATTATAAGGTAAACGGCGTGCGGACAGAATAGTTGTATGCCGGCGTGACGGTGTCGTTAAAATAATAGCTGTTCAAAAATAAATCCACAAATGTCGTTTTTTGTCACGGGAGAGGGGTCTGTGATATCAAAGAAGTACATTGACATTAGATTGATCGATTTCGTACATGGGGAAATGTCGAAAGGTGTATTATAAGGTAAGCGGCGTGCAGACAGAACTGTTGGATGCCGGTTCGACTGTGCAGTTAAACAAATGCAGTTCAAAAATAAATCCAAAAATCTCTATTTTTTTGACTGAGGAGGCGTCTGTGACATCAAAGAAGTACATTGACATTAGTATGATCGATTTCGTACATGGGGAAATGTCGAAAGCTGTATTATAAGGTAAGCGGCGTGCAGATAGAACTGTTAGATGCCGGTTCGACTGTACAGTTAAACAAATGCAGTTCAAAAATAAATCCAAAAATCTCTATTTTTTTCACTCAGGAGGTGTCTGTGACATCAAAGAAGTACATTGGCATTAGTTTGATAAATTTCGTACGTGGGGAAATGTCGCAAGCTGTATTGTAAGGTAAATGACGTGCACACAGAACTGTCGACTGCCGGTATGACTGTATAGTTAAACAAATGCGGTTCAAATATAAATCCACAGATCTCTATTTTGTTTACTCAGGAGGTGTCTGTGACATCAAAGAAGTACATTGACATTAGATTGATCGATTTCGTACGTGGGGAAATGTCGAAAGCTGTAATATGAGGTAAGCGGCGTGCAGACAGAACTGTTGGATGCCAGTATGACTGTACAGTTAAACAAATGCTGTTCACAAATAAATCCAAAAATCTCTATTTTTTTCACTCAGGAGGTGTCTGTGACATCAAAGAAGTACATTGGCATTAGTTTGATAAATTTCGTACGTGGGGAAATGTCGCAAGCTGTATTGTAAGGTAAATGACGTGCACACAGATCTGTCGACTGCCGGTATGGCTGTATAGTTAAACAAATGCGGTTCAAATATAAATCCACAGATCTCTATTTTGTTTACTCAGGAGGTGTCTGTGACATCAAAGTATAAGGTAAGCGGCGTGCAGATAGAACTGTTGGATGCCGCTTCGACTGTGCAGCTAAACAAATGCAGTTCAAAAATAAATCCAAAAATCTCTATTTTTTTCACTCAGGAGGTGTCTGTGGCATCAAAAAAGTACATTGGCATTAGTTTGATAAATTTCGTACGTGGGGAAATGTCGCAAGCTGTATTGTAAGGTAAATGACGTGCGCACAGAACTGTCGACTGCCGGTATGACTGTATAGTTAAACAAATGCGGTTCAAATATAAATCCACAGATCTCTATTTTGTTTACTCAGGAGGTGTCTGTGACATCAAAGAAGTACATTGACATTAGATTGATCGATTTCGTACGTGGGGAAATGTCGAAAGCTGTATTATAAGGTAAGCGGCGTGCAGATAGAACTGTTGGATGCCGGTTCGACTGTACAGTTAAACAAATGCAGTTCAAAAATAAATCCAAAAATCTCTATTTTTTTCACTCAGGAGGTGTCTGTGACATCAAAGAAGTACATTGACATTAGTTTGATTGATTTCGTACGTGGGGAAATGTCGAAAGCCGCATTGTAAGGTAAACGGCGTGCGGACAGAATAGTTGTATGCCGGTGTGACGGTGTCGTTAAAATAATAGCTGTTCAAAAATAAATCCACAAATGTCGTTTTAAGTCACGGGAGAGGGGTCTGTGATATCAAAGAAGTTCATTGACATTAGTATGATCGATTTCGTACATGGGGAAATGTCGAAAGCTGTATTATAAGGTAAGCGGCGTGCAGATAGAACTGTTGGATGCCGGTTCGACTGTACAGTTAAACAAATGCAGTTCAAAAATAAATCCAAAAATCTCTATTTTTTTGACTGAGGAGGCGTCTGTGACATCAAAGAAGAACATTGACATAAGTATGATCGATTTCGTACATGGGGAAATGTCGAAAGCTGTATTATAAGGTAAATGACGTGCGCACAGAACTGTCGACTGCCGGTATGACTGTATAGTTAAACAAATGCGGTTCAAATATAAATCCACAGATCTCTATTTTGTTTACTCAGGAGGTGTCTGTGACATCAAAGAAGTACATTGACATTAGTTTGATCGATTTCGTACGTGGGGAAATGTCGAAAGCTGTATTATAAGGTAAGCGGCGTGCAGATAGAACTGTTGGATGCCGGTTCGACTGTACAGTTAAACAAATGCAGTTCAAAAATAAATCCAAAAATCTCTATTTTTTTCACTCAGGAAATCAGTGGAGTTCTGACAAAGTGGCGAAAGTCCATGAGGTTCTATTTCCCACTACGAGGAAAACAAGGTTTATTTTGGACCTGCAAGATAGAGGTTCAGACCTAGAGTAGCAAAGTTTTTATCAAATATTCCTTGTTTAATGTGAAATAGTATGCTTCAGGTCCCATGTCTTTATCATAGTTAGATTTAAAGAGAAGGGACATTCGCCACTCTAAATCAGCTTGATTTTCTGACAGAAAGGCGAATGTCCACAGCTAATCTGACAAAAAGGCGAATGTCCCAAGCTGACCTGACAAAACGGCGAACATCCCATTCTGATCTGACAAAAAGGCGAACGTCCATTAATGGTCTGAAAAAGTGGCGAATGTCCATAATTAAGATGGCATAATGACGAAAGTCCCAGATAGGTTTGTTAGAATGACTTATGTTCACTTTCAACCTTTACAGACCATGGTCTGGTAAAAAAGTGAAAGTCAATGGACTGTATGACAACAAGTAAAGCTTCCTAAGTGTATAAATCTACAACATATTACACTAAAATTCTGAGCACTCAAGTTTTGTCAGCATTACATCATGACAGAGTTCATGTTATTAATAATGATCTTCAAATCATGTTAAGTGCCTCCAAATATACTTCAATATTTCTCCACCACTCAGTACTGAACAATACCCACTCACTCTCATGCTGAATAGAGGTTAAAGTATTTCTCACTCCAGAGTGGCTAAAATTGTGTCTCTTGATATTTACCTCTACTCCAGCCGGTGAAAACCTCACCCACTTGAGTGACCGCTACTTTTCATAGGTGACACACTAATATACGAATCCCTTCTAGTGAAACACAGACAATTTTGTTAACAGAACATTTCAAGCATTTCAATCTATATAAACCTAAAACACAAGCAGAGCAGCCTGATGCAGCAGAAGACAACAACGTGCAAATAATGCATCTCGTTATTTACAGAGCCATGAGCTGTGTCGTTCATTTCCCCGCCCCTCCTCCCCAGAGCCCCCGCCCTGGCGACGTCGATACTCCATGCCATGCCTGGCTATGTCAACAGCAGGCAGAAGTTGGGCTGCACCGCTAGCTGTTATAAGATATTTCGCACCTTAATTTCAAGAAAACGACAATACGTAGTTCGGCTCCTTACTTTTTTCTTCCGTTTTCTTCAAACAAATGAAATGGAGAAATTCGGGACTCTCCGTCATCATCTCAGCCCTGCAGCTAAGTGTTAACCTCAGATTACAGGTAAGTATGTCCCTTCAATGAAAAATGACATGTGTGGGGAGGGTCACAGTTTTGTTGGAAAACAAAAGTATACTGATCATGCTACTAAAACCACTTTCATTTATTATAAAGTGTACTTCAGTAACTGTAACGTGAAGCAAGCTAGGAATACACCATTATAAACAATCCTAATAGCTAGAGACGCAACAAGTTAATTCATATTATAATTTATATTTATATTTAGAAAATTAAAAGCTCAGGTACATTACAAACACAACTTTGCTAAATTTGCTAAATTTTCTATTGAACAGACTCATAGGAAATAATTAATTTAAAAAAAAAACAGTAGATGGACTGACAACTTCTTAATCAAATTATTAAAATTAGATATAAACTAGATAATAATTCATTTTATTAGACTTCTTTGGTTGGTTTTAAAATTCATCCTCTTCACTTTCTTCACCTGTTTTGGAGTTTTCAGCAGCAGGCTCTTCATCAGAGTTGTCAACAGAAGCACGTTCTTGGACAGCTGGACTTGCATCATTATCAGTAGCTCTTGCATGGCTGTTTGGGTGGATGTCACAAACTGCTGCACTGCTTGGTAAGTTCCTGTAGTAAGTGTGATGCTCTTCATTCAGAAATTGCAGCAAATCAATCAGATCAGCTTTCTTCTTCTCGGATATTGGGACTTTTTCATGAAGCCTCTTTAAGCACGGCAACAATCTCACCAGGCGGTCACTCCTGATACCTTTTCTGAGGAAGCTCAGGGATCTGAATTGGGCTGCTTCATTATGTGACTTCTTCACCAAGGCTATGCCCATTTGCTCCTTCTCATACCTAAACCAAAAAGTGTCTAGGTAGCCAAAAGAATCTTTGTTCAGACACTGCCGCCTCTTGATGAGCTCATTTTTTGCTAGCATGGCAATATCATAAAACTGTGATGCCATGGGAATTACTTTGAATCTTCCCTCAGGGAAATCTTTACTTTTGCCTGCATTTTCTACTACCTGGTACCATTCTTCAGGAACATTAACACGGTCCACACATTTTGTTTTGTACTTTTCAATTACAGAATGCTTTCCGTCCACTTCTGGCATGAACGTGTGGCCAGGCACCAAGAATATGTGGTTCACAATCTTCAGTGTCCTGTGTTCCTGCAAGGCAATGAAGAAGGCCATTGGCAAGATGTGGTTCCTGTTTTGCCCGGAGCAGCAGTCAGAAAACACGGTGAGTTCCTCGACTCCTTCTGGGACGTGTGTCAAAATGTGCTTGATCAGGCATGATCCAATTTCATTTGGGCCTCTTCTTCCCTCTACTTCACTCCACATATAGCAATATGTCAACTTTGTGGTGGTGTCATTAATTGTGAAATTCAAGACATATAATTGCCTAGAATAATAAATTGATTTGCACCTCAAATGAGGGGTAGGAAGACATTGCTGCATGTCTACTACCAGGACAAGTTTTTTTCCCTCTGACTTGGCAGCAGCAGCTTTAGCATCCCTTTTCAGCTGGTAAGCCTTTTCTGATCTTCTCAAGTGGAGCTCCTTCTGTGATTTCAGACTTGCCTTGGTTTGTTCATCAACTGTATCTGCAATTTTGATTTCTAATCTGTCGCAAGTGTCACAGCCATCCGTCTTCAGGGCATGGAATTTCCGGTTTGTCATGTTAAACTGCCTTTTATATGTTGACAAGGACACCTTGGGGTCATTGTCTTCGGAGTACAACTCGTACATTTTGGTAACACTCAATCCTGGAGGTAAATATAAGTTTTCTGTCTTGGCTCTACAGTAATGGGACTCATATGCAGGGAATGATTCTATATGTTTCTTCACTGCCTCCAGCTTCTCAGGGTGCTTTGACAGAGCATGTGGAGGAGTGTGTTTCCCTCTTGCATCGTCTTTAGTAATTCCAGAGACGGAGTCCTTCTTGTTGTCAGCTACGTCTCTGATGAAGCGGTCTGTTTCTCCCAGTGTATCCTTGAAGGTAGATCGACAGACTTGAACTCTTTTACCGTTTATCTGTAGAAAGTATTTAAAACTTTGACTTTTTTCTCTGTTCATGTCTTCTTCTCTCTGGCGCTTTCTTTTGATTTCAGATCTTTCAATGTGAGAAGCTATATAGGCTACCCGCTTGTCATGGATGCCTTGGTCCCAGTACTCGCGAAAAACAAGATTCCCAACCTCTTCTGTCACAGTTTCGTGACACTTCCTAAACTTGCAGATGTGTGGTGGTTTCCATTGCCGTGCTGAGACCACATTGCCTTTTGATGTCACGTACTGCTCCCCAGAGTTCCTCAGTTTTTTTCTTTCTGCCTTTAGCTCCTTTGACCGTCTCTTCTGGCCACTGGAAGTTAACAGGACCTCTGCAGTTGAGTCTGCAACATCAAAAAAAAAAAAAAAAAAAAAAAAAAAAGATAAGTTTGTAACATTTCCACAATACAGTTTTATAGCCCAGCCAGAATTCTTATAATGTCATTTTCAAGTCCTATCAGTTGCCAACAGGAAACAATGTCTATGGTTTGAGTCAGTTAAAATTAAAATTTTAATGGTCTTCTAAACTACTGTTACAATTTTAGCTCATGTAAAATTGTGCTTATACTCTTACTTTCCTTTAAAATCTGAGCAACATTAGTTGCCACTTTGATGTATATTAATTACCTTCATTCTTGTCAGGATCATCCTCATCTTCTGCTTCACTTGACACCACCCTGTGCTCTCCTCTGCGTCTGCATCCTGCTGCTGGTGTTTCAGGGGTGTTTCTGCTCCTTCTTCAGGCTGCTGAATGTCTTCTTGTGGCACCATTTCAGTGTGACTTTGGGATGGAGCTGAAAATACCATGTGTAAATTCATTTGTTTTGAGAAATTTAATCCACATCATGAGAGCAGGTGAGTATATGTCTTGTTTGTACCTTTCTTTTGGGTTCCAGTCGTATTTGCCATTTTTTCATTTGTTATTGTTGACATGTCTCCTTTGTGCCTCTGATTGCTCTGTTGCGTTGTGCTTTGGGAAAGAGCTGTAAATTATACGAAGTGTAAGTTACCGTGCATTCAATAAGTCAACAGCTACACGTGGTACTTGGATTGATTTATCTTGTCTGTACCTTCTCTGGGTGTCTCAATTCTCCTCTGCTCGGTTTTCTGTGCTCGAGGTGACTGCTCTATTTCCTCTTCATCACTGGAATCAGTGACTAAATTGCAGACCAATAACGATTCATCACTGTGTGTTTCATCCTCTTCTGATGAGCTGACATCAATTTGGATGAGTTTTCGGGCCACTTCTCTGCTCCTTCTCTTTGGCACATGCCTTTTACCTAAAACCAGAGATACATGGAAATAATACACCATTCCAAACTTTGTTGAGTGTCAACTTGGACTTTTACCTAAGCTTCACTTATTAAGACCGGGACGGAAAAGAGAAAACACAATGATCCTTACTTTCACTTGGTGAGAGAAGCAGTTGAGTCTCTTTCCTAGAATCCTTGGTCCTTGACCCTTTTGCAGACCCCTTTGGTATGCTGCCAAGGATGCCATTAGAGGGAGGTGAAGAAACTGTAAATAGATATTTCAGTTAAGACCCAATTCTTAATAAATGCACAGATCATAACACTAAGTACATAACAAATTGACTGTAGCTCAAAGCAACTTACATCCATACTCTTGCATCAAACTTGCCAAAGCCGTTTCATTTTCTTTGATGTTATTTAATCTCAGTGTTTCATATGGAGATTTTCCAGCTGTGTTTTCTGACAAGAGAAGAAATCCAAGAGATTAATTTAGTTCATGTTACAGTATGCGACAGACATCAGTTTAAGACTTCATGGTTCTGACTACAGCTATATTTACCATTCACTGTGTCTCTTTCTGGAGTGTCATGGGCAGCTGCTTCAGTGGATCGTCTTGCTTCAACCTCCACCAATGCTTGCCTTTCTGTGGATTTGATGGCAGGTGCAGCTGAAAACATCAGGAGCAGAATGAGAGTTCAAGAAATCTAATCTATTATTTTTCAGCGATATTTCGCTGTCATAAAAGTAGCTACCTGCTTGTGAATTACTCCTGTAGTTCTTTGAAAGGCCAACTCTCATCTTCAAGGAACTTTGTGTTGAGGCTGAAACATTGAATTTATTTATTTTTTGATATAACTCACATAACATGTCTATGGCATTGATATCAGTAATTCTAGTACTTACGAGCTGAAAGATCCAATGGGAGGTTCTCCTTGTTGCCACCACCAACTGTTTTGTCTGCATCTGCAATCATTTGAAATGTTGTGCCAGTGTGAGGATGGTTTTTGCATCAAGTGGCATAGCAACGGTATTTGAAGTGCTGTTTTTAACTAACCTGCCACTGATTGAGTTTTTCTGCATTTCGGACTGCCTTTGAGATGTTCAGCCACAAATATTGGGTTCAAAATATCGATCTCTGAAAGGCTGAAATGTGGCCCACAGCTGCAGGCATCATCATCATCATCAGTGTCAGCTGCAAATATAAGTTTTTATTGTAGCATTCTGTACATTAGAAATTTCTCCGGTCTAGAGAGACTAATTTTGGACAAGATTTAGCACTGGTTTACGAACCTGTTGTGTGGACTATCTTATTGGGGACCTTTTTAGGTTTCGTCTTGGCATCTGCAAAACCATGGCACAAATTTGTTCAAAATCCTGTATTGCTCACGATCCTAAAAATGTATGGCTCAGCTACCAATTAGAGGACAAGCCTCCTGAGAATCTGAACTATCTGTTCAAAACATACCTCGGCTATTTGGAACTGGGGCTTTTATCCCCAGGTTTTGCAACATCCTCGTTGAGCGCCCCGACATTTCAACACAATTGAAGACAAACTTAATTCATCAGCAACACACGGACTCTCGTTGGTTTGCTGTGACGGCTTGAAGGGGCGTGACCGCGGTGGGCGTGACCGTTGTTGTCAGGTCATTGACCTACGTCTGCTCATCTGCCCATTGAAAAGCAGTGCTGCCAACTAGAGATGGCGGGAACCCGTTTGCTCTGCGGCCGGAATGCCGGAAATTACCTGATTTACAATGTGAACGGCGTCTGTTCATAAGCAAGAAGCAAAAGCAAACTCTGTACGTTTGTTTATCAGTAAAAAGATGTAACAAGACGGATGACATTTCACGTCCGGCGCGCGAGGTACTTCATGACTGTAGGTTTCCCCTACTGCTGTTTGACAGCGAAGTGCGTGGGTCATTGACCTGTGTGTTATTGTTACCGTTGTCCACCCGAAGTCAGACTTTATAAGACTTAATAAAATGGAGACTGAATTGCAGAAAGCAAAGCTTACAGCGCAACTGCGCTTCTTAAAGTGCAGGCAAGACAGGTTAGTAAATAACTGGGTTTACAATTGTTTCTCTGCTTCTCCATGAAGATTCTATTGAACAAAGTTGAATGCGTTCCTGGAGCGAGGCTAGCATTCACACGTAACTCAACCAATACAAAACTAAATCATCCTTAAAGCATTCTATAACGGAGAATCATCATTGAACTCCCATAGAAAATGTTTTGGAAACATAATTTGCGGGAGGTCATTGCTAGAAACGGTACTTGAATTGACAGGGCTTGCACAAATTGTTGTGTTTATGTTGTAATTTTTATGCTTTAGCATTGAGTATATTTTAAGACATTGTAACAACCCTTGTGTTTTCTGTTTTGTTTTCTATCAGCCTGAGAGCCTTGTTGGGCTCTGCGGAAGAAAGCCGCTGTGTAGAAGGGGATGTTAAAGATGAGGAGTGCCGAGCACTTCAAAGTGAGATAGATCATCATCTTAGCATCGAAAGAGAGTGAGTATTTTACCTTCATTGGGGGATCAGCTTCTGTTTGACGATGATGTTTTCTTAGTAAAATGTAAATGCTCACAAACTCATTTTTCTCTCTTTCTAGCATGCATGTGGCTCTGAGCAGAGAATTTGTTTGTAAGTACATTTTATGTCAATATTTTTAGTTCTTTGATGAAATGAATTTTCATACAACTGCGTTTTTGGATAGAACATGCTTCTCACTGATTCCTAAGCATGCAGGTAGAAGAACTAAGGAGAAATTTTGTAGAAAGTTGACTGCTTTGTACTCTTGTTTGTATCATGTTTGTTTTTTTTTTTTTGCTTCTAAATTTACATCCTAATTTTCCAATGTAACAATGGAGTTTTGTTTGGTTGTTATTTTTATTTAATTGTTTAAAAAGTTATTGGTATTGCAATATTAGCAGTCATGACTTTCAAGAAACTGAAACGTTACATAATTCTTTGAATACTTCTTTATAGGGAAATTATTGTTTGGTAAGAAAGGGAAAAGACTGCGATTCTAATGAGATTCTCTCAATTTGCAGCTCCATGTGCCTCCACCCGCCTAGCAACCCCTGACGATACACAGCAACCTCGACAGGAGCAGTCTGCTTCTAGTTTTGAGAGGTAAATACAATACTTCTTGAGTTCTGTATTGGCTGGCTTGCTGTTCAAAGGGGCCTTAGTATCTGCTTTAATTTACACTTTATCACAACCTGTAAAAGAAACCTTTCTTAGAACTCTTTGTTGTTGTCAAACAAAACTCTTGACTTTATGACAACTCAGGATTTTTATCTGGTGGGTTTGTTTCATTGCAGATTGCTGGGTGTGTCTACTTCTCCGAAGTACAAGTATGTGAGCAAGCCTGTTCGAGGGAAGAAGAGGAAAGGGTTGCCTGGTCACCCATGCAGCCAGTGTGAAGCTGTAAGTAGGGTAGCTGTTATTACTCTCTGAATGCCATTGTCTTTGGCAGATATAATATAATACATCTTTTTTGTTGCAGTTTTATTTGACAGCTGGCTTCAGTGTCTCTGAGACCAGCAAAATTTGTCGCCACAAGGCCAAATATTCACCAGTGAGATCTCCAAAGGGTGAGGTTCAAGATGTTCAAACCTCAGTCCATCTTAAATTATTTCTCATCATCCATTTTTATTTCCAAAACTTATTTTTTTTTACAGGGTACTGGGACCTTAAAATGCCATCAACTCCAGAGTTGCTGGCTAGGCAGACTGCCCCTCTTAGTCCACAGGTCAGCCCTCTGAGGAAGGGGGTATCACGAGGTGCATTTTCAAGTGAACTTAATTTTCTAAGGCTGTGGTGGAACGAACTGCTTATTTTTCATAAAATGGTGTGCACCGTTCCTATGAATTTTGATCAAAGTCTATCTACATTTGGTCAAGAGAGAAATAAGTTGTAATATTGTTTAACTTAGATAGACTTTGATCAAAATTCATATACACTGTGCACACCATTCTGCTAAAAATAAACAATATTACATTTTTAGCAGACTTTTTTTTTGTACTATGTCAAACTTTAGAGTGTAAAAACATAAGCTGGGGTTCTTTTTAGTATTTGAGCTATGAGAAACAGACAGTCAGAGCCACATAATGATATTTTAAATGTATAGCACTTTTGTCTGAATATGATTTTCTAAACTGTACTGGAATGCTCAAATTAACCCAACTGTGTGTTAACTAAGGAGTTAAGGAATCGTAAAATCCCTTCCCTTAGTTGTATACCGCGTAAAGTTTGACGCAGGAACTCCTAAAACGTGTGGATTTCTGGTGGGATAAATACAATAACGCGTTTTTTAAGAAGAGGTTGCAACCATAGGTATATTATTATCTCACAAAAAAATTGCATTGTATTTCCTCCTGTTTTTGAATTTTCACCTCAGCCTTACCTGTCTATGTTAAGGGTGATGTTGGGTGACTGGGTAATGCCAAACATTACCGGGGTAATATCGACCTTACCCAAGAGCTGTGGATAATGTCTTTATTCCGACATTACCCGTAGATTTTAACATTACCAAGGCATCATTGGGTAATTTTGAAATCCCTGTTTTGCTGTTTGTCATGTGGACTTTACCCAGAGGTTGACTGGCTAATGTCTATCCAGCTCCTTGTTGTGTGTCATGTGGACTTTATCTAAATGACCGATGAATTGACTCTTTGAACAAACAAGTTAATATTCATCCCTGTTGAGTTAAATGAAATTCATAAGTTCTTCTGAAATCATATAACAATTCCAAATTTAAAAAGTATCCAGAGTATTGTGCCATGTTATCACATCAGCACAATAGACATTCACTGGTCATGCTCTAGATGAAGTCCACGTCACAGTAACAGCAGCAGGATAGACATTACCCAAAGGACATTTTGTTATTTAAACATTTCCCAAAGGACTCTGGTTAATCTCAACTTTATCCGGATAAAGTTGAAAATTTCCTTTTTTTCTAAAAATATGTCAGGCATTGCCCAGGACTTTTGGGTACAGTGGACATTATCCTGGTAAAGTCAGCATTACCCAAAACCCAACATTACCCTTCACATATGTATATGTAAACCTTTATGAATGAAATAACTGTTTTGTTTGGTCATGAGTTATTGTTGTTTATCAAATATTTTTAATCAATACCATGAACTGTCTCCTATTCAGTTGGATTGTATCACTTGGAATTTTATCCAAGTTATGCGTAATTTAATTCAGTGATGTTCTGTTCTTCTATAGCGTATATTGACAATTTGGACTTATTGATATAAACCAATACTAGACTTCCTTTGCTCGAAGTTCTGAACAACAGCATATATTTGTAGCTGTTGTTTTTAGTTGTCTTCCAGGGGCAAACTGTATTGGTAGAGTTCAAAACATTGCTTCAATAGTGCGCACAAAATGTACAATTATTTAAGTGTGTATCTTAAACAGTGGTTCACAAACATGTCTTCTATTGGTTACTTAAAAAATTCCTATGGCTAAAAAGCTTTGTAAGTCATGAGACTGTGTGAGATGTCTTGTGTGATCTTGGTCTTTTGCCCAGGATTCCATGCATACCATAAAAGCTTTTGTCGGAATATAAGTAAATTATGAGCAGGGTGCAGTATATCCTGCTCACGAATGGGCTGGATATGCACTTTGCCAAAACTTAAGAAAAAGAGCATAAATTTGAGTAGCTTGGAGGCTCTTTTTGCTGTGGACCACTGAATGAATTTATATTTGTTTCTGATGAAAATGGTTTTACACATGATATAAAGATTTTATTGCTCAAACTACGGATGTATTCTCTTACCCTATTACCCAAAACCCAACATTACCCTTTACATTATACACAAGTAGGATCTGGTTCAGTAAGAAATTCATATAATACATGTTTCTAAGTGCCCATCTTCTCCTTCATTGAATATTATTTTCTCTAATTCGAACTTCATATTGTCAAATGCTGTTAGAGCTCTCTCTGTATTATATTCTGTCTAAATGATATTTCTAGAGATGTCAAGATATGCCAAAGTTTCCTTTTGAATATTGTTTGATGACACCCAGTTTCCCTGTTTTTACTGATGTAATGTACTGTACTGATCTCATGTACGTATATTTTGTATGTTGGGACAATATTTTTAATTCTTTAGAAAGCAGTCTCTCTCTCTCTCTCTCTCTCTCTCTCTCTCTCTCTCTCTCTCTCTCTCTCTCTCTCTCTCTCTCTCTCTCTCTTTCTCCCTCATTCTCATATACAGGCAGGTCTAATTCTGGAGCTGACCAGGGGACTACAGTGTACACAGGACAGACAGGGTCTGTCGCTACCCCGTGCGCGCGGGCGCTCAGCGAGACTAAGGTTGCTCATCAGAGCATACCTGCGGACATACTCCATGCCTAACTCGAACTCGAAAGCAATATGAATGTGAGTTTGTCGTAATCACCAATCAAGAGAGAAGAGTGGAGGGCGTGCAAGCCCTGGTCGAAACTGGCAGAAGCTAAGGCCAACGCAGGGAAAAAAGAGAGGGGAGGGCCGTGGAGTGAGAGAGGGAGGAATACAGGAAAGTAAACAAAACAACTTGTGTGTAGGAATATTTTTAATCGCATAAACTTCCTAATTTATGTCATGGTGTATGTGATGACTTTGTTGTGAAGGATAAATCATTGCTACGAAGGCTGTGTTTTGACACGGTGAGTTAACACGAAATCAGATCGATAATAACATCCATCCCTTGAGCACCCTAACCCAATCTTAACTACAATTAACATCAGTGCATGATGCTTGCCATCCTGTCCTTGTTCTGTTTCATTCGGTGAAGACGGATTATTGAGGAGAAAATTTTGATTTATAACGTATTGCACACCCAAAGAGTGTTATGTGGTGTCACCTCAAACGTTCTGATGCAATGGACTCCTCAGCTGTAATTGTTTCATGTGTACATTTACACAGTCCATAGGCAAAGACATTATTGCACTATGGGGCCTTAATGTAAGTTGCCAAGCATAGATTGGACACTCACCATTCAGAGCAATTCTGGATGTTAGCATGATCTGTCTCAGACCAGTTGTGGACTTTCGCCTTATTTGTCAGACCAGCATTTGACATTCGCCATTTTATGAGACCATTAGTGGACGTTCGCCTTTTTGTCAGATCTGACTTGGACATTCGCCCTTTTTGTCAGATCAGAATGGGACGTTCGCCCTTTTGTCAGATCAGCTTGGGACATTCGCCTTTCTGTCAGATTACCTTGGGACGTTCGTCCTTCTGTCAGATGTCCAATGGACATATGCCCTTTTGCCTTATAGCTGGATCTCAGGAACTATTATAGATATCGATGTGCGGTTTGATCCTATGTGTAAAGGGTCAAATTGAGCATCAGAAGGCATCAAAACCTCATTTTGACCAAAATGTGGACTTTCGCCACTTTGTCAGAACTCCACTGAACCCTGGTTACGAACTTGCTTCTCTCGAACTAAACCTTCTTTTGGACTTTTCCTTGGATTTGACGTTCTTGGCTCGGCATTTCGCCACTTTGTCTTGATTTTCCCGACTTCGGCTCTCTCTCCGGTATCTGGATTTTGGATCTTCCATCGACATGGCTTTGCCTGTGCGCATAGAGGGGAGTGGCCCGTTCAGGGGAGTACCGTATACGGTGATGAAACCTGATGGGAACTGCCTCTATGCAGCCATCAGTTTGGCTCTTTGTAATGATGCGTCTCAATTCGAGACCGTCAAAAGGCAGTCAATTACGTGCTTCTCACAAAATTGGGATCGGTTCGGAGTCACTGCTGACCACTGCACCTCAGAGGAGTACATGGATGCCATGTCGCAGAGAGGTGTCTGGGGTGGACTTTACGAGGTTAATGCCATTTCGGAGTTTTATGGGAGACGGTTTTTCATTATTTGCGAGGGGAAAAAAATTGTTTATATTGGGCCAGTCGCAGACATAAAGCCTATTCTACTACGGTACAATGGGGTCAATCATTACGATTTATACCGTGGGTGCCACCGTGGGTTCAGTTTTGAGCGGGATGATCACATAGAGCCTCCTCAAGACCCCAAACTAATTATGGTTCGAGCCATTCAGTTGCAGTCCGTGGACAACCCTCAGGGGGACGTAAAACTGAAGCTGAATCCAGTTGTGGTTCTTCCACGGCTTGATCCCGACGAATTAGTCCAGAAAAATTAGAAAATAACCTAGAAAAAATTGTAGGCAAAGGTTTTATATGCTCGTTGGATAGGTCTCGTTGTGTACAACAACATATCAAAAGTCCTCGGTAATTTTGACAGTCGTCCTCTTTGTGCACCGAGAGAGGGCCACATATAACATTTCGTGGGTAAATGGTGGGACATTCAAATAAATTCCACACCGGATTCTGACAGTTTGTCCTTGTGACCTGCTGATGGTCAAGGCGAACGCCAGCTTAACAGGGAATTGCTTCCTCCTTAGGGTCGCCGTCAGCCCAAATTCATTGGTGTCGAAATAAATTCGATGGATCCAATGACATTTGCCTGCATGGACACCTCCTAAAATTTCACAGTAAATGGCATGTTTTTGAAGACTTTTCACAACCATTTTTGTGCCGTTACACAATCCTACGGCAGGGTCTATGTTCCGAAGGAGCAGCACTGGAACACCCACCTTCAACCGAAGTTCGTGAAGAGGAATGCTGCCACAACTGAGATTTTGCAGAAAGGACTGGTCGTACTGATCAGCGACGTCTTTGTTTGCCTTACCTGCCAAAACTCGAGTTGCAGAAAGATATTCTGTATAAGCAGTGTCTTCTAAGAACATCACTGCTGAAAATGCACTAAGAAAGATTCAGAGTTCAGAGTGCATAGCCGCACTCTCAACTTCTGAGTGCATAATTCCTATCAGAAATTCGGACCCTCCTGGAGAGTGCACAGCGCACTCACGGAATGTGTGAGAGTGCAGTGCTGAGAGTGTGGAGTGTGAGTGCGGAAACCGAGAGTGCGTATCCCCAGAGTGCACTCTGGGTATTATGAGAGTGACACTCTCACTCTCGGAGTCGTGAGAGTGACACTCTCGGAGTCGTGAGAGTGACACTCTCGGAGTCATGAGAGTGCACTCTGAGAATCCCCAGAGTGAGGTTCTGCAGAGTGTGAAGTCCAAGAGGAAGGAGCTCCAGAGCTCAATAGGGGTCAGGGGTCGGCAGCATCAGTCCGGCGGGTATCAAACTGAGCGGTCTTGCAGCAGCCGAACGCAATTTCGACGGCTTAATGAATTACTGGGAACAAGGAGAGAGCCACAACCTAAGTGACCTAGGTGTCATCCATAAAGTAGGTCCAATAATTGTCATCCGCAATAAAACAGCAACAGGGGTGCGGAGCGCCTGCGAATATTACGGTAGGCCAACCCGTACGACACGCGTGAATGGCAGAAGTCAAGATTGCCTACATACCAGGCGCAAATGCACGCCAAGACTGGCCAAAATAAGGTTTACAGTATAACTAACGAACTTTAAGGATGATTCCACAGGTGACTTAGCTTGCGGTGGTATCGGCTGCCCAAGCGGATTCGTCGGCTGACTGTTAGGTCTCTGCCCGTACTCCGCGCCATCCAGCTAGACTCTCAGCGCGGCTCGCGGACAAACGCTTGTCAAAGCATGCGCACTGAGGAAACAGACTTCTGAAATGATAAGTAAAATCATGTAAGAAAGATTGTTTTATTTACAACATATGCACTTGTGAAGTAAAAACACCACTTTCTTTCTCAAGAACTAGAAAACACTTCTTATAGAAAGATGTAACACTGTAAAAACTAAAAGTCCAAACTAAAAACTTGATATCAATTTGTTAAGTCTACAAAGTGAAAACAACACTTCTTGAAAACTAAATCACACTTCTTAGAGAGCTTAACCAAGGTAATGACCAGAATTACACAGAAGTAAAAACTAAAAACCTAATGATATCAAAGTGTTACTTCAATAAAGTAAAGACACAACATTTTTTTTTCCACAAACTAAATCTCACTTCCTAGAAAGCTTGAATGGTAATAACCGGAATTTCACAGAAGTAATTACTTAAAACTGATGACCAGAAAAAAAAAGCTCAGTGAGAATGTTACGTAAGGGGAGTTCAAAGGTCCTGTTCATCCGATCTCTCCGTTCTGTTTCCGCTTCTCTTTCCCTGGAGAAAAATGTATTCTCATTGTAAAGAAATAACAGGATATATACTACACACACATAACTTGAAAGTAGATTCCTCACTTTCTGGTCCTCTTGATTAAGCCTGTTCCCCACAATTGTTCGCTGCGCTTTCAAGACAGATTCCATCTTTTACAGTGGGTTTTTGTGAATAGTTTTTTATACATTACATTTTGTTTACTGAACAATATCTTTGCTGTTTGTAAATGTGTTTGTGTGATTAATTCTTAAGTCTGTGTTTTCACAGTCTTTCATGTGATGATCTTGTATCTGTATTAAAGGCAGTCATGTAAGTCTTATTGTGTACATGTTATTAGTTTGAAAGTGTGTTCTTTCACTGGCTTGTGTGTGGTGATCTCGTATGTTTATTTTTGGTCTCGTACGATGTCGTTATCTGTAAAGATTACCTTCTGTCGAATTTCATCTCAAATCAAATCGTGCACAGGGGACAATGCCTGCGAGTGCTAGGCTAGGCCAGCTCGCGGTCCACGGCACAGGCGCCTGCTGGGTAGGCAATCCTGACTTTGGCATGCGTGTGTGTCGTGCGGGTTGGCCTACCCGAGCACCCGCAGGCGTTGTATCGCCGTTTGCAATCGGAAATTTGGGCTTACCCATGTAAATTTTTAAGTATTTCTTTGAGAAAACAGTATGACGTGTGGGCCTCAGAATGAACGGATGGAATCTTGCTCTATGTCATTGCTCAATTATTTCTATCATTGTTTTGTATATAGTCAGTATTTTTGACTCCTTGTGATATTTGAGCAAATCCGCGCCAAGTTCGGCAAACGGTTGGCATTACCATCACAGATTTCGTTGAAATTTACAGTGTAGACCCGAATAGGTACCAAACCAACAGATATCAACGGGTTTTGAGAAATTTTGAACCGTTTCGGAGATATGAGCGTTTAAAGTTACCTCAAAGTTTCGCCCAAACTGTAAAAGATGCCGAAAATCGTCACTGTGCAGTGTTTCAGTAAAACGCGATTTTCTCAGCCATTTTTTAAGATATCTCAAAAACCCGAACAGATTTTGAATCAGCACAAAATTCTGCACCGGAATGGTGCATAGAAAATAGTTCTGGACGTCGGTTTTATGTTTCGCACTTCATGGTCGGAGTTACGTGTTTTTGTTGTTTTATCGTTTTTATCGATTCCTAAAATACGTCATCACCGATTTTGCTCCAATTTGCAGGGTAGAGTCCCTGAACATGGCAGAACAAGCCCCTAAAATATCTCCCAGAGTTATTGAGTAGATTCCGATCTATGGACTCATGTTTGAACCAATGTAACGGAAACCCGCACTCGACTGCCCGTCTCGAGCGCCGCGCCGCGTCGCGCTCCCGCCGACATTCGGAATTCGCGCCGCTCGCCTGGAAAGGGTCACGTGGTCTGTACAAATCAACTTGGCATGATGTTATCGGATTAATATCCATGAAAATTCTACAAATTCCGGTTTCTCATGTATTTTTTAGGAATGGCGTCTTGTTCCGTCCGTGCTTTTGCTGGGGCATGTTCTGCGGACTTAATAGCTCGTGGGGAACTAACTTCGGAGGATTCCACCTTGCTGAGAGCCAGGACTGGTGTGCCCAGAATTGATTATGTGTGCACTAATCATTTTAAGACCATTTTGACATTTTACAGTGTGCGGCACAAACACTGTTGTGATCCTTTCATCAAACACCAGGTCAAGATTAAAACAAATCTCATTGAAATCAATCAAGAAACTGCAAAGAAATTCAACTGCCTAATTCCAGGACAAAAAATTTGTAAAAATTGTATCAAACTGTTAAGAAGTGCAGAAACCAGCAGTATTCCACCCAAACTAACTGAGTCAGCCACTCCTTCAGACGGAGATAATGCTAGTGACACAGGGAGTCAGCCCTGCTTAAACTCATCTCTCCAACAGAGAGCCGGCTCTGATGACCTTTACCCCACTCCACCTGATGTAGCTCTGCAGCAGGTGAACAAAAGTCTTATGGCAGTATATGAGTCGCCAATTGAAAACTCTAAATCATTAAAAAACCAAACGTATATGACATCGAAGTTAGGAAAATTTCAAGAAGCTGTTAGCAGAAAGGTGGGTAAGGCGTCTGGGACTTCACAGGCAGGGGCAGTGCACAGCGATGACCTCCAAGATGCAAGTTATTACAGAGAGATCATTGCCCAACTTAAATTGGCTTTCTTGGAGTCAGAAAGAAAACTGAGAAAGCTGCAGATACTCTCTGTTCTTCCATCAAGCCTCCCAGTATCAGTCATCATGAAAGAGTTTCGAGTAAGCCGCTACTTTGCTACTCTCGCTAAGAGATATTCAAAAGATCAAGGAATTTTGCCTTCGCTGCCACCAAGGCAAGCAAGAAAACTCAGCAATGAAGTTGTCATGAAAGTAAGATCGTTTTATTTAGATCCTTTGAACAGTAGAGAGCTTCCAGGTCGCAAAGACTATGTGACTGTAAGACCAGAGCTGACTGAGTTAGAAAAGAAAAAGAAGCAGGCAAACACCCAGGAAAAGCAAAGGTTACAGAAACATTTAGTGCTGTGCAATTTAAAAGAACTTTATTCGGCATTCAAAACAGAATATCCTGATGTCAGCATAGGCTTCACAAAATTTTGTGAGCTTCGTCCACCTCAGTGTGTCCTAGCAGGTGCTCCAGGCACACACATCGTGTGTGTTTGTGAATACCATGAAAATTTTAAGTTGCTCGTGGAAGCAGCAAAATTAGAAGAATCATGTGAAGATTCAGAAGGAGTGACCAAAACGAAATTTTTAAAGTACTCAGATATTTTAGAGAAAGTAATGTGCACCCATCCACAAGAAAGTTGCTACTTTGGAAATTGCAGTCAGTGTCCTGGGGTGGCAGTTATACAAGAAATGCTGGAAGTAACATTTGATTTTTATGACATCAGTGAAGTAACAGTGCGACAATGGGAAAAAACTGATAGCTGTCTCCTTGAAAAATCCACGTTGTCAGCAGGTGATTTCATTCAGAAGTTTCTCAAATCCATCCCTGTTGTGCTGGCTCATCACTTCATAGCTAAAAAACAGGGCCTCTTTCTGAAAAAGGTAAAGGAATCATTACAAGAGGGGCAGTGTGTGTGCATTGGGGATTTTTCTGAGAATTTCAGCCCAACCTGGCAAGAAGGAATTCAAGGTGTGCATTGGTCTGCAATTCAAACAACTTTACATCCTTATGTGTGCTACTATAAGGAGCATGGAGAAGTAAAGCATCTTAACTTTCTAGCAGTGTCTGATACCAAAGATCACCGCAATGAAACAGTCTATGCATTCCAAAGTAAGCTAGTACCATTTTTGAAATCAAAAATCACAAATCTGTCACAGATATTTTATTTCAGTGATGGAGCTAGATCTCAGTACAAGAATAGGAAAAATGTCCAGAATCTCAGGCACCATTTTGAAGATTTCGGTGTTGCTGCTAGCTGGCATTTTTTTGCAACATCACATGGAAAAGGGCCATGTGATGGCCTTGCGGGAACTGCAAAGAGACACGCTCATAGAGAAAGCTTGCAAGGGAAAACAATTATCACAGCTCATGACTTTTTCATGTGGGCTAGAGAAAAATATAAAGACAGTATTGAGGTGATTTATGTAAGTGGATCAGAAATAGAATCTATTGTTGCACAAAAAGCAGCAAGATTTACCGACTGTCCACAAGTGCCTTGCATTACAGAGGCACATGCAATCATTCCTCAGTCGAAGAATGTTGTTTTACTCAAACAATTTTCAGAGTCTGACACTGGGCGCTACCAGTATTTTGGTGCCTTAGGCGAGGTACATTTTGAGGATTTGACTGGTTTTATTATAGTTAGTCATGAGCAGTCATGGACATTGGCCTACGTACATGAAAAATTGGACAATACCAAAGAAATAGAAGTTCAGCTATTGGAGAAATATGGCCCTCTAGACTTCAAGTTTGCTAGTGAAGGAGAGGGCGTGGGTACCGTCAAGAAAAAATTGGAGGACGTTATTTCTGTTGCCAACACGGAGCCCACAGATTTGGCCACCCTTAAAGTCTCCAAACAGTCTAAAACTTTTGCAGATGATTGGATAAAGTAAGTGTTACAAACAATTTCATGTGTATAAAATATAGCGAATTCTTTTCAGATAAAATATTTAATGCCTGTGCTTTTACTAATTAAATAATTCTTTTGTTAGGTCAAAAATCCAGACCTCCATTGTGAGAAGGAGAACTCTTCCACACCAGGATACCAACCGAAGGTAAAAATGCATCTCTGAGACTGTTCCCCATACAAGCTATTATTACAATAAAAAATAAAAATTGTTCTCTTCTTTCCAGATCAGCACATAAAAAGAACCCAAAGAAAAGAAGGACCAATTAATTTGAAATGCTAATGATGTAGTGTCTCTGTTTCTGTTCTTTTGTGTTAGGTGTTGTTATTTTTTTTTTTTACAAAGACAAAAATTGCTTTTCTTTAATTTGATTCAACTTTGTACCACTTATGATTGGAACTGTACAGTAGGGGTTAAATAACAAAGACTTCAGGGGCCAGCTGGATACATTTGTTCCAATTATTTATAGCATTTATAGCATTATTTATAGCATATATTATTAATATTTGATGAGAACATTTATTTTAAATCTTAGCCAATAAGCTGCCTATCTTGAACAATATGTTCACTTTTGATTTCAAAGAAACTACCAAAGGGTGTTACAAGTTCCCTTGTTGATGATACATGCTAACTAAATAATACAATCTAGAAGGTCAGTTAAATGCCAAACTCCAACTTTGTAATCACAGGACGATCTGAGAAACCTTAAATCCAAGCAGTGTCCGCCAACCTAAATTAAGACGAACACTGATATAAAAAGATAAAATAAATAAGTACAAAGTAAATCCTCTTGCACAATCACAGAAAATACCTACTGAACATGGATTGCACAGGCAGAAAGAAAGTATCGTTGCCAGCAACAATGAATTCCCAAAGATGCTAAAGTAGAGATATTGTACGCAGTTTCTGGAAAACAAGCAGGCTTATATATTAGACACTGTAAGATGAAAAGGTGAAACTCTGTGTCTCACCTTTCTACTGGTAAGGTAAAATGTATCACATCTGAAGGGGCGAAACGCCTCACCTTTCGATTTACAGTGGGTGCAGTTATCACCAAAACTGGTTCAAAACCAAAGTTCGATCCTAGAGTTCAATAATATCCGAATGCCACACAGATGCAGGCCATACTAAAACCACAGGAAGGCTATAACAGCCTGTCACCAGATAAGAAATGAATTTGGCTCAAATTAATAACGCTGACACGCAATATACCAAACACAGAAAACATAACCTTTGGTTCACAAAAAAATAATGAAAAATTCACAACTGCTACGGTCGCTGACCACGTGACCCTTTCCAGGCGAGCGGCGCGAATTCCGAATGTCGGCGGGAGCGCGACGCGGCGCGGCGCTCGAGACGGGCAGTCGAGTGCGGGTTTCCGTTACATGGGTTCAAACATGAGTCCATGGATCGGAATCTACTCAATAACTCTGGGAGATATTTTAGGGGCTTGTTCTGCCATGTTCAGGGACTCTACCCTGCAAATTGGAGCAAAATCGGTGATGACGTATTTTAGGAATCGATAAAAACGATAAAACAACAAAAACACGTAACTCCGACCATGAAGTGCGAAACATAAAACCGACGTCCAGAACTATTTTCTATGCACCATTCCGGTGCAGAATTTTGTGCTGATTCAAAATCTGTTCGGGTTTTTGAGATATCTTAAAAAATGGCTGAGAAAATCGCGTTTTACTGAAACACTGCACAGTGACGATTTTCGGCATCTTTTACAGTTTGGGCGAAACTTTGAGGTAACTTTAAACGCTCATATCTCCGAAACGGTTCAAAATTTCTCAAAACCCGTTGATATCTGTTGGTTTGGTACCTATTCGGGTCTACACTGTAAATTTCAACGAAATCTGTGATGGTAATGCCAACCGTTTGCCGAACTTGGCGCGGATTTGCTCATTTTGTTCTTGATATATAATAAATGCGTTTGTAACATTATTTATGCCCTTTTTTTCACCCTGCATACCACCATTATTACCACCCTAGAACCATTCAATATCAAACGTAACTGCCGCCTAAAGAGCACCCATAATCCACCGAAGTGCACCTCGGATGCCAGCCGAGTAACCACCTATGGTACCACCTGGTGCCACCTTGCGCGCCTCTCAAACGGCCAATTGGCACCCTAGTGCCTCTCGCTACACCTCCTTCTGCACCACCCGCACCTCCTTATGCACCACCCGCACCACTCAGCGGTCCACCTTGCCACCCTCACGCCACTGCCAAGTGCCCCCCGCGGCACCACCCCGCGCACCACCCCCAAACCCTTTGCTTACCGGTTTGCCACCCATTATTTTTCCAGGGTAATGCATGTTCTGGAGCTGTTTCAGCCGGTGTACAAGCCACCTTTGTTGCAGAATCTGCAAGTAATAGAGGTGTCGCAGCTGCTGACGGGGGCTCACTTGTTGACTCATCAGAGGAGCTCGAAGACTCTGAACTCTCTGAATCAGGATCTGAATCAGAATCTGTTTCCTCAATCTCGGGCGCATACTCGTCTTCGAAATCAGACACCTGAAAATCGACAGACTTGTAGAACATTTTTGAAGGCCCCTTTTCTTTAATCTAGTGCTGTACTCACCTCATCCTCAGACGAACTCTCCTGAGTCGCGTCAATAAGAATCGCCTTCTCTGTCACTTCGGCTAACCCCTCATCAACTTCGCATGGATTGGACACCATGCTGTTGGCAACGGCGCGGCGGCACCCATGGCTCGCCTCCGTATTTTTGCGTAGCACGCATCTGGTCGTGCCGCTCTGCCCGGGGTGCGCAAAAGTGCACACGCGTACCCCGCGGCCCCGGGGCCCAACCGCCCCGCGGCCGTGCGCGACACGATCAGATGCGGCCCGGACACCACCACGGACACACGGTACTATCAGGTGCGGGTAAGGGAGAGACTGCTTCATTGTAACCCTTTGTATAACCAATTTTAGTGCAATATATATATTATATATAACGTTTTAACAGTGTTCCTCTAAACCATTACCTAACATGGTGCATTCGGCCGTTTGAGCCCGGCCCCCGTTTGTGATCGTTTCGACTCATTGTAAAAGTTGGTCTGCCAGTGCCTGTGCGAGTTTTTTCCCAGATGCTGAAACCGAAGAGGCGCCCCTTTACGCATCTCCGCCTCTAGGTCATGGTGATCCAGTTGTCGGCCACACTTCAGCACCATCTCGACCAACTGTCCACCCGAATCGCCGCCGTCAACTCCGTGCCGTCGTTTACCAACCCCTGCCTTGGGTTCCATCTAGGCAAGGGCATCCAGGAAGATCACATTAAAAGGTTTGCTGACAGAATTTTCCAACTACACAGCAACCACGCAGCCACCTGTCTGTCCAAGAACTCCAGACCAAGCAAGCGTGAGTCTGCCATAAACAGCATCAGAGAAGCCCTGCGTATACCCAAGGCCTGGGAAATAGAGAAAGTTACATTTTTGGAAAAGCCGTCTGCTGAATTTCCGACAGCATTCAGCATCGGCCAAGTACATGAAATAATTTCGTATCTCCAGTTCCAGCAGTTTCCCAAACAAGACATCGTGACGGGCCTAGCGTACCTCATATCCAGAGCATTCCTGCCGGACACCGCCAGGCCGGCCTGCACGGCGAGCCCCAGCACCGCCGGCTCCGTCTCGTCCGTGACAGGGACGCCCCAGGACGAAGTCGAGACCAAACCCGACGTTGCTGCGCTACACCGAGAGCTCGACGCTAAGGTACGCCAGCAACCTCACCCAGCCCCACGGAGAGGCCGACCACCACCAAAGACCCCCGGCCCAGTTCCACGCCAACGCACCGACATGGCCGCGGAAATAGTGGCCACGCAGCTGTTCGGCGGCCACATCTGTCCGAGCTTCAGCGGCGAAGGGTCTTCGTCGGTGGATGAATTTGTGAGTAGAATCAAAAACCTCTTTGACGTCTTGAACGTCGAAGACGACCGAAAAGTGCCTATCATGAAAGTGCTGACAACGGGCGTAGCAAACCAGTTCGTTCAGCGCGAATGTGCCGCAAACCGACTGCTGACTTTCGAGGACTTGTGTAAAAATTTGAAAATAGCTTTTGAGGGTAAATTGGACAAACGCTCCTTGCTCGAAAAGGTCCAATCACGCAAGAAAAAGAGCGACGAAAGTCTGCGTTCATACTCACAGGCGATGGTAACTCTGTGCCTGAGGGCAGATAAAGACATGACGCAACAAATGCAGGCTGAGTACGTGCTTCAAGGGCTACCTGTGTACATTCAGAAAGAGCTTAAAAATCTGTCCTTTGACAATGTGGAGGAAGTCGTCTCTGCCGTTGAAAGGTTAGAACAGGTCGACTCCCGGCTCGCTAGACAAGAGGCAGCGTACATGCTGCAGCAGGGCCCCACTGCCACGCCCTCTTCGTCGAGTGCCGGCGCTGCCGTCGTCGACAAGGCGGTGGAATCGCTCGACCAGCTCACTCGAAAGGTCGAGAAACTTCTCGTCCAGACCGCGGCGTCCGTCAACGCCGTTGGCGCCGGCAGGGGCGGACGGGGTGGCAGAGGAAACCGCCGCGGCACCGGCCAAAGGAACAGGGGAGGCTGGCACGCAGGTCGCAACAACTGGAGTCAAAACAGGTACGGGCCCCCCAGCTATCAAGGCAACGGGTATCAGGGTCCCGCCAGCTATCAAGGCAACGGGTATCAGGGTCCCGCCAGCTATCAAGGCAACAGGTATCAGGGCCCCCCCAGGTATCAAAACAGGTATCAGGGCCCCCCCAGCCATCGAGGCAACAGCTACCAGGACCCCAGCTACGGCCAATGGACAGGCTGCTCCTGCGACTGGGATTTCGAAAACAACAGGCCGTACCCCCCCGCGCCAGATTGCTACGTCCACAACCGAGGACGACCTGGCCCGAGGCAGCCCAACAGGGCCAACTTCCCGCCCAACCGCAACAGAGGCCCAGCAGTCAACACGGTAAGCAACAACAACACACCTTGTGACTGTTGCGGAGAGAGCCCTTGTTTTTTTCGTGCCTATTAAGGTCACGGCAGAGGAACCAGAGGTCAAGCGTGTCAAAATCATCGGCACACCCGAGCCGACTGATCTGTTCTCGGCCCTCTCAACTGCTTTATTTCATTCTCATCGGGGCAAGGACACGCTTCGCCTCATGTGTGCGGCTCATCTTAAGCAAAATTGGTCAAAATTTCAAAAATATTTTGCCGTCAAACAGGACAGGGACGACTACTGCAGCAAGTTGGAGCTGAACAAAGGCTCCCCGGCGCGACCAGAAATTGCCGCGACAGCTGACCTCTTTAACTGCACAATAATCTTGTTTCGTCCACACCGCACCCCCGAGCGGTTCGCCGGCGGCACCAAAGAGGTGTTGAAACTGCTCGCCTCACCTCACGGCAAGTATGAAACCAGGAAGGCGCTGTCACAGCAGCGCCCACATTCATCGCGGCCGGGCCCCGCTCAGCACAATCAGCAAAACCAGCGCGAACCAACACTCCGCAGAGGCCTGCTCCCACCTCACATGACGGCACGAGACACGGAGCAGCAGGGCGCCAACTTTGCAGTCGTCAGCGTTCAGGTCAACAACCTATCGTCGCAGCGCCGACGGAGAGTGCACTGCCGGGACTGCCCTCTCAAAAACCATCTGGAGACATTTCAATTCCATCACGAGGGTGAGTTCAACCCCTTCTATGAACGCATGGTTTTTGAAGCGCTTATCCAGGGTAAGAAGGCACTCTGCTTGTTCGACCCCGGATCTGACCTCACCCCGGTCCGAACATCGTTCGTGGAAAAGGACGCCACTGTTCTCCCAACAACCATGACAGCCGGGCAAGCCGATCAGTCAACCATTCGGATCGACGGCATGTGCACTGAAACATTTTCTTTGGGTCCCCTAACAACAAATTACTCCTTTTACCTGTGCCCCTCCATCAATTTTGACGCCATTCTTGGAACCGACTGGGCCCGCTTCTTCAGCTGCGGCGCGTGCTTTGCTTGCAAGAAACTCGTCATCCAGCACCAGAAATTTAAAATCCTCATGCAACGAGCAGCAGTTCAACCCCCTCCCTTCGACATCGAGATCAGAAAACTTGGCAAAATGGCGGTGGAAGAAATTTTTCGGTGCACAGGACACTTCGGGCCACCGAGGACGTGACATTGCTCCCTGGACAAATCTACTGGACGAAATTTGATATGCACCCTCTTCTGCTGACCGCGCCCGCTGTCTTCACTCCCAGCAACGATCTGCCAGATGGACTCATGTCAACAGAGTGCGTCATTGACCCCAGCTGCACTGCCGTGCCACTCAGGAACACAAGCGGACTCCCAGCTACCTGCCGCACCGGAACCATCTTGGGCAGGATTTTCTTCGAGGACACCCACGCTGCCATCCAGGACATCGAGAGTATCGTCGTGAAAAATAACGTGTCAGCCCCACCGCTCCCGCAGGTCAACTCAGCGAACTCGCATCCAGCATTGCAATTTGATATCAATGAAAGCCTTCCTCGTCAGGAGCAGCAACAACTTTCCCAGCTGCTGCACGAATTTCAAGATGTTTTTCACCGGAAAGGACAGCCCCTAAAATGTACAAACATCCTGCAGGCTCACCTGGAACTTCACGACAACACCCTGTACTACACTCCGCAATACAAGTTGACGCCGCAGCAGCTCCGGGCAGCCAACGCAGAGGTACAAAATTTATTGGAACAAGGTACGATCAAAGAACAAAATAGCCACTTTTGCCTCTCCCTCCTGGTCGTCCCCAAAGCAACCCCGGTCGGTGAACCACAGAAATTCAGGACGGTACTCGACGCCAGGCCCCTCAACCGGCGTCTCAAGGAACTAAACTACCGCGGCACGCCGGCAAATGTTTACCTGGAATACCTTCAGAACAAGCAATATTTTTCGCAAATTGACCTGAAATCTTCTTATCAGCAGATCAAGCTACACGAGGACAGTCAACAGTACCTGGCCTTCCAACTACAAGGAAAATCCTACGTCTACACCAGCATGCCGTTCGGCGTGGCCTGCGCCGGAGAGTACCTCCAAATCGCACTTCATCGGGCGCTGAGTGGACTTCTGTTCAACGGCGTGGTCTTCTACGTGGACGACGGCACCTGCGCTACTTACACCTTCCAGGAACACGTCGCCATTCTGCGCGCCGTCCTCGAGAGGTTCCGCCGTTTCGACTTCCTCCTCAACCCCGACAAGTGCCGCTTCGGTTACTTCGACGCGAAGGCGTTGGGCCAAATAATCACAAGGACCACCATCGAACCCGACAGGACACGTCTCCGCCCAGTCCGACACCTCCTGGACGTCTCCACTCGCAAGCGCGCCAAGGGAGTAGTAGCATATCTGTCATTCTTTCGTAACTTCATCCCAAATTTCAGCAAGCGCGCGGCAATTCTGCTGTCGGCGGCAAGCTCCGACACCAGCTTCCAGTGGACCGAACAACACAAGGCTGTCGTCCGAGAGCTTTACCTTGAAATCACAACTGCCGCACTGCGTCACTTCTCCGAGGACCGGCCTACCAGACTGCTCACCGATGGCTGCAAAGAAGGGATCGGGTCAGTTCTCACTCAGCAGGACCCGCACACCCGCAAGTTCCACCCGGTGAGTAACTACAGCCGCACCCTAACTGGCGCCGAGAAGAACTACAGCATGACCAACATTGAACTCCTGGCAATCAGCGCTTCATGCATCAAGTTTCAAAAAATGCTCCAGTCCCTAACAACGGTATGTGAGGTGCACACAGACTGCGCTGCGGTCATGTACCTACACTCCGCAGAGTATCTTCCTCCGGTTACAGCACGGCTCATGACGCACGTCCGCAGCTTCAACCTTCACATTAAACATGTCCCCGGTAAAACTCACCTTGCAGCGGACGCTCTCTCCAGGAACGCCCTACCTCATGAAATTACAGATCTGGATGTGCAGCTCATCCCCGGCGAAGACGACGTCACTCACGTGCCCCAGAGAGCGACGGCCGCAGTCACTCGCGCCCAGGCCAGAGCGCAGTCAAAACAGGCATCAGCACAATCGCCCGGCGCTGAGGCCGCCGACGACGACGCGACTGCGTCCGAGAGTGACGACGAGCCCCCCGTAGACAGCAGCAGCGACAACGGGGACGGGTACATTTCACCGGAAGAGCACCACGATGCCGCTGACGCCGCGCCCACCAAGGATGCCGTGAGTAGGAACAAGGACTTTCTGCTGGAGCAGTACCGGGACCCCCAAGTAAGGTCCAGAATTGCCGAGGTCGGGTACAAGCCGGAGAACTGGCCACAATTTCAAATCATAGACAAAATTCTTTACTACAAATCTGGCGGAAACCTGCGGTATTATGTGCCAAAACTGCAGAGGCAAGAAATCATCAAGGAAGCCCACAATCGAGGACACTTCGGCACTGAGAAAACTTGCCAGTCTTTGATCCGCAACAGCTACTGGCCTACACTTCGACGCGACGTCGATAATTTCGTAAAAACTTGTGAAACCTGCCAAAAATTTAAAAGAAAGCCGACCAACGAAGGTTTTTTACAGAGTGTCCGCGCCGACGCACCGAACGAAATCATCTTCATGGACTTCAAGAGCACGCCGAAAAGCCGCAAGGGTAACAAGCATGTTCTGATTTACATAGATTGCTTTACAAGATTCCTTCGTCTCTATCCTGCCAGGACCACCAGCACCGCGGACAGCATCCGCGCGGTGCGGAAGGCGTTCAACGAAGCCGGCACACCCCACACCCTGGTCTGCGACGAGGCGTCTGCGTTCACAAACGAGGAGTTTCGGTCCTTCATCCAGGAAACGGGCTGCGAACTTCACGTCGTCCCAGCCAACGCTCACCAGGCAAACGGACTCGCAGAAGCGTTTGCCAAGACCGTTGGCGAACGGGTGGCGCTGATGTGCGCAGAGGCCCTCAACACATGGGACGAGATTTTGCCGCTCATTCAACTGGCAATTAACGACAGTTATTCCAAGGCCTTGCACAACACCCCATTTTTTCTCCAATTCGGGTATCACCCCAGACTTTCAAATTTAACACCTTTGCTTCCAAAACAGGCTCCCATCATCAATCACCTTCAAACGCTGTGGGACGAGCGCAAGAAGTCACAAGAGGCTCTTCAAAAATCTCAAACCGCCCAGCAGAAACGGTACAACGCCTCACGCCTGCCCACACTATACGAACCGCAACAGCGCGTTTGGGTGTATTACCGCCAGCGAAGTACGCCCAGCCGCCCCCGGAAGTACGCCCCGGCCTGGAGGAAGGGACGCGTAATCTCATGCATCAATCCGGTGACGTATTGGGTTAAAACTCAGCAAGCTGGCAGACCAATTTCTAAAAAGGTTCACGTTAACTTCCTAAAGAAACGCTATGCGTAGGAGTTACTAATTTCGTTATAATAATTGTTGTCTTGTATAATATTCATAGAGAGGTAGACATATAGATAATTGCATCTATCTTGTACTGCTCGTCCTGCGCTCAGGCGTACGCGCACGTCAGTTTTATTTTATCTTCATTCTTGAAGATTATTTTTTTCTCGTCCTCCGCCAGCGGATGCGCACGTGAAACATTTTTTTCTCAGTAAAGTCAGATCATTTTTCATAATTAATAAGGTCGTTCGTCCTCCAAGTTTGAAGGAGTAGCACGTTGACTCTTTTTTCTCAGTAAAGTCAGTCAAGTTTCAAAAAAAAGAAAAATTCGCGATCCGCGTCAGCGGACGTGCACGTTAAAATAGTTTTTTTCATACTGACTAAACGGCGCCGGCCCGCAACGGGTATACATTTTTAAAATAAGCATATTATTATCAGAGCTCTGTATATAATTAGATAGGCATGCCTTACGTCGTAAGAAGTAGTTAATCCCGTAAAATAAGTAGATGTAAGGGTAGGTTTAGGAAAGCAAGTCTCTCTCCCTGCCCCCCCTGGTGTTACAGGTTTTCCGGCCGCATCGCCCAGAGTTCAGAGACATGTTTGCGTTTGCCCTGCTGGTTGCCGTCCTGGCGGCCGTGATGGCCCCCGGCACCGCCGACATCGCGGCCTACGACTGCTCCAGTCTCCGGGATGCCACGGCGTACGATCTCACTACAGTCGACCGGTGCTCCACACCTGAGGCGCCACCCCCACCGGTGACAAAGTACGGGGCGGTCGTGGAGCGGCAGGAAATCCAGGCCGTCCACGTCTACCGATGCCGAGCGACGTATATTCAAACGATCGCTCACTGTGGGATGCATTCCCATGTGTCACTGCCCACTAACGCCGTCACCACGGGACTTCATAAAATGGACCGCAGCGCCTGTCTCACCGCCGCGAAGACGGGCTACGCCAAGTTCGGAAGTAAAGTGGTGACAGAACTTAAGCTCAATACAACGACGCCCCTCACAACCACGATCGCAGGGCGCAAGGACACCGGCGCGTCCTGCCAAGGGGTGCCCTTTGAGATAAACGGACAAGAGTATCAACAGGTGGTGGTCGAACGTCAATATCAAGTTCTAGTGTCTGAATTTTACGGCACTTATGATAAAACTACCGCCATGCTGCGTACGCCAATCGGCATAGTAGCGCCTTATAGTGCCTATAAACTTTCTGACTCTGAGGAAGGTGATTTCTATTGGGAAAGTTCTCCGTCCGACTGTGTAAAATCTGACTTTAAAACAATTTACAGAGGCCAAATTGATATCACCAAACGCACGGCCACCTCGGGAAAGGACTCTGAATTCGCAATAGTGCAAACCCCAGGATATATTTTTGCGTTAAGGTTGGTTAGTAATGCCACCGTCTGCGGTTTCAGTGTTTACCAAACGGAACATCCGAGGCTATCTATTATGTTTCTGTCGCCAGGGGCCTCGCCTCCGTTTACCCCATCCCGGTCACCAGTAGCTGATTTCATAACCTATGTAAACTCAAAATTTCTGTACTCAGAGCTTAGATTCACTAATTTGACAGCGTCCGTCGTGCAGGACCTGGTGACCCGGCGATGCGAGGCCCACAGGCAAACACTCCGTAACCAGCTTCGTCTTGCTCACGACCAGCCGGAGTTGGTTTCCCAAATTTTCAATCAGCCGGGAGTGGTCGGGCGCGCGGTCGGTGAAGTTTAATACGTGGCAAGGTGCGCCCCAATTCGTGTTACCATCCGGCGAACCACATTATGTTATGACGCCTTGCCCGTGGCTGACCATCAAAACCGTTCGTTGTTTTTAACATCTGTGTCGAGGGTTTTGATAGACAGGGCAGAAACGGTGCCCTGTGACGGTCCGTTCACCCCCAGTTCAGGTTGGACGGGGAATGGTACCGTTTCAGCCCCCTCCCGATTCGCGTCCCGCCACCCACAATGCTCGTCCCGGATTCACAAATTTCGATGCACCTGGAAGTACAGGATGAGATCTCCACAGCCGGCCTGTATACAGAGGAGGACATGCGCCGGTTCGCCCGCGTACTCGCCTTCCCCGTCCAACGTACCGCCCTAACTAACACAATTGCTAGGGTGGCAGTAGGCGAGGAACTCGGGTCACACGGGCTAATGGCAGGAAATTTGTTTACGCCGGAACAGGCGGCTGAGCTGGTCAAGAGCGGCTTCCGCCGCATTTGGGGGTGGTTCGCCACGATCGGCGAGTTCGTCACGTCGGTCGTAGGCGTGGTGTTCGTTCTCAAAGTTATAAAATTCTTAATCAAAACAATGTTCAACGCAATGGCTTTGCATGAGGCGCGGGGGATCTCGGTGGCGTTGCTGGCCGCCGTCTGGACGTCAGCGACGCACTGGATCGCGTCGCGGCCGTCCAGAAGGGAGCAAGACGAAGAGGCATCAGGGCCTCCTCCCTCCGCGCCTCCCAAGTATGAAGACGAAGTACCAACCAGCCCCCTTATGTCGCGACAAGCGCTCGAGACCAGAAGGGTCGGATCTTGCCCTGTGCAATAAATTTCATTGTTTATTTATCCCCTCAGCCAACAGTAACAAATACTCTGTAATAAAAAAAACCAGCCACTAACGTGGCTGCTACGTGACAGGCCCACATTTGAAACCCTAGCCAATGTTGCAACGGCTTCTGCATACATATTTGTGTACAATTGCGATTTTTTGAATTCAAAATGACGAAAACTATTTTGGGATTGCAATCATAGTTCAACGACACAAAATTGTTATTTAAAATCACTTAACACTTTTGCATTTACAACCGGGAGACAAAACTACGCCATTTGTGTCTTGTCTTTTCCTGAGAACTGGGCGAGGGCCGGCGAGGTCAGGGCAGGAGCGGGCGGCTGGGCGTGGAGAGCCCTACGCACACGCGTGTGAGAGCGGGGTGGAGCGGGAACGGGAGGGGTCGGCGTCGCCTATACTCTGGCTATTTTAGGAAGAGCGCTGGGTTGCAGCGGTAGCAGTTGCATTCGGGGAGGAGGTGGGGTAGGGGGCTCCGGCCGGCTCCGGTCGGGCCCCGTCAGCGCCAACCAATGGTGCTATTCACGCTTTAATTGGGGTCTACTGGCGACCTTTAATTTTTCAATGCGTTCACATTTGGCCTCGGCTTTCGACCAAACTAAGGCCACAATTGAATTCTGCACAAAATTTCACGCTTTCCCATATAAAATTCTCCATTAAAAACCTTCTCTATGCGTAAGTGCGCTCTAATTGTCAAAATCATTTTTTGCCCCTGTAGGCCGTAATTTTCAAGATATTTGCTTGAAATTTGCAGGGGTGACTTTTCTCAAGACTCCGAACATAATACCGTTTGAATCGTGTTGATATTTTAACCCGTTCAAAATTTTATACCATGCTTCCTGGGCTCCACTACCCCGGTGTCACTGCCCTCTGCCTGCCTGGTCCCTTTGCTCGCACCCGCCATTCTTCTCCAGACCCAGGACCAGTGGAGGTGCAGGTCGTGTTGCTGCAGTTGCTGGCGCAGTAGTGCCATGCACACTGAGATGGCCAGCGCTCTTCCTAAAATAGCCAGACTATAGCCACACGCAGCAAGCCACGCTACGCCACACCGCGCCACTCCGCTCCACACCACGCCTCGAGTGCGTGCCAGCTCCAGCGCCGCCTCGCCACGCCGCGCCACAGCTGTAAAATGAGGTAAACAAAAGCTCAGTCATCGCCGCCCGGCCGCAGGGCCATAAGTGTATAGAAAAGGGCCTACTAACAACAGCAGGCCAAAGCATACGAACTGTAGCCTCAG
The DNA here is from genome assembly GCA_038380765.1 of Odontothrips loti. Classification (NCBI taxonomy): domain Eukaryota; kingdom Metazoa; phylum Arthropoda; class Insecta; order Thysanoptera; family Thripidae; genus Odontothrips; species Odontothrips loti. The sequence goes on along the minus strand of JAZGLN010000133.1, from coordinate 216,007 downwards.
CTTAATGCGCCGTCACTACTTATGCACAAACATCGATGAAAACGGGCCCCCTGCGTATGAGGTCGCTGGCTAGGGCTGCGAACGAACTAGCTAGGGCTGTGAAGGAGCTACGAAAGCTGCGAACTAGGGGAACGGTAATGCCAGCCCCTAACAGGGCCTGTCAAAAAAAAGCTTTGTTTTTTTACCGTTAATTTATTGTATTTAAATGCATTTTCTAACGTTATCAGTACCCAGTTCTCTAAAATAATTTTACTCTCTTACCCGCACCACTCAATTTTTTTAACCTAGATTTTTTTCCAATGTTATATAATTTTTATTTCTTTGCTTTGTTAATTTTTTTTCCGGGTTGGTAGCCATGGATGCCGCACGCCAATGTTTTAATCATGCGAGGACGCATGTATCTCAGTAAAGTCATGTTGGCAACGGCGCGGCGGCACCCATGGCTCGCCTCCGTATTTTTGCGTAGCACGCATCTGGTCGTGCCGCTCTGCCCGGGGTGCGCAAAAGTGCACACGCGTACCCCGCGGCCCCGGGGCCCAACCGCCCCGCGGCCGTGCGCGACACGATCAGATGCGGCCCGGACACCACCACGGACACACGGTACTATCAGGTGCGGGTAAGGGAGAGACTGCTTCATTGTAACCCTTTGTATAACCAATTTTAGTGCAATATATAGATTATATATAACGTTTTAACAGTGTTCCTCTAAACCATTACCTAACAATGCGACTCCGCAGTTCAGTTCGTTTTCTCATGATTTCATCAGCGACGGACTTGAATGACTCATCTGCCAGAAGCCACTTCTGCACGCAAAATAAAAAAGTTATAGTTAACGTTCCCAAGACGACAAGTGTCCTGTAGAAATTTATACGACACGTATTATGGTACTTACGCTCGCTTCCAAGGAAGTGTCTGTGGGAGTCCCGTCGATCCCTCTCTCTCGAATTCAAACCCCTCTATAACGCCATCCCGATAACTGACTCATGTAAATGTTTGGGTAGAACGGACCCAGATACGATTTTTTTCATGAGAATAGACCCCCTCTTAAATGACCCCAAAGCCCCGGGAAAACTGCCAAAAATGACCCCAGGTGCTGCTGCAGGTGCCGGTGGGCAAAACATGGCCTTCTTTGCCAGGAAGTGGAACGGGACGGCAAACTGCCTGAGGGTGCGGTATTTCGAACCTGAACATGAGAACCAACCCCTACTAAACTTAAACCAGGACCTCCGTTACGATGCCAAAATCGACCTCAGGTGCTGCTGCAGGTGCCGGTGGGCACAACAAGGCCTTCTTGGCCAGGAAGTGGAACGGGACGGCAAACTGCCTATGGGTGCGGTATTTCGAACTTGAACATGAGAACCGACCCCTACTAAACTTAAACCAGGACCTTCGTTGCGATGCTAAAATCGAACCCAGGTGCTGCTGCAGGTGCCGGTGGGCAAAACAGGGTCTTCTTGGACAGGAAGTGGAACGGGACGGCAAACTGCCTGAGGGTGCGGTATTTCAAACTTGCCTGAGGGTGCGGTATTTCAAACTTGAACATGAGAACCGACCCCTACTAAACTTAAACCAGGACCTTCGTTGTGATGCTAAAATCGACCCCAGGTGCTGCTGCAGGTGCCGGTGGGCACAACAAGGCCTTCTTGGCCAGGAAGTGGAACGGGACGGGAAACTGCCTGAGGGTGCGGTATTTCGAACTTGAACATGAGAACCGACCCCTACTAAACTTAATCCAGGACCTTCGTTGCGATGCTTAAATCGAACCCAGGTGCTGCTGCAGGTGCCGGTGGGCAAAACAGGGTCTTCTAGGACAGGAAGTGGAACGGGACGGCAAACTGCCTGAGGGTGCGGTATTTCAAACTTCAACATAGGCACCAACCCCACCTAAAATGACCCAGGGAACAAAGTGAGAATGCTTAAAACGACCCCAGGTGCTGCTGCAGGTGCCGGTGGGCGAAGCAGGGCCTTCTTGGACAGGAACTAGAACAGGAGGCCTAACTCCTAGACGATGCGAGATGCAAACTGTTTCCCGAGAATGGACCCCCTCACAAATGACTCACAGCCAGGAAAACTACTAAAAACGACCTCAGGTGCTGCTGAAGGCGGCGGTGAGCATAACAGGACCTTCTTGGGCAGGAACTGGAACAGGAGGCCGACCTCCAAGACGGTGTGAGATACGAACTTTTTCCCGAGAATGGACCTCCTCTCAAATGACACCAACGCCCCAGGCACACTGCCAAAAACTACTTCAGGTGCTGCTGCAGGTGCCGGTAAGCAAAACAGGGCCTTCTTGGTCGGGAACTGGAACAGGAGGCCAAACTCCTAGACGGTGCGTGATACGAACTTTTTCCCGAGAATGAACCCCCTCTCAAATGACTCCAAAGCCGTAGGAAAACTGCCAAAACCGACCTCATGTGCTGCTGCACGTGCCGGTGAGCAAAGCAGGGCCTTCATAGACAGGAAGTGGAACGGGACGGAAAACTGCCTGAGGGTACACTATTCAAACTTGGGCATAGGAACCAACCCCACCTTAAATGACCCTATGAACCTGGTGAAAATGCTGGAAACGACCCCAGGTGCTGCTGCAGGGGCCGGTAGGTCAATCTGTGCCTTCTTAAGTAGGTAGTGGAACGGGAGGGCAAACTGCTAAAATGTGCGGTATTTTAAACTTGAACATATGAACCGAGCCCTGCTCAAACAACCCAATGACCTAAGTTATAGTGTCAAAATCAACCCGAAGTGCTGCTGCAGGTGCCAGTGGGCAAACCATGGCCTTCTTAGACAGTGACTGGAACGGGATGGTTCCTGCTAAGATGTGCAGTATTTCAAACTTGAACATGAGAACCGACCCTCCTAAAACAATCCCAGAAACCTAGCCGACCTCCGGTGCTGTTGCAAGTGCCGGTGGGCAAAACAGGCACGTCTTGGGCTCGAACTGGAACGGGACCAACTGGTGAGAGATACGTACTTCTTTAACAGAATGGATCCCGTTTACAACGAGTCCAGGAACGCGAAAACAATGCCAAAAGCGAATCCACGTGCTGCTGCAGGTGACGGTGGGCACAACAGTTTTTTTGTTTTCGTTCCTTGCCCTACCACTGGACTGCTTGAAATCATAAAACCTACCAAATATGGTACCAAAGGGAGAAACAGCAGGGCGCAGCCCTGCACGAAGTCTGGGGGCGGAGCCCCCATCGAGCAAAGCGAGTAATTCCCTACAAGGAGTATCGGGCGCCGGGCCATGCGGATTCGGCGAATTCTACAGTTCAAAATAAAGCAAAACCCTTGAAAAAATGGAACTTATAGCCACAAGTTATATGTTATAATCATCAAATATTCTTACAGCTGGTGTCGGTGCAGCGGTGCGTTTGAAATCCAAATACTTGTTGATATTAAAACTGGAAACGTCAGATTCAGTATCTGAGTCTCTTTCTCTGACGGACGATCCTACTGCGAAGAAGCCCTGCACAGAAAATATAGTTACGTAAGTATAAGATGTTACAGTTACAAAGTTGGTCACTTAAAGTCACGAATTACCTTGACAGGTGAAACTTTATCATGATAAACTGTCTCTACTGAACCACCATCTGCATGAGCCGTTTTAACACACGTGGCTGCTGCTGCTGCAACGGAGCCCTACGATGGAAATTAAATTACGAGTAAGTAAATGACAGAACACTCATTAAAGTGTGTAGTAAAATTCGTGGAATACCTCGCTACTTGTTACAGAATCATGAGACATTTTCTCTACCGCTTGATCTTGACAGTTTTCACCGAGTGCCTCATGACTTTCATCTGGGTCACCGTTGGCAGGACCCGTGTTGAAACACTCACTTACTGCGAGGGAAACCTGCAAAGGAAATATAGTCTGGTGAGTATAAGAAGTTACAGCAAGAACATTGCCTACTTAATCTCATGAATTACCTCGACAGGCAACACTGTGGCACTAGAATCTGTCTCTGCTTGTTTTACTTGACTGTTTGGAGCGAGGGTTTTATGACCTTTCATGGAATCACCATTTGCATGAACCGTGTTAACAGACGTGGCTGCTGCTGCTGCAACGGAGCCCTACGATGGAAATTAAATTACGGGTTAGTAAATGATAGAACACTCATTAAAGTGTGTCGTAAAATTCATGAAATACCTCGCCATCTGACACAGAATTATTAGACATTTTCTCTTCTGCTTCAACTTGACAGTTTTTTCTGAGGGATTCGTCAGCTTCGACTCGGTCACCATTGGCATGACCCTTGTTAAAACACTCACTTACTGCGAGGGAAACCTGCAAACGAAATATAATCTGGTGAGTATAAGAAATTACAGTAAGAACATTGCCTACTTAATCTTATGAATTACCTCGACAGGCGACACTGAAGCATTAGGGTCTGTCTCTGCTTGTTTTACTTGACTGTTCGCAGCGAGGGTTTTATGACCTTCCATGAAATCACCATTTGCATGAACCGTGGTAACACACGTGGCTGCTGCTGCTGCAACGGAGCCCTACGATGGAAATTAAAGTACGGGTAAGTAAATGATAGAACACGCATTAAAGTGTGTAGTAAAAGTCATGAAATACCTCGCCATCTGACACAGAACTATTTGACATTTTCTCTCCTGCTTCAACTTGACAGTTTTCACCGAGGGATTCGTCAGCTTCGACTCGGTCACCATTGTCGTGACCCGTGCTTGAGCACAGGTCTGCTGCAGCGGAGTCCTGCCGCGCCCAGCATCCTTTGCAAAGGGAGCCTGAAATTATCAACTTTTTTTTTTATCTTATTCTTAGCACCTGTTTTACGTTGCTCACTGTCTGCCTTGTTCGGGTCCGCCAGTGACAACGACTGTGCAAACAGCTTTTCCACATGGCTTCCCCCCACTACAGTTAGATTCAGGCTCTTTAAGAACTGCGATGTGGTCAACTTGTCTTTTTCACCTGTTTGAGGACGCTCTGTGGCTGCGGGTGCTTGGTCAGGCTCATCACAATTTTCGACGTCGCCTATCAGCACGCTGCTTCCCTCAGCTCGGAGAAATGTGTCCATTCGCAGAAAGAAGTCCTCATCCCCTTCGGGAAAGTACTGCTTAGCAGCTTTAAAGGACAGCGGCCGGATGCCACCTCGAGCCGCCCGTGAAGCCAAATCTGATGCCTTTTCAGGGGTCATGTTCAACTTCCCATTTGCATATTCAGTCCCGAGGTGCTTCATCAAACTCTGGCTGGTAAATGACTTCAGACATGCTGGACACATTCGAGTACTTGGGCCATTTAAAACGTCCGTTTGTATCCGAAAAAAAAAAGAAAAAAAATCATATCAGGTCCCGCAAGCCAATATGCACTTGGTCGTTTCGATCAATTTTGAACGCTGTTGCGACAGAGAACTTACTAAAGTGGGACCCTTCTTGTCCTTATTGCTGCTTTAGTTCTCTGCAGGAGTCGTGGTTTCAATCACAGGTCCACTCCGATGGGACAAAGAACTTCCTTCACTGACGCCTGGTTTGTCCGTGTCGGTGCTTCTGTTCTCTACAGGAGTTGTGGTTTTCATCATAGTTTCACACTGATGGGACGAGAACTTTCTTCAGTGACGGCCGTTTCGTCCTTGTCAGTGCTGCGGTTTTCTAAAGGGTCATCCTGAAACACAATATGATTTTTTTGTGAGCTTTACGAGTGACAATGCATGTGACACACACAGTGACAATCATAAGCTTGTATTTACCATCTGAGAGAACGTGCCACGACACCCTCCACCGGTGCCGTTTTTAAGGGGAAATGTTGGGCTCTTCAGACAGTTCCACATTAAATACAAGACAGATTTTTGTGAGCAAACTGGGTGTGATTTAACTGTGGGGAAAGAGATAACCACACAAATGTATTTACCACGTTCGTCACAGCCTCCTTTATTAAGCATAGTTTTTTCTGCGGTGGACACTCTGAACTCGAGTCCGAGCTTAAGGACTCCGAATCAGTATTACTATTTTCGTCGTCGGAGGGCGTGAAATTGTCATCTGAGGTTTGATCCTGAAATTCAACCGAGATAAAGGCAAAGTCGTATACACATTCGATTTTGTATTGGGAAATGTACTTACTTCATCAGAGGACTCCTCTTCATGGGCGTTGATTAGCACATCCTTTTCAGTGACGTCTGCCAGCCCCCACTGAGAATGAACGGGTGAGGAACTCGGCCCAAATAAGAGCAAGGAAAACCTCTCACTCAAATTTTGGTGAGGATGGTGGCCTCGCCTAATTTTGAGTGAGGAAGCTCACCCAATTTCGGGTGAGCAGGGCATCCTCGCCCAAATGCTGGCGAGAAAATGCCATAATCTCACCCAAATTTGGGCGAGAACGCCGTCCTCACCCAAATTTGAGAGAGAAAATTTTCTCGCCAAAATTTTGGTCGACTTCCTCACCTTACCATTCTCAGTGCCTCGTCGACGCCATTGACTTCCGATTCGCGTTGTGAATTTCTGGAGTTTCTCTTGTGAAGAAGTTCTTCAGCAATATTCTTAAAGGATTCGTCCGCCAGAAGCACCTTCTGTACCCGAAAGATAAAATAACATTTCACCTAACCAGTCTCAAGAGAACTACAAGGATTGTGATGCTTACGCTTTCCAGAGTGCAGGCATCATAAGCTTTTCCCGTGATTTTCTGTTTCGTTCAGTAGGCTCCGACAGGAAGTAGTCGGCTTTGAACGCATTGGGGAACTCTGTGAATGACGAACAATTATTAGCCAAGCCAGAAGCGAGACTTAATCACATTATGATTTAAATGTTCGGCTGGTGTCAATACTCGAGGCTTCAAAAACACCGACATGTCAAACAACTCGTCATTCACTTCTTGAGCGGCCTCTTCGTCCAAGGGAAGAACGCCTGTTTCTATAAAAACAGTTGCAATCGATACGTGTTCCCCATAGACAACCCTAACGAACTGTCTTCACATCTGCTGGTATAAGTCTCGACAGCCGCTTTCTCCTCCTGGTCAGTAGGGGCGGTCGTCGTTCCCACTTTTGCGAAACTTAACAAACGCGTTAGAAATTCCTCGGCCATTTGGTAAGAAAAAAATCAGAAAATTTGAAATTTTGAAATCGGACAGTATTTAGAGGGTCCGACCGAGCCCCGCTGGGGGCCTAACTGCCCCGTGCAGCAGCTTTGGGAAATTTGAATTAGCAAATCAAGTGATTGCTCTTGATCTAAATCAGAACCTACCAATGAATCCCATAAACAAAGAATCATGTCATCAGACAGAATGTTATCATCTATAATATTGGGAGGCAATGAACCATCTTCACTTTCCACAGACATAATTAAATAAAAAAGCATCATAAAGAAACTGAAAGCATCATCACATATATATATACCCACCTCTGTCTTTTTTTTTTTTCCTGAAAAACTACGAACATCATCTGAACATTGATTACTCCCCAATTCATTTACCGGAAGCTTCGATTTTAATACTTGACAATACAATGTCCACACTTGACTAGTTTTGGCATACTGTTTGCCTTTCCACAAGAAACCATGAACTACAGAACCTCCTATATGATACACAAGCTGCTTAAATTCTAGAGAATCTTTGGTATCTGCAGATCTCTTTGAGAATTGATTACCACTTTCTGGCTGGCCTGACGTACCACGCATATGTTGAATGCAAAACACTAAAACATTTTGGCACAAAATAAACATAAAATTACCAATAAATAGATTCATCACAGACAGATCTTCACACTTTTCCACTGAAATTAAGTTGGATTACAATTCCTTCATAAAATATTAGTTTGATTAAGAGCTGTTTGTTCCTGTTAAGAAAGCACTTCTAATCGAAGAGGGGAACAATATCTTCTTATCGGAAAGAAAGGAATAGAAATGTTCACTAAGTTGCAATGAAAGTTCTTCATCTTCGACGCTGGGTCCAGCTAACTTTATGATAAGTCTTTCACTGTAATCGTGCGCATGACAGTAGGGTGTCCCATTTTGAAAAAAGGTTTGAAATGTTGATGCGCCGATGCGGAATTGGGTGCAGTTATGTAATCTAAGATCTCAGGAATTTTTTCAGATTTTTTGGACCACCGGAAGCGGTCCCGCAGGACCGCTGTATTTAGGCCCTTTAGTGCCTTACGAGGCTTATTCCGTAGGCCTAAATATCCATCGTTTGAACTTTATGCATAGAATAAAAGTTGTCGGAAATAATCGAATTAGTGAGAAAATAATTTTCTTGCGATCAAATTATGACATTTTGCAAAGGGTTGCCTACCCCTCAGGGGTGGGAAAATGTCAAATGGCAAGTAAATGCTTACATATCAATGTATTCATTTCACGTACATTAATATAAAAATGTTAATTTGTAAAATTCACACGTCAATGAGAGTTGGAGTCAATCCACATGCGTGACATTAATAACTAATTACAGATAAGTAGAGGTATAAAATTTGCCATCCACTTACCCTATGAACTCATTTAAGTTTGTTTCTCCTATCCTCAGCTACAACTATTAGAAGCATCTGACGCTGTTTCTCGTCGCACGTTAGTATATTTCCCGTAGAGTACCGAGTAATAAGAGCCACGCCCCGCTCGGCACAGTCATTTACCACTTTGATCTGTTTCGCCATGTTTTACCCATGAAGTTAGTCTCCATCGGTATGCCAAACCTATGGATCCTTTCTAAGAAACTTACTGGAAATTCTACTAGCAATATAATGCGCAGCATTAAACCTAGGTTCTCTTCAAGAACAAGAACTTCGGGAATTATTGAGGGCAGCTGTGGGAAGCTCTGGCATACCGATGGAGACACAAATGTGAGGTGTTCGTCTCCATTGGTATGCCAAACCTTTGGATCCTTTCTAAAAAAAACTTACTGGAAATTCCAGTAGCAATAAAATGCGCAGCATTAAACCTAGATTCTTTTCAAGAACAAGAACCTCGGGAGTTTCTTCTTAACGACGTTTAGTAAGTTATGTCCCTTGAAACGTCAACCCCCAATTTTAATAGAGGGAGACGATATTGGGCCCGGAGAGGGCGGGAGAGGATTGAGGGAACATTAAGGAGTATCTGCAAATGCCCTGACGATTATGCCCTACATTATATATAGTACGTACTGCACAGTGTGCCGTAGGAATTATCTGCAGTACGACTGTACTGTATATTACGCACTTTCTATTATATGGAGTACGAGAGGAAAATTCGGCATACTGCACATTAACGACACAATGTTATATACAGTTCCGTCGTACTGTACTCTTCGACCTGTCTGCTATTCGCAGCATCGGAAAATTTTACGTCGTACTGTTTATCACACCAATGACACTATACGCAGTACAAACTTCTTTTGTCTGAACTAACCCCACACGCCCCCTTCAGACTCAATCTGAAGGGGGCGTATGGGTGGTGTCGATTTCGCGCAAACTGCGAACTGATTGCTCATTATACCAGTGTTATTCTTGGCGAGCTGCACTGAAGACTTTATGTCAGCTATTGGCGTACTTTGATTACCGGTTAGTATTTCGTAAAGAATGTTGTATTTCTCTGAGAGCGTTCTTTAATCCTGCAGTGAAGCGGCCAGTTGCACAGTGGCGGTAGGATCGCCCCCCTTGTGATGGAGCAGTTAAACCGCCACTGCAGTTGCACGTGTGGTACCACCTATTGCAGGTTAGAAGTTTGTACAAGTGTGAGTCCCTTCAAAAGGACCTACATGAGAATGCCGAAAAGCAGCTCGTTCCGTATCAACGGTTCTGCTCCGTCACGGTCGAGAGCTACAATAAAAAGCATTACAAAAATCTGCCAAGCAGGCTGCGTGTCTAGAGTTTCACGTATGCCTGCAAACATTATGGCAAGAAAAGAGAAACGGGCAAAGGACACCGTCTTAATCAGAGGTTTGTCGCAACTCAATAAAATCCTTTCTCCTAGCTATTTCTATTGTCGTACGATGCTCAACGAAGTATACATGTGTGCACGACCTCTGTTATCTTGCAGTTCATTCAAAACGGAATGTAAGGCTAGAGTGAGGGTCCATGTAGATGAAGAGACTATGAAGCTTGTAGTAACGATGATAGAAGGTGAGCACAACAGGGTTGTACACGTTACTGTAACGATGTAACGGCGTTACCGTAACGCGTTACAATTTTAGGTAACGGTAACGCGTTACAATTTTAGGTAACGGTAACGCGTTACAATTTTAGGTAACGGTAACGCGTTACAATTTTAGGTAACGGTAACGCGTTACAATTTTAGGTAACGGTAACGCGTTACATTTTGACTAGGGACGCAACGATAACGGAATACGTTACTTTTGGCGTGTAACGGTGTAACGGCGTTATCGTTACTTGCAACTGGAATATTATCCCCCGGTAAATATCTGCGTGGCCTCGCTGGCCCTGGTTCGGGTTCAACTTCTTTGCCGCCGAAGTCCTCCGAGCAGGAGTCCGCTGCTGAGGAGGTGGAAAGGTGCTTAGCCCACCAAGTGCGCTTCGTGGAGCAGGGGGTGAAAACCTGTTTTGCCAAGGGGGCGGATGGGAAAAGAAAATTTCTCGGCCTGCTTTACAGTTCCTACGCTAGAATACCCACCTCCCCTCAAGTGGAGTTGTGGAGAGACTTATTTCAAAGGCTGGTATTCGGTTCAGTTATTAAAGGAACAGAGTAGTTGATGAAAACTTGGAAATCGAGCTTCTCCTAGCGCTTAATCACTTATTTTAACGCTGAGTGATTTTTGAATCAAAGGAAGGGAAATTGTTTCAAAATCAGTCTTGAGCTCGTGTAACCCTTTTTTTTTTCATGTAACGGTAACGGCGTTACATCTTTACAGTAACGGCGTTACGATACATTTTTCCAGAGTACCGGTAACGCGTTACACTTTTTAAAAGTATCGGTAACGGTAACGCGTTACATTAAGAATGTAACTTGTACAACCCTGGAGCACAATCATCAGATCAAGCCAGAATATGCCGGATTCTATCCGGAAAGCAGGCGCCTCACTGCAGAGGAAGAGATCCAGACTGTCGGATTACTCGAGCTTGAAGTACGTCCAGAGTTACTGCAGAATGTAATCCGTATTAGCACTCAGAAAGCGACTACAGTGCAGGATATCAGAAATATTCGGTTGGTATTCCGCTCTTAAGTGACAAGCTCATGTCTTGATCCACACAACGTCATGGAAGTTAGGTTTTTTGTTTTTACTTTGGTTATGTTCAATTTTTTGTTTCTTGGCAAAAACATCTTAGAACAGTCAGCGGTAGCTGTGGTGACGGACTGCCTCGAGAGGTGGTCCAGCTATACGATGAGCTAGAGGACACTGTAAAGAGTGATCCTCATGCCACTGTACTGGTGGGTTCCAAAACTGATGGCAGTGGGAACATTGTGTATGTGTTCTGGGCTTCATCTGAGATGAAAAGCAACTTCAGGGAGTTTCCGGAGGTGTTGTCAATTGACAACACCTACGACACCAATAAAGTGAAGATGCCTCTAGCTGCCTTTCTCTGCCAGGATAAAAATGGTAATGGCAGAGTGACTGCATATTGCCTCATGGTCAATGAAACAGAAGAAGTTATGCAGGAGGCATTTCAGTGTTTTGCAGACACATTTAAAGAGACCATTAATAGGGAGTAAAGGCCGGTAATAATACCGGTAAGATCGAGGGTAAGATTCGGTAAGTTACCGTTACTTACGGTAATATTACCCGACCTCGAAAAAAGTGGTATTTTTCAGTAATATTCAGACTTGCAAAAGTCTAAAAATTAGCTGTGCTTGCTGTTCCAAGTAGTGAAAAGTGTATCTTTTTGGTCCTTACCACCACTGCAAGGGCTGAATCTACTCTAAAACGCAACCGTGGCCATATACAATTCGTAATTCAGACACACTCATACCTCAAGATATGAAACATATGAACATATGAATCTTACTGGTATTTTTAAATCCCTAACCATTAAGGAGGTTCAAACGGTTGTTGTAAACAAGTCTCTGAACGAAATTTTGAGAGTACTATAAGTTATGCCATGGGTTGATATATCCATTTATGCCGTTTCCATGTTCAGGAAATTTTCAAGAGGGAAATTCCGACGTATTTTGAGAATAATACTGCTACTAAAGATCTTGTTAAGAAGATTACAAAAAAAAAAAAAAAAAAAAGGAATGCTCAATGTAGAGACTGCAGAAGGCTATAATGAGTTTTACATTGAACTGCGGGACACTTGTAAAAATGCTGCCACGGAAAGAGGCTTTATGAACTATTTTGACAAAAATTGGCACGCATTTGATTACGTGTGGAAGGGGCATGAGCGGCTGGAAGGGTGCACGCTTGGTGTAACCACAACAAACTTTAATGAGAGTCTTCATGGTAAATTGAAGAAATTGTTGAAGAAATTGTTGAACAGACATAGAACTCTAGCTGACTGATTCAAGAAACTCCGTCTCTTCCACACCAATGCCATCCACAGGGCAAAGTATTTAGATTTCCTGAGTTTCGCAAAAACATCATATGTGTTAAATAACCGAGATGCAACAGTGGCAGAGATTGTGGATCTTTGCTCACCATTTGTAGCAAAGCTTCTTAGATCACAGCTAACTGTTTCTAGGAAATTTGATTCTCTTCCTGAGAATTTCCCCATTGACATTGAAAAGTGCTCATGCCCCTTTTTTAAGACAAGAAAATTTCCATGTGCGCACATTTTTTTTAGCAGACGCCTGCAGGGTGAGTGACTTCAATTCCTGGATGTGTTAACCTTTTTTCCACTTGTTTCTATGTGTACGGCTTTTGTTCTAGGTGAGCCATTGTTTTCAAGAGCAGATATTCAGAGAGCCCCGAATGAAAATGAAGACGTGGATGATCCAATGGCAGCCTCACAGAGAGCACCACCTCCGGCACCTCCAGTGCCCCCAAATTTTCCGGTAAAAATAATTTTTGAAAATTTCAATGGAAATGTTCGGAAAAGTTGTGAAATTTTCGGAAAAGTTGTGAAATTTTCGGGAAAAATTGGAAAAATGCAGAAATTGCTCACAAATAATTCCCTTGCACCCTTGTGGCAACAAGTCATAAAACCAAACTCCACTTCTTAACATAATATACGACTTCCCGAGAATTTGAAATATGTGAAATACTACTACACAACCCTCATTTCGCGTGACAGTTTCACGTTCGCGGAGATTCACATTTAAATTTCGCGCACGCGCCCTAGTTGGCCAGCCGTTGAGTTCAGAATCTTAGAGACGTGTTGCGAAAGGCGCAGGCGCGGGAGGGAAAGAAGGTAGAGGAAAGGCCCAGCGAAACCGTAAATGGTTGAAAGCGGAAAGCTACGTTGCGAGATAAGAAAAGCACATTTATATGTGTATAATCTTATACTTATATCATAAACTGACCTTCCACTTTGTTTCTACTTTACATTAAATTGATAGCAAGCACAAGTAGCAGCAGAAAACTGAATTTCAATTGTAAATTGTGCTTTTCAGTAGTAAAACAGTTCAAAGTACTCACAAACATGTCTAGGCATTAGGGCTGGGCTGATAGAGAGCAGAAATAAGACAGGGCTTACAAAGCTAAGCTGAATAGAAAACTTATAATACCCACTTAAGGGGATCAAAGGATGTGACGAGTTGGATGTTAGTAACAGAGCACTGTCTACATGGGCTTTTGGCAAAAGCAGCAGATTCTTTATACCCACCACAGGCAGCAGAAGCTTGATTGTCTCCATCGTGATACAGTAACACAGCATGAACGGTTCTCTTCTTCCCATCAATTTTAAACTCCACTCCTTCATCACTTGACAATTTGTTCATTCCATCACGAAAATCTTCCATAAATTTCTCATGTCCTTCACTCTTCATCACACCTGGATCTGCACAGGCAATGAGATGAACTCCTCTACACAAAGATCGTTGTTCATGATACAGGTTCAGTAAGCTCCAGTAGATAAATGTCACACTTTTAGTTTTACTGCTGGGCCAGGGCCCACCTTGCGGTAGGTGCTTTCACAAACCTGTAACGTGTTACGTTACTTCAGATCTTTTTGGATTGACTTTTACATGACGGGCGCATTTTTTCTTTTGTTTTCTTGTTTTGTTACTTCTTGACTTCTGCTCTGACTTTCTTATGGCGACTGCAGCGCCCCGACTAGTTCCTCCCCCCCTTTAGTTTCATTGCCGCACCCCGTTGAACCGTCTCTTGTGGCCGCGCGCGCGTTAGATCTTTCTCCCACCGCCGGATGGAGCCACCTCTCGGGCCGGACCCTCCTTCGACGTAGCTGCGCTCGCCGCTCCGCGGCATTCCGCCGCAGACCGTCGCCCAGCCAACAGCAATTTGACCGCGACCCGGGACCGTTCTTCACCTTCGTTCATTTTGCCATCATTTCACTCATGTACCGGGTTTTGTCATCCGGTCCACTGTGCGTTGGTTGCATCGCCATGGCGGGCTAATTATGGGCTGAGCCGCTCTGTGGCGTAATCCGGCGGAATCCTTTATTGCTGCCCAACATCTGGCTGCGGCTGTGATGTCGCTTTGCGACCACATGGCCTTTTAACCCGTCGTCACTCGTCTCCGTCCCTCCGTCACCACACCGAATTCGTCGCTTCATGTTACCAGTAAACCGTTGTTGTGTCATTGTGTCTTTGCGCCTTGCGCGTTAATGTGATCCGCGAGCTACCACGAGGTATTGTTTTCTTGTTGTGTAGGTTTCTATAACCTCTGGTTTACCATGGCTCTGCTAATGGGCGACAGTATTTTTGCGCGGCTTTTTGAATTAAGTCCTGCTTCCTTTCATGAGCTGAGTCATTTCTTTTGTGCGCGGGGAGTTAAAGTTGCGGAATTGAACGCTATTGTGAAAGCTTTTGGGCCTCTGCCTCCCGTGCCTATTGTACTTTTGGTTGGCATTAATGATCTGGTGTCCCCACATTGTATTTCTGATGTGTGGAAGAATTACCTATCGTTAGTAAATTATCTCGTTCGCCAAGGGCATGCCCTCTATGTGTGTCAAGTTCTGCCTCATGTAAATCGCGCAAAATTATCTTCACTGTTTTCAATTAAACGGTTTAATTGTTGGATCCGTTCTCTGTGCAAAAAGCCTAGGCTTACTATTGTTAGTTTTGATTCCATCTTTCTAGTCAATGGTGAAGTTCTACCATCCAAGTTTTGTAAGTATTGTAATGGGCAACCAGACTGTGTACATCCTAATAATCTTGCTTTGCAAGAAATGTTTGAATTGATAAAATCTTTGCTGTGAGTCTAAGTTGGCCCATCGGGCTTCCCATGTTGTCAGCTACATTGCATTATGTCTCTGGTTTCTTTAACTTTCAAATTTGTAGTAGCATGAAGTTTATTATTAAGTCTGTTTTAGCGCAAATTTTCCCGATCTTGACTTCTAATTGTAACACTTAGTGTTCTGGTTATGCTTTCCCTTTTAAAGGGGCTCTTCTGTTTTTTTGTTGTTGCCTGCTTTCTGAGTTGAGGCATCTGTATGTGTCTATTTCCATCTCTTTGGGGGGGCGGTATTAGCAAACTTCGGTATTAGTTTTCAGTGCTCGAACAAGTTTATTCAAGCTTCGTGTTTCTGTTGAGTTTGAGTTAGCTTGTGGTTTCAGTGAGCCTTTTCCGAGATTTAGTTTTGTTTAGTAAGGTTGTCCGCCACCTTGTGCAGCGTTGGTCGGGGCTGTACAAACACTAAGTATTGTTTTGATTTAATTTTGATATATTGTAACTTGTTAGGGGGTTCAAGTACTGGCCGGTACTCAAATATTTATATTAAATTTCTTTATGTTCCTAGCACTGGTGTGCTTCTGGTGATTGGGATTCGGGGCACCTGGTGCTCTTATTTTGTTTTCTTCTGTTTTTCATGTGTTGTTATTGGAAACGTGTCTGTTACCCTGAGAGGGTCACTGTTTCTGACTTGTCTTTGTTTGACTAAAGTTATAAATTAAATTTGTACCTACCCATGCATTATGTTAGTGACTTCACGTGTGTTGCTCCCACCTCCACATAAGTTTCAGTCTCACTATGATTTTTGCTTAAGTGGTAGCTCCGCTACCTGGCGCCCGTGCTCTTGCCATAAGCCTTAGTTTTAGTCGACCTACTCCACTCTACCGCGTAGCACTTCTTTATGGGCTAGGCTGGCAATTGAGAGTTTAACAACTAAATAAATCTTGAGTGTGGCACTTACAGCCTGGCTTGACAAAAGCTATGGTAAAAAAGCCTTGTGCTCTTCTCGGTCTCTGCACCACACAATGAACTGGATGATGGCATGAGCGTTCAATTCTATGCAAAAGTAGCTATTCAGAGTAATAAAATTATTCTGAAGTGTGTACCCCTCAGTGTTCAACACCCATGTTCCCCACATTCTTAAGAAGAACACCCACTCCCATATCATTTCAACTCTTTGAAGAGGGAGGAGGTCCACTTGGGTGAAGGCTGCCACTACTTGATTCATCATTTCCAGATATGTTGAAGTAGCTTCACTGTCCTTTATCTCCTTGGTCAGTAAAGATGGAACCTTTGGGTCAGACATTTTTTGAAGGGCTTTAAAATTCATCTTATCTTTCGGATTTATGTCGGAAAGGCAAAGAAGATGTTGATCTCTTGTCTGGGTCTGAGTAACAAGCTCAACTAAATGACCACTTGAGACAGTCTTGAATGGACCCATGGGTAAAATTATTGATAGCTTCAAGAGTCTTGACTTAAACTTTACATCAATATGTATGTGATCCTGGATGCACAAAAAAGACGGCTTCAACTCCGCTTGGAACCACTGCCAATCATTATTGGGTTTTGGCAGAAAAGCATTATGACGCATTGTTATGAACAAGTATTTGGTGTAGGAAGGCCGTTATCGTCCAATGGCAAAACATTACCAATAATTTGATTACCCGGTGCATAATATTCTAGGCGCTTGATAACAACAGTAGCATCTTCACAGCAATGCACGATACATGGATAATTTCTTTTGGTTAGGAACAATTTGAGTTCCTTAATTTTAAACTCGCCTTCAACAATAACATAATTTCTCAGTGTAGATAGAAGGGAGAGGTAAGTTTGCAGATAAAAATTCATAAACTTGAAGGTTGCCAAGATTGTAGATAACAAATCCTATTTCCTTGAATACATCATCAAATCGCCATGCATTTGGCTTCTTACCAGAATTGTTGGCTGCACATTCTAAAAGTCGGTTCCGTGAACAAGCACGGCATCCGCGGAGAAGGCTTCTCTCTGCGACGTTGGGGCCGACATGCTTCTCCCCTGCGCTCCACGTTCAGTGATGGGGCCGACCTGCCTCTCCCCTGCGCTCCTTCATCGGTGTTGGGGCCAACTTGCTCCTCCCCTGCGCTCTTGGTAAGTTTGTGGAGTCTACATGCTTCGCCCCTGCGTTCATACATTTCTGTTACGTCCCAGATGGGCACCTGCTGCGTTCAATATCAGGTGCGATTATTGTCAAAAGTGTTGCATTATCGTCAGCATGCTGCAAACAATCTTGATCATATTTAATTCAGTACCTTGCATGGAGAGTCTCTTCGCTGGAAGCAGTGATGGTGTACTAGGTGCGCAGGGTTGTTTGTTCTGCTCACTTTTCCACAAACCCTTGTCAAGTACTACCAGTTAGGTTACTCACAAGTGTGTGTGCCACCACACTTGCTTTCACACACCAACCGTACTCCTTCACCACTGCCCCCGCTAGGTAAAGACTAAATTGAGAAGTTTACGGCCTGCCTGCTCCTCCGCTGCGCACAACAAATGGTTCTGAAATAGAAATCATTGTAAGCGGATGCGAGGTGTAAAGTAGTCTATTGTAGAATACGTCACTTACTAATTATGAGAGCACTTCGGAATACACAATGCTCTTTGTTCTCACGTTCTCAAGAACATTGCGCCCTCCTCGCATCCCACTGAAAGGCCCCTGGAGAGCTCCACGCATAACTACGATGTGGACAGCAGTCGACCGCTTTGCCCTGCCAACTGCCACGTAAAATTGGCCATGCGTAAAAACTGGACGCCTCAGGAACAGCCCAACCTCCTCAAACGTCTGCCCTTGGCTCTTGTTGATGGTGACTGAGAAACCAGGCGTTACAGGGAACTGAAATCTTTCAATACTGCCAGCCACAGGCACGTCGTCACTCCTCATTTTCATCCGTGGAACAAATATCTCTTGTCCATCATCGCCGCTACCTAAACGTTTGAGACCTATGGCATGTGTCAAGAGCTTAGTAACAAAAAACCTTGCCACATTGCATAAGCCCTGTTTTTTGTCAATATTTAGTAGCAACATGACAACACTTCCAACTTTTAAATGTAAATGATGAGGTGGAAGGTTTGCCGCACAGATTGATTCCAGCTCTTCTGATGTCATTACAAATTCCCCAAGTTGGTCTTCGTTTTGCTGCCCTCTGTCTTGGTACACGATTGCTGTCTTTGCAATGTACGTTTTGCCATTACCACCCATGCTTTGCATAATTATGTTATTTACGGCCCTGGTCCCGTCGTTGGTAGGCGACAAAATTATTCCTTTGCCCAGGCGCGCCATAGACATATCTCCATACACCTGTGTGAAAAATTGACAGATAATTTATACAAGGCACCTCCATTGCATCTTAAGTTATCATGATAATGCAAACCTTTTCTATTAGAGCGCACGCATGCAGGTACTCATCACGAGTTCTTGCCCTCGATGCATGCTGAAGTCGGTCTCCACCAAGACGCGAATTTCTCGGAACAGTTACAATCATGCCAGGTGGCACTCTGATATCATCAGTGCCAACAACATTGGCTGACCCGTCCCTGACTGCCATCGTCCATTCTGCAAACTCTGGATCAAGATGTGCTCGCATGTTCTTGTCTAACACTAGTCTTTGGCGAACGCACCAATACTCCCAAGAGGTAAGGGCATTCGCTACCAGTTCAGTGGACGATGCATGTCTGAGGACAGGAAGAATCTGGCCCATATCACCTCCTAACAGAATAACTTTTCCACCAAAGACAGTGTGAGGTGAGCGCATGATATCCTGACGAAAAGTAATTTAAAAAATAATCAGTTGTGTTTGAAAATTATTTTTCACATTACGTTCACGATGTTTTACTAGTTATTAACATACTCTGAGAAGATGATCAATGAGTATAACCTGCCACCGGGCAAGCATCGACATTTCATCAATAACTATCAACTTGGCATCCCTCAAACGGCTTGCTTCTTGGGAACTGCACTCGATAAACGAGCGGTCAGTACCCTCCTGTCTAGCTCGTATTGGTATGCCAAATGTCCTGTGACAAGTGTCACCAGAATCCAACAAGAGTGCAGCCAATGCGGTCATAGCACACGCTACAGTGGGGATTCCCCGGCGTTTGCAGTCAAGCAGTAGACCTTGGTACATGAAAGTCTTTCCACACCCAGCGGGAGCCTCCAAGGCAAAAAAAATTGGCAATGCTATGGGTCTGCGACAAGACAGCCTGCATAATCTTTTCATGAATAGTGCGCTGCTCATCATCATACTGTAGGGCATGTGCATCGAACATTTGCGTATCCCTGTTGATATCATTGTTGCGATTATCTCCTAAAAATTAAAAGAATGACAACTTAAACAGTTAACAAACATTGACATTTTGAGTAGTAGTACCGTCAAGACATTCAGATACGGACCTGTGACACATTCAAAAATGTTGTCAGGCAATTCATTGAGGAATTCATCATCCATAGGAATACACTCTTCCACAGAGTTGTCATCTTCGGTGTCCTGCACTGGAACGCACAAATAAACAGGCTGACGCTCTGGCACGCAACAAGAGCTGTCATCAAGATCAGCTTCAGAGGATTGATGGTACACAGGAAGATCACCGCGGAGCACATCGATTCTTCGAAGAACATCCCTGCGTGCACGAATGAGTGCCTCTCTTCTGGCACATCCACGAAGAAGAAAGTCATTACTCATCGCTATGCGATGCGTTTTCCAGAGGGACTCGGCATTGCTAATGTGGCAAGCAGCAATGATAGTCGCAAAGAATGCTCGGATCTGATATGGCGCTGCGTGAGCGGAAACTTCTTCCATTGCAGAAGCATACTCGACGGACTCATTGTCACCAATGCCAAGGGCTTGGCATGACGCCTGGAAAGAGCTGTACACTTCTCCATCAACATTCAGAATATCTTCAAAGGACGTCATATCAGGTCTGTTGAGAAGCAAAAGCCGCAGGAAAAACAGTTCCATATTCCTAGGAGACGGATTCACGTGCATGAGTCTGCCTAGAGTGTTTCCACGAGACTTAGGTATCCACCTGTCCTTCGACCACCTGCGGAATGAGGACGTAAACAGCCATTAACAAGGGCAAAGAAAAATAAACTTATGAATTGAAATCCGATCAATAAACTTACTTGTAACAGCTTACGACCTCAGCATAGAAGAGATGCCTGGCTGTCGGGTCTTCCTTGTTCAGATTGAACCATGCCTCTAGCTTTGAAATGTTGCCTAGCTCGGCAGCGCGATGTGCATCGCCCCGGTAATAGATATACTGTTTGCCAGGCAGGTGAATCGGCAACGATTCAACACTATGGCTCAGCCGTGCAATCGGCACCCCAAGAATGTTGAACACAGCTTCATATGGTCCTATAACTCTGAGATCTTTGAAGTGACTTATTTCATCCCAGTGCATCTCATCACCGTCAGCACTCTCCCGGAAATATCTTAGCATGCCACCCTGCACACACTGACCTCTGCTCTCCTTTGTAAAATATCCATACAAATATTTGTAAGCCAGATTTTCTCCGGACAGCATAATATTTAGATGGTTGTCTGTGCGCAACCCCATCTTCAAGTTATGTGGCACGACCCATCGGTTATCAACCATGCACCTGTGTTTTAGGGAAAAGATGGGTGCAGTTTCTCTCCGACGCAAAATTGGCCCACGCCTTGTTACAACTGTCTGGCTGGTGAACTGAAAAGGGAAGCCAGCCGTACAGGCCTCACCATTTGGGCGGCACAAGGGGTTCGCATAGCCAGGAGATGACCCATCACATGGTCTATGTATCATGTGCTTCATCACATAAAAGAAGCCGTCTGGATCGTCATCTCGAGATGGGATCTCAGCAGATACGAGTGCATCTACCTCATCTGGGGTGCGAGGCACATCGGTCGGGTCTAGAATTACAGCCATGTGGAAGTGTGGGAGCATGGTTGAGGTAAACTCATGTACCCCAGAGTAGCCCAAGACTCGTCCAAACACCCCTTTTTTGATGACATCACTCATCGCTACATTGAGGCGAGCGAGATAAACACGAACAACAACATCGGGTGCGTTAACATATTCATCCCAGCCTAATCCACGTTCGCTTAGTTGCCGAGTGATCTCAGGCCAGTGAGGTTTCGTCGTGAATGTCATCATCATGGCCGGACTGCCATATTCCATTGATATACGCACTGAGTCCATGTAATTATTGTACATTGCTCTCTCACTTGTCTGTACATTTTTCGGGATAATTACAACACGGCCTGGGTTCTTATTTACAGAAGCGGTCTCCGAGGCTACAAACCGCCTCAGACTGTCAAGCTGACACACATTCAGCTCTTCGTTTGACTGTTCGGCAAAGTTCAACGTATTGTCTACTATTTTGACGGCAGCGTCACAGAACCACTGCTGACACAAAGATCGTGCCTGGAACAAAACTCCTTCGTCACCGTGCCTGATCATCATTCGGGAGGAATAATAGTCCCTGTTTGTCCCGCAAATAGTTGAATTAAAGTCTAGACGTGGACGCTGAGCACGCTGCCTGTTCACCCGCATCTACACCCAAGGATCTTCAGCGTGGAGGTGAATCAGGGGGTACATCAATGTGTCTAAAGACGGACTCGCCTCGTGAACCACCCTTGTGGGCACATCGCCAGCATTGTCACACCGAGGAAACAAAGCCACGTCATAGTTGTATCGCAGTCTGCTTCCAATATATGCAGCGGCGACGAAGTTGCTTCCTGGTGGCCGCTGTGCCAACGGGTCGTTATCAAGATAGTCCCTGCATAAGGGAAAAAAAAACAGTGATTAAAATTATCATTCGTTGACAGCGAGAAACAAACAGCAAACGTAGTCGTACTACCTGTCAGTAACTCTGAAGCCATCGCGGTGCGGGTTGATGAAAAGCGAGACACGCTCTGAAGGGTTTTGTCGCTGTATGTTTCCAGCTAGTTCAAACGTGCGCACTAAGTCATTGTGGCGACGTAAATACCTTTCCAACCTCTCGAGAATGTGGTCACGGAGTGGCACCTCCGATCGCAACATTCTCTTGTCGATAACATCTCTAGTCATATTTACAAAATACAATTACCCAGCTCGCATGTCGGCAGCAACAGTTGCATCACACTCAAACGTTACACGCCCATTCAGAGATATCACGCGCCCAGTTCGCAAGTTTCTGGACGTGTAATTCGTCACTGGCACGGCAATGCTGAGAGCGTGATTGTACTCTCTTATGAATGTTTGAAAATGCAACGCATCATCTGTCTGATCCGTGTACAATTCCCGAATTAATGGATCCGATATGGGCTTGAAGCGTGCTGCTTCAGACAAATGTGTCTTAATTGTCTTGCCACAGCACCATGCAGGGACATCTTTAGTGGCAAAAAGCCGTTCAGCCAGGCCTCCCAAAGGGTCACTTTAAAAAGTGAATAGTCACTATTTTCAGTCAAAGTCACTTTGAGTAACTTTTTTGCTTCAAAGTAACTATTTGTCACTATTTTGACGAAAAGTCACTTTTAGCATGAAAAGAAAGCCAAAGCCATGCGCCGATCATGCTTGTCCTGGCAGCGGGCGGACCATCTCCGGCCCTACTCCCGTTCTCGTCTCCCTCTTGTTTTCCGCACTCGGTCCGGCGCGGCCGCGCGCCGCTTCCCCCCTCCTCCTCCCGCCGTCCTCTCGCTGCTATCCTACCGCAGCGCGCAGCGCCCGGGACGGACCGGGTCCGTCCGCCTGTCGTTTGTTTTGACAAACTGAGCCGTGCGCGTCTTGCACCGGCGGTGTTAGACGACGACGAGACAAGTCAGAACTGGTTCCCTATCTTCTCACGTATTCCCTATTATTTCTGGTGAGTGTTTTTAGTGGATGGCAGTGTATTGGTGTTATGTGACTAGTGCGAGTTCTACAGCTGCCTTACCCGCAGAGAATTAAATAAGGTTAGTGTGACTGCTAAACCGGCTGTCAGCCGAGTCGTTGTCGTGTCGGGGCGCGGCGCGGCGGAGATACTCCGTAGCTCCAAGCCGTTCGATTCTTCTCTCTTTTCGCATGGGGGGCGTTTTGACTCTCAAACTTCCGGTCTTGGGTCTCATCGAAACAAATTCTTGCTGGGAAAAAGTGGGTCTGCGGATGCGTTGGTGGTGGATTGTTCACACTCTGCGGCGTACAGGGTACTCCGGAGAAGCTTAAAACGGAAATGGAAAAGACAAGAATGAAGAAGACTTCCTCCACTGTCCTGCGGGGGGGGGGGGGGGAAGAAGGGGCGTATCCTTCTTCATTCTTGTCTTCTCTAACTCCGTTTCGGGCTTCTCCGGAGTACCCTATTAGGCCTGCGGGCCTACGCCAGATAGGGTATTCCACTGAATCTCAGAACGGAAGTAACTTCTTGCCGTCTTCTTACTTCCGTTCTGAGATTCGGTGGAATGCCCTAATGCCTCTCTTATCCGCTTGCCGGTGTTTTAGTGGTGCTTTGGCGGCCTTTCACATTAGCGCATGCCCTGTTCCCTTTCGCAGAGTGGTGGTGGTGGCGGGCGCCGCATCAACATATCAACATGGGGAAGTGCAAGTATGACCCCGAGTGGCTGTCCAAGAAGGACGGCAATGGTCACGTTGTTAAGACTTGGGCAGAGAAAGCAAAGGAGCGGGGAAAGATTCTCTGTCGACTTTGCTCCAAGACATTTTTGCATCACAACGGTCTCCACTCATTGCAGCAGCATGCTGCAAGTGCACGCCACAAGAGTCTTGTTGGAGCTGAGCGCTCTTCCGATCTTCGTCAGCTGCAGCTGGTCGGGGAACGTCCGTCATCGTCGTCGGCGGGGTGCTCGTCGTCGGGGTCCGCCGGGTCCGCCATGGCGCAGCGGCGCCCATCTGCTCCAGTCACTCTGGACAATGATCCTGATGATCCGTGCACGCTGGATGAAATTGTGGCCACACCAGCCAGTGGAGTCAACGCTGCAGGCACCTCCACGGCGTCCGTCCGCCCACGCAACCTGCCCCCTCCGATCAACCGGTGCTCCGTCTGTATGACTCAAGGCGGTCTGCTAGTACTGCTGAACTCATTTGGGTGCTTAAGTGTATTCAATCAAACTATTCCTTTGCATCTTGTGACAATTCTGAAAAAGTGTTTAGGCGCATGTTTCCTGGTGAAAACGCGGTTCCAGACATGTTTTCTTGCAAAGCCACCAAAGCCGCTTACCTGTTAACTGATGCACTGGCCCCTTGGTGTCTTAAGAAGCTAGTGGACGATGTAGCCGATTCCTGCTTCACTCTGTTGTACGACGAAACTACCAACAATGCTGGTCGTAAAGAACTCGATATTGCTATTCGATACTGGTCTCACTCCTTGGAGAAAGTGCACACACAACATTTGAAAACATATTTCATTGGCAAAGCTACTGCAGACATTTTGAAGGGAAAGCTGAATGAGTCAATTATCTCATCCAATCTGATATATAATAATTTGATGTCGCTCGGGTCTGATGGCCCAAATGTGAACAAATCTGTGTGGCGCAAAATGAACGAGGAGATTGTGAAGGAAAGGAGTGTGCCTTTGATTGACATTGGGACGTGTAACATCCATATCCTCCACAATGGCTACGAACGGGGGTTAGATGTCTTAGGAGAGCGAGCTTCTGATTTTATAACGTCCGTGCATGCGTTCTTTGACGGCTGGCCTGCACGCTGGGAGGAATATGAAGTTGTGCAATCTAAACTGAACGTCCCAGCACACCGTCTAATGAAGCATGTGTGTAGCCGATGGTTATCTTTAGAGCCAGCGGCGGAACGGGCTTTAGAGCAGTTACCAGCACTTAAAGAATTTTTTGTGAAGCATTTGCCCAAAGTTAATAGTGATCTTGCTTCAAAGATAGGTGCTTGCAAAATTCGAGACGCGTTGAAAGACCCGTTTCTTGAAGTAGAGCTCCTTTTTACCATAAGCAGTGCACGGCTGTTCACCAAATTTACTGGCTTCTTTCAGAGGGATGAACCTTTGGTCCACCTTTTGTATTCTGAAATGGCTGCTCTAGTTAGGAAATTGGCTGGTAGAGTGTGCAAACCATCTGTTTACGACAAAGTGGGACTTTCTGTCGAACTTTTTAATGTTGAGAATCTTCTGAAAGTAGAGAATGTTGAGGTGGGAGAAAAAGCTGCTGATGCTCTGAAGAAACTCAGTGATCTGGGTTACCCTCCACTTGACATTCAGAAATTTCGGTCTGAAGCACAGAAGCATTTCATAGCTGCTGCCACTTACATCCTAGAAAAGTCTGCTCTGAAAAATAAACCCATTGTGCGAGCTCTTCGTTGTCTCCACCCAGACGAGCGTAAGAAGCCAAGAAGCAAAAATTACATCAGTGACATTGCTAAGAAGTTGCCTTTCCCAGTAGACTGTGACGGTCTAAGGGATGAGTGGACTGTGTTGTGTGCTGAACCAGAGTCAGCTTTCCCCCGCGACAAAGCTGCACCTATTGATAAGCACTGGGGCGCGGTTTTCAAGATTGAGACACTGGCGGGTGCGCCAAAGTTTCCAATTCTCTCTAAAGTAGTCAAAGCTGCGCTCAGCCTCAGTCATGGAAACGCTTTTGTTGAGCGTGACTTCTCAACTTCAAACTCATTTCTTTCTGATGAGAAATCAAGTATGAAGGAGAGGACGCTCGACGCTGCCATGAGTGTGAAGTCATTCTTGAAATTGTATGGTGGCCCGGAAAATTTTCCAATTGATGCTGATTTGTTGAAGTTAGCTAGAACGGCCTATCAGGGATATGAGAATTACCTGGAGAGCGAGCGGCAGAAGAAAAGAGATGAAGAGAAGAGGCTAGAAGAGGCAGAAACAGCTAGAAAGGAAGCAGAAGAGCTCAGAAAGCAGATGGATACTGACAAAAAGAAACTTGCAGAGTCCGAAGATAGACTGAAGGCAATGAAGGCAGTTCTGAAAGAGAAAAGGGAGCTTTACACCACCCTCCAAACCGATGCAAACAAGCGACTCAAGAAAGCCACCGCGTCTAAAAATTTGAAAGAAGTTACTGCGGCACAGGCCATGTTTGAAACAGCAGAAAGGATCCAAAATGAAGTGGAGCAGAAGAGCAAGGAACTTGACTGCCTTCAGAAGAGTGTCGACAAAAGGAAGAACCATTTGATTGGAAATCTTTCTGCCAAAAAAGTTCGTACAGATTAGCCAGATAGATGAGCTTATGGGCTTTTATTTTTTGTTAACAAATTTATGCTTTGTTTTTTATGTGTCTAGTGTTACTGCTTCTTATGTGAAATTTAGCCTTGTATTTATAGTTTGTCTTTTACTTATAAACAATTGTGCGTGCGTGTCACATTTTTAAAAAATATAACTTGATTGTCTCTGGATTAGAAAAAGATTGTTTCAGAAAATTTTTACAATTGAGGTATTTCGTTTGTTCTCATCAATAAACAAGGAATAAAGAGCTAAAAAGACTTGAAATAATTACTAGATTTACATTTTCTTAGCCTTTTCTCGCACCTAACTGTCTCTGATGCCCTGTGAGCGCTGAAACGACCTGGATTTTCTCAACTGGGTGGATTTTTATGCAACGTAATCGGCTCTAAATGGCTTTCTTTTCATCGTGGTTTTCGTCGCTTTATGGTCACTTTTCGGTCACTTTTTGGTCACTTTTTTCATTTTGATCGAGTCACTAAAGTCACTTTTTTTTGGGAGGCCTGAGCCCAAGTGACTGGGAGGCCTGAATTGGTCAGTGTGAGGACCCAAGCGATCCCACTGCAGCCGCATTGCGGTTACAGCATCCTTGCGAAGGGCCTGCGCCCCACCAATGGAACCGACGAGCCCGTACGAAAAGGCAGAAAAAAGGCAGTTGCCATCTCCTGGCACATCGGACACCTCAAATCGGATACCTTGGATGGTCCGGGTTCCTTGATACGTCATGACGTCTGAAAAAGATGAGTATTACAAAAATACTGTGTACACTGTAACGACTAGGTGTCTTATGCCTCCACGCCAAAGATAACTTATTTTCTACTCGTCATAATTAAGTGTATGGTTGACAAAATTGTGTCCTGTGCAACCAGGAAATCCCTCTCAAAAGAGAGGTTGTCAGTCGACACGGCCAGGAGGACGTTTGTCAACGAAGCACGCATCTATATCCCTCAGTACTTGCAAAGTACTCCGACCGAACAGTGCGTATAAAGGACTCGATAGGGTCATAATGGACCGTACCTTACATCGCCCTTTTACCTGACTGAAGTGACAGACTACCCGCTTTCCTAGGGTGGCAAAGGTCGGTTTTAAAACCGGTTTTTTTCAAAAAAACTGTTTTTTATTTTGGTTTTAAACCGGAGGCAAAAAAACCGTGTTTTTTTTTATTTTATTCGGCTTTTTCGTTAAAATCGATTGAATAATTTCAATAAAGAATACTGGCACTAAATAGTCACTTTCTGACGCTTTTAACACGTACTCTTGAGTGTTTTGAGGCGCCACCAATCCCCGCTGTGCCGCTAAAGTCGTCGTTACATGTCGTTAGATCAATTCTGGTCACATTCAAATACTACCTATTTCCGCGCGCTTCCACTGTACCCTGGCTGTGCTAACACCGTTGTACCCTGGCTGTGCCAACAACGGCTTCTCACGTCCATCTTCACATCGAAGTGGCAGTAAGTTTGCGGTTGCGGTAGCAGCGGTGCTTGCTGGGGTTGTTCGGGTTTGCGAAGGCGCATAATTTAGTAACGCGAAGGTAAGTTAAGAAAGTAATGAGTTCAGTTGACAGTTAGATGAAGTTCTAGGAGATAAAACAATGCTCTTCCCTACTACTCTGCACTACGGTGCCATTTTATCGTTCCACAGCAAAACGGTTATTTTTTATTTATGTTTGAAATGTTCAATAAAACATTCACAATTTACCTGCAATTTTTGTTTTATAATTCATACAATTTCTCTTTTAAAGTTAAAACCCTCAAAACAACTCAATCCCGAGTGAAAACAAATAAAACCAAAACAAACCGAAAAAAAAACAAATAAAACGGGTTTTTATTAGGTTTTAAACGGAAAAAATAGAAAACCGGTTTTTTTGCCACCCTACGCTTTCCCTGGCCGTCATGCCCAGACAAGGTTATCCCTCACGACATGCCACTGAAGGCAAGTCGATATAGGACCCCAGGCTCAACCAACGACATGAAAGCCAATGAGGAAGACATTAATTCATTGACCTGAAATGAGAAAGAAAATTAGTACCTTGCTAAGTGTCTACAAAACTTATGAATTTTCTAAGCATGGTGACTTCGGGTCACCCAAACTAAGCTCTAGCTCGTAAAGCGGTCAAGATACGTTATGTTATCATGGGACATTTTCTTATCGAAAAACGACGTTAATTTTTTTTACTTCTATAATTTTTTTTGCTAGACCGCATTCAGCACTACGCTTCTGATGACTTAATACTTAAGTGTCTCTTTACAAAAAATTTCATAGAAGCAAAAAGTTTGCACGTCTCTTTTTAAGAAGATAGTACTCTATGGTTTTACTTCGTATCTCTATCTATTCGGTAAATAGAAGTCCATTCGGGTGGCCCGAAGTCACCATACTTAGAAAATTCCCCATTCGTTTTGTAGACATTTAGCAAGGTACTAATTTTCTTTCTCATTTCAGGTCAATTTATTAGTGTCTTCCTCATTGGTATCATGTTGTTGGTTGAGTCTGGGGTTCCATCTCGACTTGCCTGAAGTGGCATGTTGTATGGGATGACCTTGTCTGGATATGGTAACCAGGGAAAGTGGGTAGTCTGTCATTTCAGCCAGTTAAAAGGGCGATGTAAGGTACGGTCTTCATGACCCTATCGAGTCCTTTATACGCACTGTTGGGTCAGAGTATTCCGCGAGTACTGAGGAATATAGATGCGTTCTGATAGGACGAATATCCTGTCAGGCGTGTCGACCGACAACCTTCGTACGAAGGGCAATTACACACCTACTTTTTTCCTAACAATAACCACACGGACACGTGTTATACATGCAGTTACTACAAAATTCGTCATCCAATCGCTACTATAGTACATGTGGTCTCCACACTGCGCTAACAGTTCACCTTTTATTTGTAGTCTTCTGCAATCATGGCCACGCACAGCGTACGGTGCACAGTGAGGGGATTTTGTGTGTGCCCCGATGAGTGGGCCATTAGCCAGGTTGTCCTGGACCACATGGCAACAATTGACATGACGGCGTTCGATCCCTCATTGCAGAACGGTAAAGTTATATTCGTAATAAAGACACACACATAGTATTTATCTTCCTTCATCTATACAGCTGTTCACTACGTCATTCTAGGAGTTGACCACGATGCGGATGTTCCCGATCTGGTAAACATGACCACAGATTCCGACAGACTGTTGGCAGACATGGAGATGCCCGAAGGTATAACATAACCTCTTTTAACATAATAATATAATGTCTGTTTTTCTAATGCATAATACACTTACATGATGATGAAACGCATTGTAGATGACCAAAGTGAGTCGTATCAGTGTAGTGGAGAGGAATGGTTGGCAAATGTGCCACTGACACAAGGTGAGAATCAGTATATGAGTAGAATTTATATTGTTTCGTAAAGATAGCATTGTATCCTATCGAGTAGTAACTACTGACATTCATTTGTTTGCACATGGTCGTATATTGGGATGCAGCAATCAACGATGACCGCCGCCGCAGGAGGGAGACATTTCTCTTCGGAGTGGCGTCACAGCGACTGCAATCTGAGTCCATAGGCGCCTCGGACTCAGATGCCGAGGTGTCCATTCGTGCGTCATTCGAGATTCCACCTACACCAGAAGGTAAGACTAAAAATATTACTTTTATCATACACTTCCCATACAAAAATGGGAAGTACGCTTTCAGGGCGCGCGCAGTACGTTTCCGAGTACCCATGCCCGCTGAGGCCCAGTGCGCTTGAAGACCGCTCTCAGCGCAAGACCTAGTCTGCTTTCAGGCCGGAAATGGGGACAAAAGCAACAACCCGCGGGGCCTAGTACGCTTTTCTGAACGAGTACTGGGCGGGTACTAGGCCGCTGTCAGTGCTCGTGAAGGGCCCCTGCACGTACTGTTTGAGTACCAGTGCGCTGCTTCGGAGGAGGGTGGGGGGGGGGGGGGGGGATTTTTTGGGGGTGGGGGTGGGGGCGGTTCAAATAACAGTTGATGGAAATGAAAATAGACTAAGACCAAAATAGTTACTGAACAAAAGTGACACTTTTAATATCCAAAAGTCCACAGAAGACATACGACTTTAAAAAAATAATGAAATTTTCATTGTTCACAAACTTAAGGACCAAAGTAGGAAGTAGGACCAAAATAGGCTCTGAACACAAGTGATACTCTTATTAGCTAAAAATCAACAGAAGTCATGACTTGAAAACAAAATATAAATAATGAAGTTTCCATTATTCACAAATTATGACACAGTAAGATCAAAATAGGTTCTGAACACATGTAATATTCCTATTATCTAACAATAACAATAGTAATGACTTAAAAAAAAAAGAAATACTGCAGTTTTCATCATTCACAAATTAAAGTGTGAAATGAGACCAAAATAAGGTTCTGAAACAAAAGTGATACTCTTAAAATCTGAAAACCAACAAAAGTCATGACCTAAAAACAGCAAATTTATGAAATGTTGATTGTTCACTAATTACAGTAAAGTATGACCAGAATAGATTCTGAACACATGTGATATTCTTATAATCTAACAATAACAAAAGTAATGACTTAAAAACAAAGAAATACTGCAGTTTTCATCATTCACAAATTAAAGTGTGAAATGAGACCAAAATAAGGTTCTGAAACAAAAGTGATACTCTTAAAATCTGAAAACCAACAAAAGTCATGACCTAAAGACAGCAAATTTATGAAATGTTGATTGTTCACTAATTACAGTAAAGTATGACCAGAATAGATTCTGAACACATGTGATATTCTTATAATCTAACAATAACAAAAGTAATGACTTAAAAACAAAGAAATACTGCAGTTTTCATCATTCACAAAAGTGTGAAATGAGACCAAAATAAGGTTCTGAAACAAAAGTGATACTCTTAAAGTCTGAAAACCAACAAAAGTCATGACCTAAAGACAGCAAATTTATGAAATGTTGATTGTTCACTAATTACAGTAAAGTATGACCAGAATAGATTCTGAACACATGTGATATTCTTATAATCTAACAATAACAAAAGTAATGACTTAAAAACAAAGAAATACTGCAGTTTTCATCATTCACAAAAGTGTGAAATGAGACCAAAATAAGGTTCTGAAACAAAAGTGATACTCTTAAAGTCTGAAAACCAACAAAAGTCATGACCTAAAGACAGCAAATTTATGAAATGTTGATTGTTCACTAATTACAGTAAAGTATGACCAGAATAGATTCTGAACACATGTGATATTCTTATAATCTAACAATAACAAAAGTAATGACTTAAAAACAAAGAAATACTGCAGTTTTCATCATTTACAAATTAAATTGTAAAATGAGACTAAAATTAGGTTCTGAAACAAAAGTAATACTCTTAGTATCTAAAAACCAACAAAAGTCATGATTTGAAGTCAAATAATGGAATCCTTCATTATTCACAAATCACATATTGAAGTATGTGCTCTCTTGCTGGATGTCTTGATTGTGGTTGGCAGGCTGGCTTTGATAGGAGTACTGAGGATGGTTGTACTGGCTGTAACTCTGGTTGTAGTTGGCGTGGCTGTAGCTCTCGTTGTAGTTGGCCTGGTTGTAGTTCTGATTGTACCTGGCCTGGTTGTAGTTGTATTCCCCATAGCCATAGCCTGCTGCACAAGAGTGATTAGAATAAATGGTCATAAAAAAAATGAAAAATAAAATAAAAAAATGATAACTTGCATACCTTGGTGAGAAACTTGGGGAGCTACCTCCCAATTCATTTTCTTGGGTGAGCATGCTACAGAAACAAAGACCACTGTTAGTGTGTGTGAAATTATAAAAACCAATTAGAAAAACTAAAGTAAAATTCACTTACTTAGCTGTGACATCTGGATTGTTCTTTTGACAGGAGATTTGGCAAGAGATAAAGCTGGAGATTTGGAAGGAGATTTGAATGGAGATTTGAATGGAGATTTGGATGGAGATTTGGCCGGAGACTTGGCCACAGATTCAGCAGCTTCGGCTGCAGCCTCAGCTACTTTTACTGATACTGAAGAGCCAACTCTCTTGGCAGCAGGCATGTGGGGCTTCTTCTGGACTGGCGACTTTCGATGCATCTGCTGGTTCTTTTTGTTGATAAGTTTGTTCAGTTCCGAGTCGGTGAGAGCCCTGAAAGGAGCTTTTGCATGCCTGTTAACAAAGTCTGGAAGAAAAATGAACAGTTAGAATACTAATTGTAAAAGTAAGATCTAAAACCAAAATAAATAAACCTTACTTTTAACTGCAGCACGTACATTTGGGCGTATGCCCAAGGTGCCCTGCTTCGTACCCAATGCAGTAATGCGGTGCTTTTCAAATGAATGACGGCCATACAGGGCCATCAAAGTGGCTCGTGCCATCTTAGAAGGGTCCCCGTTACCCATTGATTTAATGTCATCTTTATCAGAAATTTTCATAAAAATCTTTGATCCTTTGGAAACTTCACACTAAAAATTTGAATCAGAGGACACATATTTAAATTCGAGAACTATCTGATAATTTACTCCAATCAGAGCAAAGAACCACAATTAAAGAAGAATGAAATAAATTTATTCAATTATTGAATTGATTGAGACTTACTTTAGGGACATCTTCAGAGATGGGCTCAAGCTCTGCAAACTGCACAGTGCTTATGGTTGCATTGCCAAAAGCTGCAACGGCCTTCAAGAACACCTGAGGTGATCGATCAACTGCAAAGGATTTCTTTTTAAATACTAGTACTAGCATGCCATGGCAGTTATTTAATAAAATATTAACTTACAAGCTTTCCTGAGGTCCATACAGTGGTGGCAGCATCCCGAGGTATCAACAGCCTTGGCTGCTGCTTCATCATCATCGCTGGACACAATTGAATGTAAATCATCATCACTGTTGTCTTGCTGCTCATCATCTTCAAAATTGATTCCATAGTTAGATGCATTTTCCGTCTCTTTCTGCTGCCTTTCTCTCAATTCTTTTTCTTGCTCTTTTCTGGCAATTTCTTTCTCTAGCTTTTGTCTCTTCTCTTTCTCTTGCTTTTGCCTTTCCTGCTTTTCACTGGCTTTCATCTGTTCCTCATCCCTCTCAGAAAACAAAGTACGTGACACTGCAGGGCCAGCTGAAGAGCGTGCTGTGCTGGCAGTTGCTGCGACAGGGGCCTTCACAGTGGTTTTGCCAGCACCCTTGACCGCTCTGCTGGCAGCTTTATCAACAGCAACCTGAAATCATAGACATAATGAGCACAACAGAGATGAATGGAACTCACATAATGAAAACTCAGCAGAGAATAATAAGGGAAAGCATTACCTGAGCTGATCGTTGGGCAGCCTCAGCAGCCTTCTTTTCAGCTGCAAGCCTCTTTGCAGCAGCTGCTTGCTGGGAGTTTGGTTTCAACCTTTCCCCAACGGCGGAGGCAATCTGGTTACTAGAGGCTGAGCCTGCACTAATGGATTGTCTTCGATTTTCACGAAGTCTTCTGCCTCCCTTTTCCTTGGGGCCAGGGTTCAGCAGCTCCCTCTGCTCTGCTTCCTCTAGCTTATCTATTTCTGCCTGAACTTCTTCTACCTTAGCCATCAGCTCCTGTCTCTCACCTGAACAGAGGTTATGTTAAAGCTAGTTAATATATGACTCGGTCATCACAATGCATATTCTGACACCAACAAACTTAACCTCTTTTCCCTTTTTTAAATCTTTCAAACTCTGCAAGCCGCAAACGTGCTAACTAGTAGAATTGATCCAAAACTAATAAAAATTGTACAAAGTGGGCCTTCCCTTTCTAACCTCTTTAATGAACTAACGAAACAAATGATACAGGTTATGACAGCCCAGAGAAGCATTTCCCAACCAAGCAGTGGAAATCAGAAAGAAAGAGAAAGCGAAATCAAGAGTAATGGCTAGAACTGTTCATTAATTATTTAATTACACGTGAAGGCGAAGCTACGAGATGGCTTAGCCGGCAGCGTGTGTTGTCTGCCCATCAAGACAATGAACTTTGCGGCTGTAGGTTCACACAGTAGTTCCACATAACCTGTACGAAGATAAGGAAAATAAGGGACAACTTACCACTGATAAGACGAATGACGGCTTTGAAGGACCGACTACCGAATTTGACTGTAGTCGGTGCGCCATTGTACCTGTCTTCCTCCTTAATCACATCTACGTCCTCAATGCTGACTTGTTTCGTCTCCGGCCAGAAAACGACCGCTTCCATGGTACTGAGTCTCCGGCAGTCGATGTGTACTTCAATTCACTTCAGCTAATAGCTAAACACAGCTAAACAGTCTACGAAACCACAGAACTTCAGATCAGACTCTTTGATTCCTGGCGTTCCTAACACACGAGAGAGGGTGATGCAATAGCCGATGAAATGGGCGTTCGGGTCCGGACAGCGCTGCCAACACTTGAAGCACGAGCCCTGATCGACACTGGCTGCTGTCAATGCCAAATAAGAAGAAAGTCTTTGGGCGCACTGTCTTCTTAATTTTATTCATCCTATTATTTATTTAATTTACACACAAAAATAGCAATATGGCAAAAAAATTGCGTGACAGCGTGGCGGACTATTGGCGGCGGAACAGTACAAACATGTCTACCCTAACCTACCCGTCGTCTGCCCGGTGCCGACCGACCGGCGGCGTTAACAATGTAATTTTACGTAAG
This sequence comes from Odontothrips loti, assembly GCA_038380765.1. NCBI lineage: Eukaryota > Metazoa > Arthropoda > Insecta > Thysanoptera > Thripidae > Odontothrips > Odontothrips loti. The sequence goes on along the minus strand of JAZGLN010000133.1, from coordinate 181,052 downwards.
ATCCTCGTTAACACCGACAGGGGAGTGAAGTGAGTAGTTGCCTTGTATTTCTTGACATTATGCGATTTTTCCCTGTTGCTCTTATGAACTTATTTGTTGCAGGCACCCCGTTCTCGACTTCGAAGTCGGAGCGTCCTCTGCTTGGCCACACAAGTTTTGTAGTATTTTAACAACGTGCCAAAGATTAGTCCCAAACATGGTTGGTGCTTAAATAGTGACTCGTTCTTTACGAAACACTCACCACCTGTAATGCTTCCGCTGCTTCAACATGTTAAGAGTTGTTGTATTTGACAAGAGAGCTCCTCATTGGCTCTGCACTCAAAGATTGCTGAGTGATTGCTGGTAATAATTTATTATAATTTCATTGGACATTTTTATGTTGTGTTCAACTTTGATTGACTTGTCAGTTTGAAATTCTTAAGGGTTTAAGGAATGTTCGTTACAGGCTGTTGTTCAGTCTTTTACTCATCTTGCTTCCTATTTGTGCCGTGAAACTCTGAGGTCAACACCGACAGTTCAGACCTGCTGACAGTGTGGATTTCAGGATGCCGCCTCATGGTAGTGATGTATATCAGTAAAAATAAATCAAGGTGAGTATTAATGTTCGTTAGAAAACATGGAGTCTACCATTCAATGTATTTATTGTCAACTCCATTATATCTTAATATTTTCTTTTCTGTTGCAGGAGGATGGTGATGTGGAGTCCATGTCTACATGTAACATGGCAATGAGATTCATCACAAATCATAGAGGGTGGATGAAGAATATAAATCTATGACTTTTGAAGATCCACTACAATCATAAATCATGTGCGTTCAGTATAACTCAACAACGGAAGCTTCTTCATTAGTTTCTATAGATTGTTAATTAATATATGACACCTGCTGTTGCTCAAAAATGTAAGCTGTACTAAATATTGCTAACAAATAAAAAGTTCCTTAAGATGATGCACTGGTACGTTTCACTTCCAGTTATTTGTCATCACTCTGGGTTTTCATGATCACTGGAGTTGCATGGTGTACACTGTATTCAAAGGGAATCTGAACCTTTATGATTGCTAAATATTTGATACAAAAATTCCAGAATGAGAATTAGGGTTGAGGAGTCATTGCCAAATCACAGACATGACAGGATATCGTTTGGGGGAGAGGCAAGAAGTAATCTTGTGCACTGGTGTTTTTCCATTTCTATAGGGACAACCAATTGATTTTCTGAATAGGAATGTTATTTTTGTAAGTTATAAAGGCTCTGTTATATGGGTTTATTGCCTCTATGGTCATTTTGGAATCTTGATTTGAACCCATTTCCAAAGCTTTAGTTAGACCGGCGGGTACATCAGGGTTACAAAAATATGTCCATGTGAAAAATCGGTTCAGAAATGGCTCAGTTACAACGGATCAAAGGGTCGTCGCCTTGCTGGGTAGGCAAACCCGCACGATTTTAGAAACCGCAATATCTTTGTTAGTATTTGATTGACGGCTTTGAAATTTTGGGAGGCGTTTGCTTTCATATCCATGTTCAAACCCCTAAAATTTGAGGTCGATCCGTGCAACCGTTTCCGAGCATCAGGAAAACTGCCAAGTTCGACTTCGAATCAAAACTTGGTTTGGACTCGGAATGGGCACGTACGGATGTACCCCGACCTGATCGGCGAACTCACGTCATTTCTTTCGGAGGCATTTTCGCGGCTTAGGAGTGGCTGAGGCTGCTGGCGTTGAACGTCAGTGAAGTCTTAAGCTCTACTCATGATGTCCAACACCACAATTTAGTTTTAGAAGCAGTTAAACGCGTCCAATCGTGAATTTGGTCGTCTGAAGAACGGCTCGCCTTCCCGCCTTTCTTCTATCCCGTGATTGGTCGCTGGGTCACGCGGTATTGCGCGTGCGCGAGAGGCGGGGCGGGGGCGATGTTTGCCCGAAAAGGTCTGCCTGTTGATCTTGTCTATGATCTAGGTCTAGGTTTGATAATAAATTATTTTCCAGATAGAGCGCCGACGATGGTAAAAATGTGTCAAGAAATGTTTCAGTTTCAATGGCTCCAATGGTGAATATAAAAGTGTTTTGTGTGTGTGCACATAGTACCGGTTTTAGGATGAGTGACAGGGAAATAAACAATTGTGTAAGTCTTAGAGAAAAACCACATTTGACAATCATGCATGGTGAATGTTTGGTTTACTTGATCAATCAAAATACATGTAAGATTTACAAAAGTTAAAAATACATCAAAGAGATCCAATAAAAACATAATTTGTCAATAACAGAAACATAAAATACAAGTAAATTTTGTAACTTCTACATAACTAAAAATTAACTTGCACTATTCTACTTCTAGTCTATTCACAGGAGCAGCTACATACATTTCATCATTTGCTTCAATGCAAAAACAGAGTGCAATTATAGAACGCACATTCAGTGCTAAAAAATCATTTGTCCTCTCCACCTTACACACATGTGGTAGCCTGATATCTCTCATGTCATGCACAAACCAATGACAGCGTCTATAAATCTGTATTGCAGCATAAAATGTAGCTGGGCAATCCCTGCACCCAAGATCACATATATTCCTACACTCAGAGTGTCGTACGAACCTGATCAATCTACCAAATGCTGGAGCATTCCTGTGAAGGAAAGAAACAAAGCTGGATTCATTCCGTAAAGATACTTTCCCATACTCTGCTGAGAAATACATTGCACCACTCTTTCGAAGTCTGTAGAAAACATCACATCTACCATTCACAATATTTAAACTACTTTGAAGCACTTCCATTGAGTGATCCAATTGTTCCTGATTCAGAGTCTTGTACTTTCCAACAGCAGTATGTAAGTCATCAATAACATCAGCAATTTTATAAGTCCTGGAACCATCTTTAAGGAAGTGACAAAATTTACTGGTTTGAGAATCATGGGGCAATTGAGACAGTAATTTTGGCATCTGCATTACCATACTCACAGTTGAGCAAATCTGAAATGCTACATGTTGAGTTCCATGGAAACATTTATTAATAATTCCATTATAGCTCTCCAGAAAAAAACAAAACAAGAATACACAAAGCTTGGACCAAGATCAAGAATTACATCAGCCATGTGAATTAACTGGTGAACATTAATACCCAGAAATCTAAGTGAATACAGCCTTACAAAATCTGATACATATGAAGAGAAGAGATCTGAAGCTGCTTGGACTAGGGTCAGTGAAATACTGTCTTGGCTCAGGAGTACAATTGCTGAAACAAGCATGCAGTGGTGCTTAAAATACTGTTCCTCCATCACTCCCTTGAGCACTAGGATGGAGTAATACAACAAAAACAACTTGTATTCAGATGCCTTCCAAAACTTCATTTCCTTAAGTTTCCGGGGAGCCCTTTGCACATTACTTGGTGGCTTAATTTTTGCAAGCTTTTCATCAATTACTTGTGTCATGTGAGCCAAACTCCATGGCCTATTTGAGTATTTAGAGCTGAACCACAAAGTCATCAGTAATTTACACACACCAAGATACACGCCATGCATTATATCAATGCCAGTACACCTGATTATATCAGGCACTATTTTTGAAAGCAGAGTTGGACCTTTCACTCCATAAACAGAGGCATCTCTCTGTGTTCTTCTTGCCTCCAGGGCCTGCTGAGCATACTCTTGAGTTTCTTCATGGGTTCTTCTGCGAACATTTGGTTCATAAGGGTAAACTTGCACTGTTGTGGTGTTGACAGCTTGCCGTGCTCCAGCTGCCATGCACCTGGGGCATCCATAAGATGCATTAAACTGCTTGAATTGTAGAAATTTACACTTGGCAGGCATATCACAGGTGCCACATAATACTTTTCCCTTTACATGCACTTCTGAGTTGTCAGGCAGTTTAAAATCATGTCCCTCTTCCTCAAACTTCTTCATTGTTTTTTGCAATGGCCTTAAAAAAATATTTGGGTGTGGTTTTGTTTTGCCAAACCACAAACCAACAAGTAAAATATTTTCAGGTTTAGTTCTTATCTTAAATGGCAATTCATTAACCACCATACAAAGTGGCCAGATAGAGAAGTTGGAAGATTTGAAAATACTGACACCGTCTGAATACCACATGAAAGACACATTGGATGGGTTGCGGAGAAAGCCCTCATCCACTTGCTCCTTATAAATACGACCATCATAAATGTCTTCAATGTTCTCGGCACAGCGTTTTCTATTTGCATTGAATCGAAACTGCAAGTCTTGGTAAAATCCATCCCTGAGGAATAAATTCTGAAGCTGCTGCAGCAATGGTAATTCCAGAAAGAAAGTTATATTACTTCCACTTTTTTTGCAATGTTTGCAAACACTAGTTTTTAGTTTGACAGGGTAGATGCAATTGCAACAAAAGTAATGAAAGATTATAAGTGATTCACCAATATTTTTAAAATACTTCTTAAATGTAAATAAAGTTCTTTTTACCAAACTTCTATCTGGACAATGAAGAGCAATGAGACCTAAAATTATGCCCAACAGTTTTCCACTGATGTTTTCAGTTGTCATCAGAGTGAAAATTGCTAACAAGCTGTCACGGAGAGTTATTGGAGCCCCAGAGTGAAATGGCTGGTCACCATCTTTATTTCTATACGGTTCCTCTTCTTCATTTTCATCAGATGATTCATTAATTTCAGGTTCAGAATCCAAAGTGTCATCTGATGCCTCCGATCTATCACTTGGTTCACTCTCCGAATCTTCCACAGGCATTTCAAAGTCACTACCATCACTGTTTGAATCTTGTGAAGACACTTCAATGTCACTTGCTACACTGTCCATATCTTGAACAGGCAATTCATTGCCACTTGCCACATTGTCTGAATCTTGAGCAGGTATTTCATGGTCACTTGCTTCACTGACAGGACCAGATGGGACGTTGCCTTCACTGTTCTCACTTGAAGACCCAAGGTGACATCCTTAAAAATAGAATCACAAACATTACTTATACATGCAGGATATATAGATCAGGCAATAAGAACGTAGAAACACACACCTTCATTCGGATCAAGAATTTCATTTCCCTCACTTTCATTTTCATCTCCATTGTGATCACTTGAAACATTTTGATCTTCCATTGAATTTTGGTCACCATTTTTCTCATTATCACCATCTTCATTTTCACTCGATGTTACTGCCAAAACACAAAGTTGTTGGATTTACTATGTGTGAAAGTACAAAACAACAAATATAAATAGCCATAAAATTTAGCTATTCTGTAGGAATATCGTGGGAATTTAAATAGAATTTTATATGGATTGTTAAATATTCTTGAAAGCTAATTAAGGCCAAGATGATGATTCCTGGTAAATCAATTAGGCTATGCAAACCAAACTAAATTTCATGCTGGAAATAAATTTCTAAAAATCACTAAAAATCAAATACTCTCCAAAGCTCCGACATGCCTCCTGAGTCCTCCGAATCTGATATAGAAACATTGGTTGTGTTTCTCGTCCTCTTCCTCCGTTTCAGTCGCTTCCTGTATTTCTCTCGACATCTTTTAACTGCTGGCCTGTTGTCATCAACACCTTGGTCATCTACGTAATTATAAAAACACATGTAATAGAGAATGAACAGGAAGATGCAAGTCAGCAAATGAAACACAGAAAAAATAAAATAAAAAGAGATTAAACTGGTAGCAAAACGCAAATGAAACTATTGTCAATTGCACTGCACTAACCTGTCGTCGATGATGTGCTCCCGTCGCTCGATGTCATTCCTTCTTCACCACCTTGGTTGTCAGTGGGTAAAATTTACGTTAACCAATTACGTAAAATCTTACAAATTATTGTCTGCATGCAATGCAACCAGCATGAAAGATTGAGGTTAGACACGGCCGGCAAAAGGGCGGACATCAGCGGCTTCTACTACCTCCTTGCCCGTGACCCGTGACTGTCGACTTACTTAAGTCAACCAGTAACCAAGACGGACAGTGTAAACACACGGCCTCTCTTGAAGGCAACAGAACTAGGCGACTGACAGCCGACGAACGCAGATGGTAAAACAATGGCAAACGAAGGAAGACTCTTCTAGCAGAAAGCAGAGTCAGGGGGTGGGCATGGGTTGGGAGGGGGACTGCAGGGGAGAGGAGGGAAGGGGATGAGATGGGGGGGGGGGGGTGACGCCTGGCCGTCAGTAGGTAGGCAGCCAGTTAGATCCTGAGAGAGGTTGGATTGCCTAAGCCGCAGGCGCCTGCAGTCTGTCTAGCGCACAGCTGAACGCGCTTTATCTACGCGATTCTTATTTTGAAAGGTGGCTTGTAGGTTATCATTCTTTATTGTTGCAAATATTTACAGTGTACCGGATAGTGCCTACGGCAGCGTACTCATTGCGTACCAGGCATCTAAAAACGCAGCAGTCCACCCTGTGGAGTACTGAAAGCACCCTTGGTCGTTTCAAAGGGGTCTCGAAGGGTATTGGTGCGCTGAGAGCCACCGAGCATCATGCACCCTGTTGGAACTGATGACGGCCTGGTACCCGCCGAACGGCCTTAAAGCGTACCAGTGAGCTGGGAGTTTGGGTACTGAATGCGGCCTGTGACCGTAGCTAGCGGCGGTAACGGCAAAGCAGGGTACTCTTTGCGCACTGCCGGAGCACTAAAAGAGTACTTTCTATTTTTGTATGGGTTTGAACCCGCAGTGCACGCGGATGAAATTCCAGTCGATATAACTGACGTTTTACAAAACAACATTGTTTCGTTCAAATTTATAGATATGCCAACAGTGACACATGCCAGTGGCGCTGTGGATAATAGCCCATCAGCATCATCCAGTGATGAAGGTATGCATCAGGCGTACAAAGACTTGCCTGCTTAACCTTACCTAACCTACCCTTACCTTTTTTTGTACAGATCTGAGAATAAGCTGCAGCCAGTGCAGCATGACGTTTGGAACCAGAAGAGGGCAGCAACTTCACCATCAGGCGCAACATGAAAATTTGAGATACAGGTGCACAGTGTGCAATACCTCTTTTCGACGACGTCAAGATCTTCTGACACATCTGAACAACCATCTCGGCCGGAACTGGCAGATCTGCAAGGTATGCGAAAAGGCCTTCAAAAAAAGTCGACACTCACAAAACACTTCCAAAGAGTTCATGCCGGAGTCGCCGAAAGTCATCAGTGCCCCGTGTGTAAAATTGCGTACAGTGCGAGGTCATCCATGCTCAGACACATTAGGCAGAAGCATCAATGAATTTTTTAATTATGATTTTATTTCAATATTTTGTTATGTTCTAAATGAATTTTCTTTGAATTGCGATGAATAATTTTTTAAGTTTGTATTCATCACTGGCATTTTTTATTTGGCCATTTTTTTGATTGTTCCGAGGTATGATGTGTTTTGTTTTAATTTTTACAAAGATTTTTTTCTTGGCGTTGCTTTTCCAATGGTCCAGCATTTACACATTACTGGCATTTTTAAAATTTTCGCCAGTCAAATGAATTGCTTACTGTTTATTATAAAACGTTAATTATAAAATGAATTTCGTAATTGTTAAATTTGGACCTTTTCACATTAATATTTAAGACACTAATTACAATAATTAAAATGCCACATAATCTGTCGACACCAAACTTTACGAACATTGTATAGAATAGTGCACATTGAGCCATTTTTGGGTGTTAAATGATTTCGTCACATACTTCTCCTATGCAAAAGTTTAATTGTTCTATCATGGCATTCGTTGTAGCATTTCACGATTATTTCTAATGCTAGTCTTCAAAGTATTGTCGTGGCATTCTTGTTTTCCTTCATTTCGTATGGTCTCAATATGCGACAAAGTAAATATTCACATTTAATTATATTTTTTTTTTTACATTGTTCTAACATGGCAGTACGCATTAATATACACCAAAATGTAACCATCGAATAATAATGCGTGCAGTGTCCAGACTTATATTCAGTTAAATTGTACTAAAGTAAACATATAAATCATGGTGCCAGTGTATTACCACGTCCTCGTCGTTGGCGCCGTCAACATCATAAAGATGGCAAAGAGTAGTGCAAGAAAGAAGAGCGCTGAAGAGATCCCGGAAGGGATGTCAGAATGACGAAGACTGACAAGTGATGCGCCTCCCCTTCTCTGATGGACACTACACGAAATCAGGAAGGGGGAGTTACATACCTTGTGACACTGCAGTTTTTTTAAAAATCTCAGTGTCCATGTTATGTTTCTTTCCCCGACTTGTTCTCGTACTTACACCAGAAGTGAACGCAGCTGCTGAATGCCGATGCTCATCACGGACTCCACCTGTCGCCACACACGCCCATGAGGTAACGGTGTTAACACATTTTCTTTCCAGATAATGATGTCTCCGAGGTCAGTGGAAGCGCTAACCATATGGATACTGAGAATTTTAAAATACTCGAGTACCACAAAGGGTTAGGCTACCCCTTCCCTCCGTCCCACCCGGGGCGAGCCTGCACTCCTCCGCGGTTCCGTGTGCAAGCACGGCTTCCGCGGAGGAGGCTTCTCTCTGCGACGTTGTTGGGGCCGACATGCTTCTCCCCTGCGCTCCTTGCTCGGTGTTGGTGCTGACTTGGTTTTGCCATGCGCTCATTGTTTGGTTCAGGGCCAACCTGTGCCTCCCTTGCGCTCACTGGTCAGATACGGTCCCCTGCACGTCTTGTAGATCGGTGGGGCCAACATGCCTCTCCCCTGCGCTCCATCTTAAGGATTGGCACCTGCCCACGTCTCCTCTGCGCTCGCAGGTGCTTCGCCGTCTAGTCATCATCACTTTCCTCGGTGGAGGACACTTCTTGGTCCGCTTGCAAGAAGATTTCATGGTGTCTTCCTCGGGGTACTTCCTGAATGATAACAGAACATTAAAAGTAAACAAACGAAAGAACATGTGCGCAAATTATAATTTCGTTTCCAGGCAAACGTACTGTGTCTGGGCGGAAAACAGTTTTCATGTCGTATAGTGGCATGGCCGCGCACGCATTTGACGTGGTCCCCACGCCAACTGACCACAGCATATTCTGCAGCACGGCGTCCAAGGCTTCGTCACCATTTTTAACTCCTTCCTTCACGGCTTCTCTAATTGTTGGGAGGTGAAGGTGAAGGGGTCCTCTGCAGTTTCTACTGAACATGGCCTTGGCGTAGATCGCAATCCGCTCCTGGTCCATGTCAGTATGGCGGGTGGCGTGGTGCTCAATAGATTGGCTGCTGACGCGGCTGCATTGGGGACAAATCGTCAGCGGTGTCGATTCAATGGTCTGTCTGTTCTCCACCGAAAACTGCAAAAATAACAAGTAATGCGTAAGAATAAATGTTACATAAGACACATTTTTTTCACGAACGTCTTTAAATCGAAACTTACGCCCAGATTTCTCGCTGCATCAACATCAGCGCACCTATTGCGATTTGGCCGCGACCGTTCCTTTGTCACTTTCCGACAGCGTGCACAGCGCAAAGCATGACTGTTACCAGGTGACCTAGCCTGTTGCAGCCTCCTCGCAAGAGGAACGTCGTCGTCCTCAGGAGACGCAGAAGTCATGACCTGCAGTTTAGATAAATTCTTAAAAGGATACATGAAAATGAATGCGTCAGGACCAAGACTCAAGCCAGTAAGTTTGCCTACTTGTCCTATGGGCTGTGGAGTCACTGTACGAAGGTGAGCGCGTAAATGCTCCAGCAAAGTGTGTGCGTCGTTTTTGTACGCCCCACATTCTGCACACCGGTACCTTGCCACCGGTGGGGGTGCAGGGGCAGCTACAGAGCCTGCGTCTGAGTCACTTACTGTAAAAATTTAAATACATACGCATTATGTACAGATAAAACGTAAGGCGCACAGAAACAAAGCTGCATACCATCCAAGTCCTCCAGGAGCGCCAGGGAAGAGGGTGAGGGAACTACACTAGCTCTTCGTGTATGTAGCTCCCGTGTCGGTGCACGGGCAGGAGGAGCCACTACCCTGCTACACCCTTTGACCCTTTGAAGTGCCAGGGGCGATATTGGAGCTCTGGCAGCTCCTCTTGCAGCTCCTCTGCCTCGCCATCTGGCAGGAGGGAGAGCAGAAATCCCGGATACTCTGGGTTGGACACCAGACGCCGTCGTGGCCTGCACTGCTGCATAGGCTTGCGGTGGCTCCCATAGGGGTGATGGCGTTCGTGACACTGCGATAAGAAATTTAACACATGTACAGAATGCAGCACACCAGTTTAAGACAGACGGGATTAACAGTTGACTTACCACTACAGTCATAGCCTGCTCGTTCAGCATCTGCCAGTGCGCGCAGCATCGTTTCTGGTGAAGCATCCCACGTGGCCGTAGTCGTTTGGAAGCGCGGTGGCGTAGCCATGATTACCAAGCCTGGAACAAAAAATCAACGCAACACAGTCAGAGTCACGAATAACAAGTTTGGAACAAGGATCACCTCTCATATGAGAGTTGTCAGTCGGCACGGCCAGGAGAGTCACGAATAACAAGTTAGCAACAATGATCACCTCTCATATGAGAGTTGTCAGTCGACACGGCCAGGAAGACGTTTGTCCACCCAGCGTATCTATATCCCTCAGTACTCGCAAAGTACTCTGGCCCAACAGTGCGTATAAAGGACTCGATAGGGCCATATAAGACCGTACCTTACTGCGCCCTTTTAACTGACTGAAGTGCCAGACTACCCGCTTTCCCTGGTAATCATGTCCAGACAAGGTTATCCTGCACGACATGCCACTGAAGGCAAGTCGATATAGGACCCCAGGCTCAACCAACGACATGATGACCAATGAGGAAGACATTAATAAAATGAGCTGAAAACAGAAAAAAAGTAAGTACCTAGGCACACGTCCACAATACTCATAAATTATCCAAATATGGTGACTTCGGGCCACCTGAACTAGCCTCTATCTCCCAAAGCCCAAAGCGATCGAGATACGATATATAAATATAAAGCATTTGTTTCTTAAAAAACGACGTAGAAACTTTTTTCTTCTATGAAATTTTTTTCTAGACTGCTTTTAGTACCACTCTTTTCATGACTGTGGCATCCCAAGTCAAAGAGGCACACGAACACTATCCAATTTCATGGGGATCCCTTTCGGGGCGCTGAAAGAGGCACACGAACACTATCCACTTTTTGGCATTTAGGTCATGATCTCGGCCATGACCAAAATGAGAACGGCCATGCAATTTGTCCGAAATGGCCAAAAAGTGGCCCTTCCGGGGTTGGAACGGCCATGCAATGCACACCCGCTGGCCCCTCCGGGGTCGGAACGGCCATGCAATGCACATCGGATGGCCCCTCCGGGGACGGAACGGCCATGCTTTGAAAGTTCTTATGGTTTATGGTGTAGAGGGAGGGGGAAATCATGGCCTGTACCAATTTCTCTTGGAGATATGTTTTCTTGCAGAAGGACCTCAACTTTATTGAGGATTGGTATATAATCTGTAATTTTGTGGCAGCCCTCAGCAGCTTTCTCTAATTTACTTTTATTCCTCTCAGTCCAGTTGTACCTAAAATAAAATTCAATTTTTAAAATTTTAATGAAATTGTTTGACATTCACCTGTAAAATCACAAGAGAGTAAAATCACACAACCTTTAAAGAAAGATTACTTCTTAATATCAGTGTACAGTAAATAGGGGACACAGTGAAAAAGAAAAACTGTACCTTTTATTTTCCCAAGCTTTGTTTCTTCCAGGGACAACAGGTGGACTGTTGTCCCTCTTTACTGAAAATTCTGGTTATCTTGTTCATTGCCGTTTTCTTCTGAATCAGATCTGATCTCAGCTGGTTCGTCCGGTTTCCCACTTTCTTCACTTTCGTCTTCTGAAGTCACTATGATGCATCGGTTTACTCTCTTCCTCTTTGGGAGAGATACTTCGTGATCAGAATGATCCTCATTTACTCTATTTGCAGAAGTACTGTGAAAAAACTTTGAAACTTTGCCTTGGTCAACATTTTCCTTGAAGTGTGACCGAAGATGGGTATAGAAATTTGATGTGTTCCACCGTGTACTATTTCTTCCTATTTTTACTTTCTTATCACAGTTTTTGACTGGACAATATAACAATGCAGTATATGACCCAAGACCATCAACTGCAACTTCAGTCCGAACAGTGCAATCAGAAATTGAGGGAAATGTACCTTGTATGTACTTACTGAATCCCTCATCCAATACTTTTTTGGTCTTAATAATAGACGATGTTGGGTCTGAAGAACTGGGAGTCGTGGGAGGAGTCTTAGCCTTGCTCGCCATTGGTTTCGAGGCTGACCTGCTAGCTGAGGTGGAGGCTTCTCTGAAGGCATTGTTTATCTCATTTAAAATACATTTACACAATCTGGTAATGGTCTTGAGAGACAGTTGGTGCCCTGGCACGAAAATAAACTTTTCAGGCTTGAACTTGAAAATGTCATAATATTTCGGTCTCTCATCATCAGGTATAATTTCGTGGAGAGTCTACTGCATAAATTTCACGATCTTTTCTTGGTCATCAGGTATGACAAACTTCGCCAGCATATCGAGACCGTCATTCTGAGTAACTTCTAAAATATTCTTGAGACACTCTGGTATGAATGCCCCCCTCTCTTCTAGGAGCGTCCAAAGTTCCTTTCCATTGGCAGTCTGTGGACAAATGAAGAATACAATAGCAATTTACTTGAACTTCAAACAAGTACAAAATATGACAACGAGTACTCACCAAGGACGGTTTGGATGGACTTGACTCGTGATCCATCGTCGAACTGTTAGCACACTGGAGAAAGAAAACAGTTTGCGCATCAATGCAATGTATGCTCCTCAACACAAAGAAAACATAACCTCGACCGCCAACTATCCAAAAGGCCGAACCCGACGCAACGAAAGAAATAGCCCGCACATCATTCCCATCATATTTTGGTAGTCTCTCAAAATTGTAATGAAGATAATCAGATAAAAGATGAACATAAATTACCTTTCCTTTCGCCTTCAACACCTCCTGCACCTCTGCAACACACGACCCGCCGAAACGAACAAAACGAACAACAACAACAACATTTGGCGAAAATCGGTTTGCTTTCCCCCGGCGTGTCCCCCGCGATGATGCTGTTCGGGCGGGACCTGAACCTGCCCCCGGTGATGGCGCGGGGCGCCACTCGCAGACTCATCATGGTGAGGGAAACCTGTAAGTCCCAAGTACGATGGTTAGCCGACGCGAAGATGGAGACCTGCTGCACCACGGTGCGGATCAAACGCTCCACGGCGCCATCCGACTGGGGATGCAGCGGCGTGGCCCGTGTCTTGCGCACGCCCATCAGGTCCATGACCGCCTTGAAAACCTTGGCCTCGAAGGTACTGCCTTGGTCAGAGTGCAGCTCGGCCGGACAACAAGATCGGGATAAGACGTTGTCCACTAACGCCCTCGCGACCTCCTCCGTCTTGGAACTTCGCACCGGTGGGTGGCGGTTTATTTGGCGGGACCTTTCACCGCCACACCCCACGGTAACCGGTGACAGAACTGATGGAAACTATCATGCCGACACCTTAAATATGTTGTAACAACAGTGGTAATAGATTAGGTTATTAACCACACATTGTGGATGGGTAAAATGTAGGCGAAAGCACGACAAAATAGTCCAAAGGACTGTCTGGTTTCTGAAAAGGCATTAATTTTCCCGTTTTTGTTTTAGTTTTCACAGTTTGGGGTTGGCAGCATGTGGCAAGCAATACTGTATGACAAGGCAGTGGAAACAAAAGAAAAATGAGGTCAATTTAGGAGCAAAGAACATGACCAGATCAGGTTAATAGCGGCACATTAAATTCTAATTGTGTAGATCTCAATATAATTGGTTTGGATACCTTGCCATGGAGGGACCTGGACCCCAGAAAAAAATGTTTCTGCTTCTGCAATTGTGAAGGATGTTCTGCCCTACGCACTAGAGTGTCCGAAAAAACACTTTTTTCGAAATCGCAAACGTAATAGTGCGGAAAAGTTGCCTCATGGCATCAGTATCTCGGAACAATTTTTTTTTTTTTTTTTTTTTTTTGTCAACATCTTCCGTCGCCGCATCGCGTTCGAAAATTCGAAAATTCGAACAAAATCGATGGTTTTCCCAAAAATTCTTAAAAATGAGTCGTGCGTTCAAATTTGGTTCTTATCAATTAAATGGGCTTATCTTATCGTGTTTTATCGATTTTGGGTGTTTGGTGCTCCCCTAACCTAACCTAACCTGGTCACACGTTATCCCTAAAACGACCCAAATTCCAAAGTTTCATGAAGAAGTGAAATGCATGTGCAGCTCTTGGCTCACGTCAAAAACTCGACGCGACTCAGAACTCACCACGTAGGCGAGGTGAAAAAATTGTTCCTGTTCGAAATTCAGAATTTTTGAACCATTTTCAGGCGGTTCAGTGGTCTGACCACAGGCTCTGAGAATGGCGATGGTTTAAATAGTCAGCAACAATTTTGTCACCTACCCCTGAAGTTTGGAAACGGCTTGGTCAGCAAGGCTCTCTTCGCTCAAAGTGGCATATTCAGGCGAGGTGACAAAATTGTTACTCTCAGAGCCTGTAGGAAAACCACTGAACCGCCAGCAAATGGTTCATAAAGTCCAAATTTCGAACGAGAACAATTTTGTCACCTCGCCTGAATATGCCACTCCGAGCGAAGAAAGCCTTGCTGACCAAGCCGTTTCCAAACTTCAGGACGAGGTGACAAAATTGTTGCCAACACTTTAAACCATCGCCACTCTCAAAACTAGTAGTCAGACCACCGAACCGCTATAAAATGGTGCAAAAATTCTTAATTTCGACCGGGAACAATTTTGTAACCTCGCCTGAATATGCCACAAGTGTCTAGGGTTTTTCCGAACTTCAGGGGTAGGTGACAAAATTGATGCCGACTATTTAAACCATCGGCACTCTCAGAGCCTGTAGTGAAACCATTGAACCGACAAAAAATGGTTCAAAAAGTCCAAATTTCGAACGAGAACAATTTTGTCACCTCGCCTGAATATGCCACTCCGAGCGAAGAAAGCCTTGCTGACCAAGCTGTTTCCAAACTTCAGGGGTAGGTGACAAAATTGTTGCTGACTATTTAAACCATCGCCATTCTCAGAGCCTGTGGTCAGACCACTGAAAAATTGTTCCGAGATACTGATGCCATGAGGCAACTTTTCCGCACTATTACGTTTGCGATTTCGAAAAAAGTGTTTTTTCGGCCCACTCTACTACGCACTTCAAGCATCAATTGTGAATGTTGCACATGCCAGATTGTCTTGTATGTAAACCAAGTTTTCTGAAAGCTCTTTTAAAAAAGTTCTCATGTAACACTTTTTTGAAGTTTGTGTGTTTTTTTCTTCTCTAGGGACCTGTTGTTTCACTAATGCAATGACTCTTTCATATTGTGAAATGATATTGGCGTAAATGCTTTATCACTGAGGCTTGCATATCTCTGTGTGTTGGTCTGTGGTGATCTGCGTTGCCCGCTTCAAAATCCAATTTTAAGATTTTCGAAGACGTTAGAGAGTGGCTGGATTCTTTATGAGGTGAACCTATATAAAAATGTATCTTTTCACCAAAACAAAACTACCTACCTCAGGTCCTCACTTTTCACCTAACTAATTTTGTAACTTCCCATGGGAAGTTATTGGCATTGCTCGGCCCCCCGAAGGGGGGCCTCAAAGCTAAAAAATTAGGTGCACTTGCGCTTCCGTGAGCGGCGCTCATCCTCCCTCATCCTCACCACATGAAAGCCGTGGTGAGGGCATTGAGGCTTGCCGCAGCAGTGGGCATCCCCGATATCCACCGGATCCCGCACCCCAGCGGGGGGGGGGGGGGGGGGGCATTGTGGAGGGATGCCAAAAATCGCTTCTCTCCGGCCGACATTTCGGCCCACCTCCTCCTCCTATCTCTCTCCAACTGCTCGTGTAGAGCATTCACTTGCTCCTCGGTCGGCTCAGTGGGCGGGGACACGTGGTCGAAATTCCACACAGTCGCCATGATGATGGTCCTCAGCACCGACTCCAAAGTTTGCGTCATCACACCATGGCCTGAAAATCAAAACATTGGAAAGGTTAGGTCTCCATGAAAGTGTATGAAGCACCATTTTAGAACGCTGGTGAACCAACTCACCATCAAAGTCCTCCTTTTCATACTCAGCTAATTTTTCCATAATGAAGGTCTGCTCCTCACTGGAGACTGCATGAGCTCTCTCTACTTCCCCTGTTTCATCTTCGGGATTATTTTCTCCATCAAGCCATAAATTCTTATCCAGAAGGGTCTGGGTGCTGTTATTTGGCACACAGGTCCCATGTACTGTTTAAAAATTGGAAATCCAGGTCCAACAATGTTACGATGAAAGCTTCAAATTTTCAAAATTGAAAACTTATTCCAATGTCAGCCTAGAGCTGAGCAGCATTGGCTGCGCTTCAAGTGAGGGAGAGAATGGTTAAATGTATATGAATTTTTAATTACTATATTTATAATGAGAATATTTAATTCTTTCCAAAAAAAAAAAAAAAAAAAAATTAGTTGCCAAGGATTGTCACATTCAAATTGGCTACTCTGTCAGGCTTTAGAAAGGTGCTGAGATAGAGTGAAGATGGACAATTTAGCCTTTTTCAAACTTCTCTATATTGGGAATGTTGCCCCAAAAATGTCTCATTCTCACCATGGGCAAAAACTGAGATGCACATATCAGCACAGGTTGAACACGAAGCTGCCTTTAAAACAAAGCATTCAATGAGTACAAAGGTACGAGAGTGAGAAAGGCAAGAACAATAAGTAATACATAAGGAAGAAAGTATAAGACTTACTTGCTTATTTTCTCCTTCACAGAACACCTCATTTTGTTTGTGTTTTCGAATAACCAAAAAAATGGCAATCCTTGTTCAGACATTCTTTGCTCAAAATAGTCCTTTATCGTCTTGAAATTGTAAAATAAATGGCCACTTGACTCAGGATCTGATGTAAGACAAAGAATATGTTGAAACAGGTTGCAATGCAGTAATCCTTCATATGGCTGTTTATGGTATTGCTCAAGACTAACCATCCAGTCCTCTACCTCTCCAATTTACAAGTGATAATTCATCGCAGGGGCTTCCACCGAGGACCAGGTCAATTCGCCCTAGGGAATGAAGCAAGGTTGGGTCAAGTTTTCTAACATCACCCAGCTGAATAATTTTGCCCTCCCATCGTTCTCTCTGAATGCGGATGGCATTCTGGTCTATCTCGGATGAAAAGTAAACCTCAATGTCCAAATTCAGTTTCTTCTCCAATATGTAGAGCGCTGTTGAAATGCCATCGAATAGGTACCTGCGGGATACGGTACCTTCCGATACCTCGTACCTCATCCGATCGTCGTGGAGGGTCATCCTTAACGGCGTGCCACCGGGTACCGGTGACCGGCAGGCGATCCTCGACCC
This sequence comes from Odontothrips loti, assembly GCA_038380765.1. Lineage (NCBI taxonomy): Eukaryota > Metazoa > Arthropoda > Insecta > Thysanoptera > Thripidae > Odontothrips > Odontothrips loti. Next base: position 163,713 of record JAZGLN010000133.1, on the reverse strand, counting down.
CCACAGACGTGTTCGGGCACAGGTCAGGTAAGTGATCGTCCAAGCCCGGCGACTCGGGGTTTACCCTGACCGGAGCAGCGTCGTGTTGAAAAGTCCAAGATTTGGTCTTCTTAAATTTTTCTAAAAAAAACCGCAGCACCCGGTCGCAAGGGCACAAATGAGTGGCTGGGAATTTAGATTAGATGTCAGTCAGTGTTTATTTAGGCAAAATCAGGGTGGTGGTGTTAGGATTGTTGAAATGAAGCTCATGTTAGATCTCATACCTTCTTATTGTCGAAGGAAATACAACCTTGTAAAAAGATTTAACAGAACTATTTTATTTTTGATGATCTTTACATAAATGGAAAGGTGGAAGAAAGAACAGAGAAAATGAAGGAGGGTACCAGTGCTGCAATGTCAATGGAGAGACAAAGCGGTCAAGGAAAAGATTATTTGAATAGAGGAGTATCTCATCAGGATACCTTCCTCCCTCAGAGGATATCCTGCGGTATCCTGCTGTTTTTAGCAGACTGTCTGCACCTAATCGTAATTCCTTGGCAACTAATTTTTTTTTTTTGGAAAGAATTAAATATTCTCATTATAAATATAGTACTTAAAAATTCATATACATTTAACCATTCTCTCCCTCACTTAATTGTAGACATCATTGTAGTTTCTCATGATCTTAGTTAAATTTCTTTGTTTTGCCTCTACCCAGTGAATTTTGGTGTTAAATGTTCTGTGAGTGTTCAGTGATCTTGGGGAGGAGCAACAAAGCACATACACACACACACAGTAGTAGCGTCAAAACAGGAGAGAGATTTATTCTGTGCAAGGAATACCGGAGCAGAATTATGACAAACATGGAGTGGCAAAGAAAGGTTCAGATGAAATTATGAGGCATTCCAGACGAAAAAAGCCACCCGTTTTTCGACCCCTTCCGAATTTGATCCCACACGGTTTATGTGTTCCTTTCATGCATAGGGACTGCCGAAAAGTCCCTATAGCAATTTCCGATCATTCCTATAAGATGTATAGGGGTCGCAAACCCCCAAAACAGCTGTTTTAGACCATTTGGGACTAGATGGGTTCTCGAAGACTGCCCACCAAAAAAAGTCCCAAATGAGTGTCGTCAGACCACAAAGTACGCTCTATCGAATTCCGTTCCGTTAAAGGGTCTACGGTTCATGGTTTGGGCACCAGAGCCACGCAAACTTTCACCAAGTTAAACATTTTAGTAATTTTTTTTATAAAAATTTTTAAAATATTTTCCAAGGGTAAACACATCGAAATAGAGCCCTATGGGCGAAAATTTTAAGGAAAATGTCGTATCTCCAACCGTTTAGCCGCTATACTTTAAAAATAACCAACAGTTTTTCTTTTCTTAGTGAATAAATAAGGAAAGATTTTAAAGTATAGCGGCTAAACGGTTGGAGATACGACATTTTCCTTAAAATTTTCGCCCATAGGGCTCTATTTCGATGTGTTTACCCTTGAAAATATTTTAAAAATTTTTATAAAAAAAATTACTAAAATGTTTATCTTGGTGAAAGTTTGCGTGGCTCTGGTGCCCAAACCATGAACCGTAGACCCTTTAACGGAACGGAATTCGATAGAGCGTACTTTGTGGTCTGACGACACTCATTTGGGATTTTTTTTGGTGGGCAGTCTTCGAGAACCCATCTAGTCCCAAATGGTCTAAAACAGCTGTTTTGGGGGGTTTGCGACCCCTATAGATCTTATAGGAATGATCGGAAATTGCTATAGGGACTTTTCGGCAGTCCCCATGCATGAAAGGAACCCATAAACCGTGTGGGATCAAATTCGGAAGGGGTCGAAAAACGGGTGGCTTTTTTCGTCTGGAATGCCTCTATCAGCAATGGAATACAGGGAAGACAACAAACTGTCCGTTGTCTTCCCTTCATTGCCTGTTTTATCATGCTCACTTTTACGCTTCATTTACACTTCCATTTAGGAAGCTTTACAAATGAGATTAACAGGAACAGAGAATAAGCGTATCTAAAATATGCCAGTGAATGAAAATATTGTTATTTAAATTTACAAGCTGAAGTTACTTTGAAATGAGGGAATGACAGTAAAATAAACCTGCCACGCACATAGTAACAACACTAACAGAGTAGAGCATTCTCTCAGAACAAGCTTCCACTGAAAAGAGTGCAGACCGTCCTTAACAGAAACACAGAATGAATAATAACACCAATATATACAACACACCAATACAGTATTTTAGGGACAACAAAAATTTACTTATCTACACATAAAAAATAACGAAGTAGTTATTTACAGTACCCGATACTGTATCCAACGCAGTAAACACTATTTGCAGTACGGCGTACTTTCTTCAATAGACACTATACCATTTACAGTACAGTAGGAAAATCAACATACTGCATATAAATGGCTATACAGTATATACAGTACAAAAGTAAACTCCGCGTACTGTATGTAAACGGCTGAACAGTATATACAGTACCAAAGAGAACGCTGCCCGTACTGCACTCAACACCAAGTGCACTATCTACAGTACCTGAAAAATTCTCTCTCGTACTACATAAATATTCTCCTGGCAGTCGAGTAGTATATGCCAGCAGAATTTACTTAGCTTAAATGTTAAACCTGGTATATCTTTGCATTTTCAAATATTTAAATATGGGGAAGACCAATTTATACTACCAAAGAAGCACAGTAGTACAGGCCTTTTCCCGTGCTCACTTGCCACTTCCCTCCCCCCACCTTCAATTTTTATTATGGAGACGGTAGAATAAATAATTGTGAGCATGTATTATCAGCAGCCAAATTGTTTTAATAGCAAAAAGTTTCATTTGCAAATAGCTTGGCAAAACATTACAATACAAACAATTAAAATTTACACTGGGTGGCAAGTGTTAAAAGCAGTTAACAGCATTTTCATTATAATCAGACTTATAATCATACCTATGGCAAATTAGAGAGAACTTTCTTTTCAAAGCACAACTAATCGCTAGTAGTACAACATTTAGCACATTTTTTGAAATTAGGTTCCATACCTCTCTTTTGTGATACAAACTACAGTTAACAAACATTAAAATAAATACAGAGACCGATCATGTCAAAAATTTATTTGTCACAACTTCAACTATGAATTACAATTTGAACACTTCCAGTCTCCATCAGGAACTGCCTGCAACTCCATGCATGTGATGTGGTGCCATTTCCCACATTGGTCACATCCTACCAAATCCCCATAGTTATCAGGCAAGCGACAGACACAGTAGAGCTTAAGTACAAGTACATCATCCTCCTCTCTAGACTTCTTAGCTCTGTGAGATATCTTTGGGAACTGTGTCAATTTACCATTGACGAGACAATCATTCCAATGTCCACGAAGTTTGGACGGTGCAAAATCAAAGTATTTCACCTCGGAGGTGAAACAAAATTCTGTGGCGTTTGCAATTGCAAACAATGCACAATCCACAGCATTTGTTTGCTGCTTGCAAGGGGGCCGAACTATCACTAGCCTGCTGTCTTTGGACTTGGCTATCATAGCCAGTTGTAGTTGAACGTGGCCAGTTACTTGTAAGCTCCGAAGAGAGTCTAGAAGTAATGCATTCTTCGAACCTGAAAAAATAAAACCATGGTTATAACGAATTTTTAAAAAAATTCATTGATTAAACATGCACTCATACAATTCTTGTTTTTTACCTTTCTCAAAAATGGCAGTTAACCAATGGCCTTGCCCAGTGTGCATTATCTGCACGTAGCTGTTGTTCTTCCGAGGACGATAATCTAAATTAGTAATTCTCTCACCATATGTGACACCAAGAGGCGGCTGCAGGCCATCGACAGTGTCACCAAACTGAGCTTTCAGCATTGTGCTCGCTCTTGCCACATGCTCATCACAAAGTTCAGTGCCATTTTGAATCTCCTGAAATGCTTTCATTGATACTTTCAGTTCTTCAAATGATGACATATAGTGTACATTACAATTATTGGATACAGAAGATTACTCAATAACTATGTTATAAATACTTACGTTGTGCACAATGACAAGGTATGCACGTATATCTACTTTCTGCATTTGGCATCTCCAGTGCAAGAACGTTCTGGCTACACGATTCATGCACTAGCCTTTCACACCTGTAGCACATATTGTTGTTTGATGCCACAGGTTTATTGCACACGTGGCATTTGCAATTATGGAGTACAGTACGCCTGGATCTACACAAGAGGCAGAAGCAACTCAAGCATATTCTTAGCATTGAGTTCGGGTCGAAAGCATTTTGACCAGGATCTATAATGGAGCACTTATCTTCATGCACAATATTACTACAGATGTTGCATTTAATCTGATCAGCACAGGGTTGATCACAGACGGAGCAGCATAAAGCATCTAAAAAGTAAAATCAGTCAAACATTAAATGGGAACAGTGTTACCGGAGAAGTAGGCCAAAAGTAGCCCAAACACAGGTGTAAAGATTGTGCCTAACTCCGCCTGCCTACTGGGCAAATTGCTAACAGCCGTGACCACATGTTGCCTAATAGGCAGGCGCAGGTAGGCACAAGATTTACACCTGTGTAAACTGTGCACCGTGGTACAGTAGGTCTCTATCTTCGCGTCGGCTAACCATCGTATTTGGGACTTACAGGTTCCCCTCACCATGATCAGTCTGCGAGTCCCATGCCACCCCCGGCGTGTCCCCCGCGATGATGCTGTTCGGGCGGGACCTGAACCTGCCCCCGGTGATGGCGCGGGGCGCCACTCGCAGACTCATCATGGTGAGGGGAACCTGTAAGTCCCAAGTACGATGGTTAGCCGACGCGAAGATGGAGACCTGCTGCACCACGGTGCGGATCAAACGCTCCACGGCGCCATCCGACTGGGGATGCAGCGGCGTGGCCCGTGCAGCTCGGCCGGACAACAAAATCGGGAAAAGATGTTGTCCACTAACGCCCTCGCGACCTCCTCCGTCTTAGAACTTCGCACCGGTGGGTGGCGGTTTATTTGGCGGGACCTTTCACCGCCACACCCCACGGTAACCGGTGACAGAACTGATGGAAACTATCATGCCGACACCTTAAATATGTTGTAACAACAGTGGTAATAGATTAGGTTATTAACCACACATTGTGCTATTTTGATGGGTAAAATGTAGGCGAAAGCACGACAAAATAGTCCAAAGGACTGTCTAGTTTCTGAAAAGGCATTAATTTTCCCGTTTTTGTTTTAGCTTTCGCACTTTGGGGTTGGCAGCATGTGGCAAGCAATACTGTATGACAAGGCAGTGGAAACAAAAGAAAAATGAGGTCAATTTAGGAGCAAAGAACATGACCAGATCAGGTTAATAGTGGCACATTAAATTCTATTGTGTAGATCTCAATATAATTGGTTTGGATACCTTGCCATGGAGGGACCTGGACCCCAGAAAAAAATGTTTCCGCTTCTGCAATTGTGAAGGATGTTCTGCCCTACGCACTAGAGTGGGCCGAAAAAACACTTTTTTCGAAATCGCAAACGTAATAGTGCGGAAAAGTTGCCTCATGGCATCAGTATCTCGGAACAATTTTTTTTTTTTTTTGGTCAACATCTTCCGTCGCCGCATCGCGTTCGAAAATTCGAAAATTCGAACAAAATCGATGGTTTTCCCAAAAATTCTTAAAAATGAGTCGTGCGTTCAAATTTGGTTCTTATCAATTAAATGGGCTTATCTTATCGTGTTTTATCGATTTTGGGTGTTTGGTGCTCCCCTAACCTAACCTAACCTGGTCACACGTTATCCCTAAAACGACCCAAATTCCAAAGTTTCATGAAGAAGTGAAATGCATGTGCAGCTCTTGGCTCACGTCAAAAACTCGACGCGACTCAGAACTCACCACGTAGGCGAGGTGAAAAAATTGTTCCTGTTCGAAATTCAGAATTTTTGAACCATTTTCAGGCGGTTCAGTGGTCTGACCACAGGCTCTGAAAATGGCGATGGTTTAAATAGTCAGCAACAATTTTGTCACCTACCCCTGAAGTTTGGAAACGGCTTGGTCAGCAAGGCTCTCTTCGCTCAAAGTGGCATATTCAGACGAGGTGACAAAATTGTTACTCTCAGAGCCTGTGGGAAAACCACTGAACCGCCAGCAAATGGTTCATAAAGTCCAAATTTCGAACGAGAACAATTTTGTCACCTCGCCTGAATATGCCACTCCGAGCGAAGAAAGCCTTGCTGACCAAGCCGTTTCCAAACTTCAGGACGAGGTGACAAAATTGTTGCCAACACTTTAAACCATTGCCACTCTCAAAACTAGTAGTCAGACCACCGAACCGCTATAAAATGGTGCAAAAATTCTTAATTTCGACCGGGAACAATTTTGTAACCTCGCCTGAATATGCCACAAGTGTCTAGGGTTTTTCCGAACTTCAGGGGAAGTGACAAAATTGATGCCGACTATTTAAACCATCGGCACTCTCAGAGCCTGTAGTGAAACCATTGAACCGACAAAAAATGGTTCAAAAAGTCCAAATTTCGAACGAGAACAATTTTGTCACCTCGCCTGAATATGCCACTCCGAGCGAAGAAAGCCTTGCTGACCAAGCTGTTTCCAAACTTCAGGGGTAGGTGACAAAATTGTTGCTGACTATTTAAACCATCGCCATTCTCAGAGCCTGTGGTCAGACCACTGAAAAATTGTTCCGAGATACTGATGCCATGAGGCAACTTTTCCGCACTATTACGTTTGCGATTTCGAAAAAAGTGTTTTTTCGGCCCACTCTACTACGCACTTCAAGCATCAATTGTGAATGTTGCACATGCCAGATTGTCTTGTATGTAAACCAAGTTTTCTGAAAGCTCTTTTAAAAAAGTTCTCATGTAACACTTTTTTGAAGTTCGTGTGTTTTTTCTTCTCTAGGGACCTGTTGTTTCACTAATGCAATGACTCTTTCATATTGTGAAATGATATTGGCGTAAATGCTTTATCACTGAGGCTTGCATATCTCTGTGTGTTGGTCTGTGGTGATCTGCGTTGCCCGCTTCAAAATCCAATTTTAAGATTTTCGAAGACGTTAGAGAGTGGCTGGATTCTTTATGAGGTGAACCTATATAAAAATGTATCTTTTCACCAAAACAAAACTACCTACCTCAGGTCCTCACTTTTCACCTAACTAATTTTGTAACTTCCCATGGGAAGTTATTGGCATTGCTCGGGCCCCCGAAGGGGGGCCTCAAAGCTAAAAAATTAGGTGCACTTGCGCTTCCGTGAGCGGCGCTCATCCTCCCTCATCCTCACCACATGAAAGCCGTGGTGAGGGCATTGAGGCTTGCCGCAGCAGTGGGCATCCCCGATATCCACCGGATCCCGCACCCCAGCGGGGGAGGGGGGGGGGCATTGTGGAGGGATGCCAAAAATCGCTTCTCTCCGGCCGACATTTCGGCCCACCTCCTCCTCCTATCTCTCTCCAACTGCTCGTGTAGAGCATTCACTTGCTCCTCGGTCGGCTCAGTGGGCGGGGACACATGGTCGAAATTCCACACAGTCGCCATGATGATGGTCCTCAGCACCGACTCCAAAGTTTGCGTCATCACACCATGGCCTGAAAATCAAAACATTGGAAAGGTTAGGTCTCCATGAAAGTGTATGAAGCACCATTTTAGAACGCTGGTGAACCAACTCACCATCAAAGTCCTCCTTTTCATACTCGGCTAATTTTTCCATAATGAAGGTCTGCTCCTCACTGGAGACTGCATGAGCTCTCTCTACTTCCCCTGTTTCATCTTCGGGATTATTTTTCTCCATCAAGCCATAAATTCTTATCCAGAAGGGTCTGGGTGCTGTTATTTGGCACACAGGTCCCATGTACTGTTTAAAAATTGGAAATCCAGGTCCAACAATGTTACGATGAAAGCTTCAAATTTTCAAAATTGAAAACTTATTCCAATGTCAGCCTAGAGCTGAGCAGTTAAATGTATATGAATTTTTAAGTACTATATTTATAATGAGAATATTTAATTCTTTCCAAAAAAAAAACCCTTCACTGGTTGCCTCCTTCTTAAGTTCAACCAAATAGCGTTTGCACTTGGTCGCAACTTCAAATTTGTCCAGGATCTCTGCTGTAATTAGGGGTTCAAACATTTTTATGATACTGTAAGACGCATTCCCTAAGTTGGATAAGCAACCATCTCCCCAGGCAAAGATCTTCCGTATCATGGAAACAGAGGGCAAATAATCAAAGCCTAGTTCCTTATACATTTCTGCAGAGAAGAGTATGAGTCTTCGAGCAAGAAGTACATCGCAGATCATCAAAATCTGGTCGTAGTCAAAAACGTACCATTCTCCTTCAAAAAGGATGAATGTAAACTTTTGGGTAACAATAACATTGTCTTGACCTTGATAAGGCAACACACATATTTCTTTGTCATCAGCGACAGAAGAAGCCATAAGGTTTCTTACCTTCCCCCAATACTCGGCGTGGTAGTAATCTTCTAGGACTGTTTCTCCACAGGCTGGATTGTCAAGATAGCTCTCCCATCTCTTTCTTGCTATCTCTACATCAGCTTCTAATGTGCAGGTCTCAAGAACAGGGCCAACAAGTTTCGCGGTAATGGATCTGGCCTCCTCTAGAATTTTGCTGGTACCTACTTTAACAGAATCAGGAATTTGAATAAGTGACAGGTCAAACAATCGGCCGTACAGGGTCTCGCTGTCTATCCTCATTCTGTGGATTTTAGGACACAGTCCTCGAGTTGCTCTTTTATCAACAGTGGTAAAGAACTTGATGATAGTATTCTTAATAAAAGGAGGTGCATTTAGCTTGTTGGAACAAACGCCTTTCCGAGATCCTTATTGGATTGCGTAGGTGTAAATCAGGAAGATAAGGGATCCTTCCACTGCAGGGAACATCATCTTCTATCTCAAACATCCTGAACGACTTCATCTTCGCCGACTTCAAAGCAACGCCGACCAGCCGCAGAGGGAAAACACAAGTCCTTGTCTACGTCGACGCGTACACAAGATTCGTTCGCCTCCGAGCAGCCCGCAGCACCTCAGCAAAGGACGCAATTCAGGCAGGTCAACAAATCTTCAATTCCGCCGGCGCCCCCGCCACCCTCGTCTGCGACGAGGGCCCCGCCTTCATCAGCCAAGAATTTAAAAACTTCATTTCCAATTCCGGCGTCAAGCTCCACGTCATCCCTCCCAATGCCCACCAAGCCAACGGCCTCGCCGAGGCCTACGCCAAGACCGCCGGCGAAAGGATCGCGCTCATGTGTCACGCCATGCTCGATAAATGGGACATTCACCTCACCGAAATTCAACTGGCAATCAATGATAGTTACTCCAAATCCATGAACAATACTCCGTTTTTTCTACAGTTTGGTTATCACCCCCGGCGAACCCAGCTTCAACAACTCATCCCTCGGGACTCCTACAAAACCGTTGCCGACCACCTCGCTCAGCTTTGGACTGCCCGACTCCTCTCCCAGGACAGCCTCCACGCATCCCAGGAACAGGCATCCCACTACTACAACAGAAACCGTAAAAACACATCTTACAAGCCGGGCCAACCAGTTTGGATCTTCTATGAGCAGCGCTCTAACCCCGATTGCCCCAAAAAATACGCATTGCCTTGGCGCAAGGGAGTCATCATTGAGGCGGTTAACGACGTCACTTATCTCGCGAAAACTCAGGAAGCCGGTAGAACCGTGGCAAAAAAGGTCCATATAAATTTTCTCAAAAAGCGCTATAAAAATATAGAGAGGGGGGCTTAAAGTGCACTCAAAGGATCCAAGGCTAAAAATTAGAATTAAGGGGCCCATAGTTTAGTCATCCTAAGTTAAAATCCTGAGCCATACTTTAACTTAAAAATCCTAGTTAACATAAATTACTTTAAAAATCATTAGTTAATTTATCCTAAGCTTAAATTACTAGCTAGATTTACCTCCCTACATTAAATAAGTTACATCTAAGTGATGCGCATCTCTAGATTAGGCCTAGGCTAAAAGACTAGCATTAATTCATTTTTTTTCCTTTTCAAAATTAGGTGGTTTTTCTCTCCCTTTTTTTTTCTCTTTCTCTCTTTCTCTTTTCTCTCCCCATCTCGCCTTCTCCCTCCGTCTCCGCTCGTCTTTCTTTCTCCGCCCTGCACTATAATATCCCTGCCGGTGTGTTTCAGTAGACATATCATCATGGAGACGGTCACCATCATGTTTGTCTTGACCGTCTGTTCAGCCTCCGCTCAGATCGTGGGATACGACTGCAGCGAGCTCCAGAACATCCGGGCCATCGACCTGACGACCGTCGCTGACTGCCCACTCCCGGCTCAGGACCCCGTGCACCAAACCCAGGGCGCCGTCATCCAGCGCCGAGAGCTGACGGACGTCCACACCGTCAAGTGCGCGGCAGACTACCTCCAGACCATAACACACTGCGGCATGCACCACCACATCTCGGCCCCCACCAACTTCGTCACGCGAGGCACCCACCCAATATCCCGGGAGGCCTGTCTCGCTCTCCGCGCAACCGACACCTGCTACGACGCCCTGCCCGTCGTCGACGCCAACAACATCACCGAGACCGCCGAGAGCATCCCCTGCGACGGCCCGTTCACGGCGGTCATGCGACTCCAACACGGCTGGTTCCGCATGACGCCGCAACCCGTCGCCGTGGCCGCCCCCACCCGCCTCGCCCCGGACTCCGCCCCATCAGTGAGGTTTGCCGTCGTGGACCAAATGGCGACGGCGGGCCTCTACACCAACGAACAAATGCAGAAATATTCCCGCCTGCTTGCAGCGACGGCCATCAGAACGGCAATCACCAACTCCATCAGCCGCAACGCCGCCGGCGACGAGGTTGCCGACGAGGCGTTGCGGCTGACGCACCTCTTCACCCCCGAGCAGGCCGCGCGCATCGTCCAGGCCGGTGTGCGGCGGCTCTGGGGGTGGTTCGCAACAGTTGGGGACTTCATATCATCAATAATCGGCATTGTGTTCATCCTCAAAATTATTCAGTTCATCATAAAAACAGTGTTCAACGGCCTCTCCATAGCAAAAGTGACCGGTTGCTCTTTCGGACTTATAGCCAGTTTCTGGACTTCTGCGACTCACTGGTTAATCCAGTCTAAACAAAAACAATCTCAACCCCAACAGGACGCAATCAAACCCCTAGTCACACCCCCACCCAGATCCCAACCCGTAAATGCATGCCCCGTCCAATAACCGTTGTGCATCGTAATTTTTTTTTTTTTTTTTTTGAAACAGTCATCAATTGTTATGGGTTTCTTTCAATTACTGTTGTAATTTATTTATTTTTTGGATTTTTTTTTCTCTCCTGATTGTTACTATTTTATTTACCCTTGTTATCCTTGCTCTGCATTGCCATATTGTAACATGTAATTTTCCTCCTTTTTTCTACCGCAACCATATCATGTAATTAAAGATTTTTTTCCACTGTTGTGTTCATTCGCCCTCCACTCCCCCCACCACGAGGTCCACGCACACACACTACCAAATTTCCAAATTTTGCCATTTTTAGTTCGTGTTCAATCCTTTAAATTCCATTCATTCTCAATTTTTACTTTCAACTCCACACAGGCTGAGCGCGGGGCGTTGGCTGGGTCATGTTAGCATGCACCCTCTAAATTTACCTATTCCAAATTAAATCGGCTCATTCAATTCATTTTCGGCCACAACAGATGCGAGGACGCATCTTTTTTTGTCCTGGGTCATGTTAGCACCCATAACGCTGTTTTGGGGACAACGCCCGCGCCCCGCGCTTAGCTTGCAAAAACATCAATGCCTGCCCGTCGCGAAGCGTTGCGCAAACCAGGGCAACGCAGCTCTGATGGGAGGCGCAACGCGACTCGGCGGGCAGATGCAGTCGGAGACCCAGCGAGTACGGACCTCCGGCGGGGTGAGTGCAGGGCAAACTCTAGACCTTCCTTGTAAAACTGTCTGCTGTCTTCCACTAAGTAAAACCACCGTTCATAACTACTCTCAGTCTAAGTGCCTTTCCTTAAATAACCACACCTTAACCTTACAGCAGGAGAAGGATGGATGATACTGACGCAGCCAGTTGACGAGCCGAGCAGGCTAGCTCTGTCTTTTTCTTTCGCTATTGGATGGAGTAAGAAAGCTGAATTTAAACTCGGTTTTGAGACTGTCTGCGTCATTTCTGGAGTGTAAAATAACGTCCGACGCCTTTGTATGGGTACTATGCGAAAGTCAGGAAGGTCTGAAAAACTTCTCACAGAGACTTTCGGTTTTGGCGTAAGGGGCTCCATAGGAAATTAAAAACAAAAAAGTCCAATCTTCAGTGAAACTATAAGGTCACTCCGTGCCTAAAATAAAAATAGTTGCCAAGGAATTACGATCAGGTGCAGACAGTCTGCTAAAAACAGCAGGATACCGCAGGATGCTCGAAACCCATGTCATGAATGGACCTGACAATATGGAGGAAGCCATGAATTCTTATCCAGGAGGGTCTGGGTGCTGTTATTTGGCACACAGGTCCCATGTTCTGTTTTAAAATTGGAAATCCAGGTCCAACAATGTTACGATGAAAGCTTCAAATTTTCAAAATTGAAAACTTATTCCAATGTCAGCCTAGAGCTGAGCAGCATTGGCTGCGCTTCAAGTGAGGGAGAGAATGGTTAAATGTATATGAATTTTTAAGTACTATATTTATAATGAGAATATTTAATTCTTTCCAACAAAAAAAATTAGTTGAATTATGATTCGTTGCAGACAGTCTGCTATAAATAGCAGGATACCGCAGGATATCCTCTGAGGGAGGAAGGTATCCTGATGAGATACTCCTCTAATCAAATAATCTTTTCCTTGACCGCTTTGTCTGTCCATTGACATTACATTGCTTTTTGCAATCACCAGTGGCTGAAAGAGAAGCAATTACACTCATTTATATGGTCTTTCTTAACTTTTAACATTGCACTTTATCACTAAGAGGTGGAATGAAAAAAAATAAGGAAATTAAGAAGAATCAGAAAAGCTACAGAAAACAAGCTCACCTTACATAAGTTAAAGTATTGAAGTATTTAAGTACCTGTGTTATTTCTAAGGTTTACATAACCCCAATTCTTATTTTAGTACTATTATAACATTTGCTTCTGCTTTATAGTATTTAACATTTGCTGCCTGTGTCTGAGGATGGAGATAAGCTTTGAGACTCATTTCCTAATATCAATATGAAATTTAAGATCTAGATGTGGAGTCTCTTCTGTCCAATAGTTGAATTTATGTAAATTTTCCATTGGATACATGCCAAATAAATGTACGATACATGCTATAGACTGTACGTGTGAGTACATTAGACAGGCATTATTAGAAAAGCGGCTTACCTCCCTACCTAGGAGGTACCAAGTCAATAGTTACAACCTTTCAAAATCTTATCTCAGTAACAGAAAGAAATGACCTAAAAAAACAACAGAATGCAATATTGGAAATCATCCTATATCCTATGTTTTCTATCTGCAAAGAAACATAACACAAGGTAGGCGTACGCCAGACCGCGTCGTGGCGTAACAGGCTTCGCTCACCGCGAACCACTGTTCCGCCCCTCCACGCCTGGCGTACACCTACCTTGCCTTCCGGCGGCTGTCACCAGGCGAGTGGGACCCTGCGGGGCTAATCAGTCAGTACTGCGCCCTGCGGGCGCCGGTCTTGAGGCGCGAGGGACGCTACGCTTCTAACCTAACCCCTGGAAGTACCTTCTCCCACAGTATTGTTAACTTCTCTACCGTACTTAATCGTGCTTAACTCTAACTTAACTTACCCTAGCCTACTCCAACCTTACCTACCCTTCCCTACTCTAACCTAGCTTACCCTACTCTAAACTAACCTACACTACTCTGATCTAGCCTACTCCAACTTCCCCTACTCATTGTGGACTTCCTAACCTACCCTTTCCTACTATAACCTAGCCTACCCTACTCTAAACTAACCTACCCTACTCTGACCTAGCCTACTCCAACTTCAGCTACTCATTGTGGACTTCTCTACCGTACTCAATGCTGCTCAAACCTAACCTACCCTAGCCTAACCGGTTCCGGTCCAAGGAGGCCCGGCTTTGACAACTAGCACCATCAGCAGCACCTAGGGTCTTCTTCAGGATTGTGATTAAGGTCCTGAGTGTATTTTAAGCGTTATCAGTTCCCATCTTTAAGTTCAAAATACTGCTTTTTTTTAGCAGTTTTTCCTTTTGTTCCTGCTCCTGCTCAAGAATGCCCTGGTTTGGCCCCCAGCACCTGCAGCAGTACCTAAAGGTCAAATTTGGCATTTTGAATGGGGTCTTAGGGTGATTTAAGAGGGGGTCGGTCGCCATATTAAAGTTTGACATTCTGCACGATTGAGAATTTGGCACCCCGTTCCAGTTCCTGCCCAAGAAGGCCCTGTTTTGACCCCTAGCACCTGCAGCATCACCTGGGGTTGATTTCGGCATGTTGAATGGAGTCTTGGGGTGATTTTAGAGGAGGTCATTCGCCATGTTTAAGTTTGATATTCTGCACGATTTAGAATTTGGCCCCCGTTCCAGTGCCTGCCCAAGAAGGTCCTGTTTTGACCCCTGGCACCTGCAGCATCACCTGGGGTTAATTTCGGCATGTTGGATGGAGTCTTGGGGTGACTTTAGATGGAGGCGGTGGCCATGTTGAAGTTTAAAATTCTGCACGATTTAAGAGTTTGCCCACATCTTCCAGTTTGTGCTCAAGAAGGCCCTGTTTTGCCAACCGGCACCTGCAGCAGCACCTGGGGTCCTTTTCGGCATTGTATTTGAAGTTCTGAGTGTATTTTAAGCGGGGTCGGTTCCGATCTTTAACCTCAAAATACAGCTTGTTTAGCAGTTTTTCTATTTGTTCCTGCTCCTGCCCAAGAAGGCCTTGTTTTGACCACTAGCACCGGCAGCAGCACCTGGGGTCGACTTCGCCATCTTTACTCGGGTCTTTGGGTGATTTTAGAAGGGGTAGGTCGCCATGTTCATGTTTGAAAATCGGCACGATTTAGAAGTTAGCCCCCCTGTTCCAGTTCTTGCACAAGAAGGCCCTGGTTTGTCAACCGGCACCTGCAGCAGCACCTGAGGTAGGATGCCCCCGAGGTGAGGTTGACTCCGGTATGATGCAAGGAGATTGTGGTCCAAATTTGAGCCCTCTACGATGAACCGTTCTCGAGAAATCGCGCGGACAGACAGACTGACAGACAGACACGCAGACAGACAAACAGACAAAACATTTTTGGGCCAGTGGGGTAAGGGCTTCGCTATCGCTCAGCCAAAAACAACAATTTTTCTTGCATTCAAGTTTGAAATTATTGTTTAAAAGCAAATTGTTGTCTACTCACTTTTGTGATGCTTTGTTGTGCTTTTCACTTAATAAATGTCTTGCAAATTTTTTTGAGTATATGTCAAAGTGACATCTGGAGCAGAATTTCATACAAATTGTTGCTCGTTTTTCTTTTGCAATTGTACCTCATCCGACCGTCGTGGAGGGTCATCCTTGACGGCGTGCCACAGGGTAGGCCTGGGCGGTTCTCTCAATCTCAATACCAATACTCAATATTTGAAAATATTGACATTGACCTCAATATCAATACTGGTTATTGAGCTCAATATCAGTATTGAGCTCAATACCTCAATATCAGTATTGAGCTTAACATCTCAATATCTCAATTTTAAATACTCAACTTTGAGAATTTACAGTACGGTCTCAATATGAAAATGAATATATCAGAATCATTAAATTGAGCAGGTGTGCAGATGTGCAATGACCGATCCGATCAGACGCCACAACACTGGGCTGTATCTTAGAGTCGACTTCAGGATGAGCATGGTCAAGATACAGACGTGATGGCATGCCACACACACCCGTGGGCGACAATCAATATTATGTGTAACGCTACGAGCGAACCTCAGTATCAGATATGAACTGAAATGTGTGAGCATAGAACTTCAATGATAGTATGAACCTTGCAATGTCATTGTTCAACATTGAGCCACAAATATCAATATTTAACATTGAGCTTGTATACTTCAATATTAAGTATTGAGGTAATACCTCAATATTCAGTATTGAGGTATTTACCTTAATATTCAGTATTGAGGTATTTACTTCAATATTCAGTATTGAGATATTGAGCACGAGGATATTGACCACATCAATACTGTAAATATTGACATCTCAATACCAAAAAGTATTGAGTTGCTACTCAATATTTTCAAATTTTGCCCAGGCCTACCACAGGGTACCGGTGACCGGCGGGCGTTCCTCGACCTCCCCCCCCCCCTCCCCAGACGTGTTCGGGCTGTGGTCCTTTGTGGCATTCTGCTATTGAACATGGCGAACTCCGTACGCAGTGAAGACAGTGTGCCCTGGAAAGTCTTGTTTTTTCGGCTGCTCAAATCATTTACGGCAGGAGCTGGCTGGAACATGGCCCTTGCGACCGGGTGCTGCGTTTTTTTTTTAGAAAAATTTAAGAAGCCCAAATCTTGGACTTTTCAACACGACACCGCTCCGGTTAGGGTAAACCCCGAGTCGCCGGGCTTGGACGATCACACACCTGACCTGTGCCCGAACACGTCTGTGGGGGTCGAGGATCGCCTGCCGGTCACCGGTACCCGGTGTCACAGAAGGAAGCAGTAATGGCATACCAGTCAAGCATTTTTATACCCATGCAAAATATGTACCTCCAAGGGATATGAGTTTGAAAGCAGCTCCAAGAACTAGGGTACTTCCTCCATGCTTCGCATTTTATTACTTTTTATTTTATTTTTTAAAATGCTGTTAGTGTGTATAATGGTTTCCTTGCTGTCTCAGGAAAAGCCAAGCCTGTCATTAGGATATGACTTGAGGTTAAAGCCATACCGAAATGCACTGGAAAAGTGCAAGGCACACCCTCTGAAAGAGAACAGGACACTTTTCCTCAATATCATCAGCACCAAATGTTCAAAGTCCAAGTGACTCCCGCCTGAAATATGCTCTGCAGAAGATTACCTTTGTTTCTCCGAGATTTCTTTTGTGCTTCTTTTGTGATTAAAGTAGAGTTTTATTGTTCATGATGTGTTGCCTCCCTAATTTGGCTTCCACACCTGTCATATCAAGGAGTAATCCTGCACGCTGAGGTATGGCCAAGTCCTCCTACATTAGCCTCTCTTAGCTGAGGTAAGTCATCAAGGCAGAGCTCTGCCTCTGCCCCGGTCAGCAAGGTGTTTACAAACACCTACGCTAGTGTACAGTGTACCTAGGAGTGCGAGGAGCAGGACAGAAGTACGTGTGGCTTGTTCGAAGGGAAGGACCGAACTGGTTTATTGAGAACCGTTGTCAGGGGCAACACTGCAGCGGCCCGGCGGTGCCAACCTTGGCGCGAGCCACTTCCCAACACTATGCAAAAGTCAGGAAGGCATGAAAAACTTCTAACAGAGACTTTCGGTTTTGGCGTAAGGGACACCATAGAAAATTAAAAAAATACTATTACACTTCGTGAAATACTGGTAGGCCCGGAGTGTCACAAAATTGGATTTAGTGCAATTTTCATATTTATTATTTTTTGTAATTAAAAATTTTATAATTAGCTGTTAGTCAATTTTCATTTAAAAGGGGAAGGTGAACGTGGATGACTTTAAGTTTTTGTTTTAAATTTAAGTGTCTACCCTAGGTCGACTTCGCCATCTTGACCTGGGTCTTTGGGTGATTTTAGAAGAGGTCAGTAGCCATGTTCAAGTTTGATATACGGTTTGTTTAGAAATTTGCCCTCCTGTTCCAGTTCCTGCACAAGAAGGCCCAGTTTTGCCAACCCGCACCTGCAGCAGCACCTGGGGTCGTTTTTGGCATTGTAATTGAAGTTCTGAGTGTATTTTGAGCGGGGTCGGTTCCGATCTTTAAGCTCAAAATACAGCTTGTTTAGCAATTTTACTATTTGTTCCTGCTCCTGCCCAAGAAGGCCTCGTTTTGACCACTAGCACCTGCAGCAGCACCTGGGGTCGATTTCGCCATCTTGACTTGGGTCTTTGGGTGATTTTAGAAGGGGTAGGTCGCCATGTTCATGTTTGAAAATCGGCACGATTTAGAAGTTAGCCCCCCTGTTCCAGTTCTTGCACAAGAAGGCCCTGGTTTGTCAACCGGCACCTGCAGCAGCACCTGAGGTAGGATGCCCCCGAGGTGAGGTTGACTCCGGTATGATGCAAGGAGATTGTGGTCCAAATTTGGGCCCTCTACGATGAACCGTTCTCGAGAAATCGCGCGGACAGACAGACTGACAGACAGACACGCAGACAGACAAACAGACAAAACATTTTTGGGCCAGTGGGGTAAGGGCTTCGCTATCGCTCAGCCAAAAACAACAATTTTTCTTGCATTCAAGTTTGAAATTATTGTTTAAAAGCAAATTGTTGTCTACTCACTTTTGTGATGCTTTGTTGTGCTTTTCACTTAATAAATGTCTTGCAAATTTTTTTGAGTATATGTCAAAGTGACATCTGGAGCAGAATTTCATACAAATTGTTGCTCGTTTTTCTTTTGCAATTGTACCTCATCCGACCGTCGTGGAGGGTCATCCTTGACGGCGTGCCACAGGGTACCGGTGACCGGCGGGCGTTCCTCGACCTCCCCCCCCCCCCCTCCCCAGACGTGTTCGGGCTGTGGTCCTTTGTGGCATTCTGCTATTGAACATGGCGAACTCCGTACGCAGTGAAGACAGTGTGCCCTGGAAAGTCTTGTTTTTTCGGCTGCTCAAATCATTTACGGCAGGAGCTGGCTGGAACATGGCCCTTGCGACCGGGTGCTGCGTTTTTTTTTTAGAAAAATTTAAGAAGCCCAAATCTTGGACTTTTCAACACGACACCGCTCCGGTTAGGGTAAACCCCGAGTCGCCGGGCTTGGACGATCACACACCTGACCTGTGCCCGAACACGTCTGTGGGGGTCGAGGATCGCCTGCCGGTCACCGGTACCCGGTGTCACAGAAGGAAGCAGTAATGGCATACCAGTCAAGCATTTTTATACCCATGCAAAATATGTACCTCCAAGGGATATGAGTTTGAAAGCAGCTCCAAGAACTAGGGTACTTCCTCCATGCTTCGCATTTTATTACTTTTTATTTTATTTTTTAAAATGCTGTTAGTGTGTATAATGGTTTCCTTGCTGTCTCAGGAAAAGCCAAGCCTGTCATTAGGATATGACTTGAGGTTAAAGCCATACCGAAATGCACTGGAAAAGTGCAAGGCACACCCTCTGAAAGAGAACAGGACACTTTTCCTCAATATCATCAGCACCAAATGTTCAAAGTCCAAGTGACTCCCGCCTGAAATATGCTCTGCAGAAGATTACCTTTGTTTCTCCGAGATTTCTTTTGTGCTTCTTTTGTGATTAAAGTAGAGTTTTATTGTTCATGATGTGTTGCCTCCCTAATTTGGCTTCCACACCTGTCATATCAAGGAGTAATCCTGCACGCTGAGGTATGGCCAAGTCCTCCTACATTAGCCTCTCTTAGCTGAGGTAAGTCATCAAGGCAGAGCTCTGCCTCTGCCCCGGTCAGCAAGGTGTTTACAAACACCTACGCTAGTGTACAGTGTACCTAGGAGTGCGAGGAGCAGGACAGAAGTACGTGTGGCTTGTTCGAAGGGAAGGACCGAACTGGTTTATTGAGAACCGTTGTCAGGGGCAACACTGCAGCGGCCCGGCGGTGCCAACCTTGGCGCGAGCCACTTCCCAACACTATGCAAAAGTCAGGAAGGCATGAAAAACTTCTAACAGAGACTTTCGGTTTTGGCGTAAGGGACACCATAGAAAATTAAAAAAATACTATTACACTTCGTGAAATACTGGTAGGCCCGGAGTGTCACAAAATTGGATTTAGTGCAATTTTCATATTTATTATTTTTTGTAATTAAAAATTTTATAATTAGCTGTTAGTCAATTTTCATTTAAAAGGGGAAGGTGAACGTGGATGACTTTAAGTTTTTGTTTTAAATTTAAGTGTCTACCCTAGCTTGCAGGTGAGAACTGGACGGTTGGCGCGTTGGCAGAAATGTGGTGTCCGAATCAGTCGTAGGGTACAGCGGCTAGTTCTCAGGGGGCACATCATGGCTCATACATTTCATCACTCATAATCCCATCAGATATAATTATCATGGAATATAATTTTTTTTAGATAATTGTACCGAATGAAATTGTCATAGTTCATAATGTCATCATATATAATCCGATTAATTACTTATTTATTATTATTTTATCAGTCATAATGTCATCGCATATAATACTCATGCTCGCTGGGGGCTCCGCTCCCAGACCCCCGTGCAGGGCTGCGCCCTGCTGTTTCTCCCTTTGGAACCATATTTGGTAGGTTTTATGATTTCATGCAGTCCAGTGGTAGGGCAAGGAACGAAAAAAAAACTGTTGTGCCCACCGTCACCTGCAGCAGCACGTGGATTCGATTTTGGCATTGTCTCCGCGTTCCTGGACCCGTTGTTAACGGGATTCATTCTGTTAAAGAAGTACGTATCTCTCACCAGTTGGTCCCGTTCTGGTTCGAGCCCAAGACAGGCCCGTTCTGCCCACCGGCACCTGCAACAGCACCGAATGTCGACTAGGTTTCTGGGATTGTTTTAGCAGGAACCATCCCGTTCTAGTCACTGTCTAAGAAGGCCATGGTTTGCCCACTGGCACCTGCAGCAGCACTTCGGGTTGATTTTGACACTATAACTTAGGTCATTGGGTTGTTTGAGCAGGGCTCGGTTCATATGTTCAAGTTTAAAATTCCGCACATTTTAGCAGTTTGCCCTCCCGTTCCACTTCCTACTTAAGAAGGCACTGATTGACCTACCAGCACCTGCAGCTGCACCTTGGGTAGTTTCCAGCATTTTTAACAGGTTCCTAGGGTCATTTAAGGTAGGGTTGGTTCCTATGCCCAAGTTTGGAATAGTGTACCCTCAGGCAGTTTTCCGTCCCGTTCCACTTCCTGTCCATGAAGACCCTGTTTTGCTCACCGGCACGTGCAGCAGCACATGAGGTCGGTTTTGGCAGTTTACCTGGGGCTTTGGAGTCATTTGAGAGGGGGTTCATTCTCGGGAAAAAGTTCGTACCTCGCACCGTCTAGGAGTTTGGCCTCCTGTTCCAGTTCCTGTCCAAGAAGGCCCTGTTTTGCTCACCGGCACCTGCAGGAGCACCTGAGGTACTTTTTGGCAGTGTTCCTGGGGCGTCGGTGTCATTTGAGAGGAGGTCTATTCTCGGGAAAAAGTTCGTGTCTCACACGTCTAGGAGTTCGGCCTCCTGTTCCAGTTCCTGCCCAAGAAGGTTCTGTCATGCTCACCGCCGCCTTCAGCAGCACCTGAGGTCGTTTTTGGTAGTTTTCCTGGGGCTGTGAGTCATTTGAGAGGGGGTCCATTCTCGGAAAACAGTTTGTATCTCGCATCGTCTAGGAGTTTGGCGTCCTGTTCCAGTTCCTGTCCAAGAAGGCCATGTTTCGCCCAGTGAGTGAGTGGTCGTTTGGGAGGGGAGGGGAGGGTGATAATCCCATCAGATTTAATAACTTCATTCATAATTCGAAATTTCGCGCTCCGGTCGCGTCGTCTGCTGATCTGCGCATCTGCTCCCCGTCGTCTTCTCAGCTGCGCCGTGAGCTCTTCCGGAGAGTGGAAGGGAGGGCAGGGAGAGGAGGCGGCTTCCGAGACAGTCGGCCGGTCTAGCTCCTGGCCGCTCCGCACCGCTGTCAAATCCGCTAAATGGCTACACGTCAAGTCCCCCTGCTGCATTTGCTCAAAACGGAAGGCCCGGTGCTGCTGGACGATCTAGAAAAGGGCGAAATGACCGTCCTTGGGTTTTTGGTGGCGTCTTTCCGTGTGGGCACAAAGTTTTGTGTGGGCCATGCGCGAACCGTATTCACGAGGAGGGCTCTTGCCCCATATGCCGGGCAGAAGTACTGATGGTGGCCGAGATTTTTGAAAAACTTTTAATTTTATTGTATTTATTTTCTTATTTTTAATTGTATTTATTTGATTTTTATTTTTTTCATGAATTATATCTGATAATATTATATATGATTGATGGGATTATATCCAGTGGCGGTCTGGGACCCCGAGGGCCCACCCGGCGTTCTGACCCGTAGGGCCCACCTGATGATTTTTTTTTTAAAGGAAATTGCCTACCTTTAGGGGTTAACAAGAAAAAATAAATTTTTAATTTTGTAAAACATCTGAATTGTTTAATACCACATATGACCAACGCAAACGAGTCCCTTATCTTTCTGCCACGCCGGGACGCCGGGGGTGGCTTCGGCCCACAACGAGAACCTCTGCTCTGCCGGGGACCCTTGGGCCCGCGACAACGCAGCAAGGACCTCTGCCGGGAGCCCTTGGGCCCGCAACGAGGACCGGGCGAGGACCTCTGCCGGGGGCCCTTGGGCCCGCAACGAGGACCTCTGCTGTGCTGTGGGGGGGGGGGAGGGGTCTTTCGATGCGCCTTTTTTGGGGTTCTCTGCCCAGCGGGCCCCCAGGCCCCAAGGCCCAGCGGGCCCCCAAGGCCCAGCGGGCCCCCAGGGCCCAGCGGGCCCCCAGGGCCCTGCGGGCCCGGGGCCCCCCGACGCCGGGGGCCCACCCGGCCGGGCCCGGGTTCCCGGCCGGGCCAGACCGCCACTGATTATATCCCATGACCCTAATTTCTTTCACTTTACATCTGATGACACTTGTATTCCATGACATGACTGATGAAAATTACGACTGATGGGATTATGAACGATGAAAAGTATGAGCCATGAAGGCGACTCAGTTCTCACTTGCACCGCGAACGGGGGGCACATCGACCGAATTCTTTCTGACTGATTTGATTTGGTTAGGATCGGTTGGGGAACAGGATTCAGACAATACACAACTACTCTCCCCTCTGACTGTTCTCAAAAGACTGACATTTATTCAGGATTAGGAAACAGAACAATGCATTTATACATTCGCGGGGTGGGGATCTAGAAGATCTAGAAAATAATGGACAAGCGGTATACTTCATCTGTATAGGTAGTATAGCTCGTTGGCTAAAAACAAGACATATTTGAGAGGCGGCGCCGAATTGTGGTGTGGAGCGCTCCGGGTGGCGACATGTGCAAGTGTGTTTCACCTCATATCTAGACTTAACATTTTACGTAAAGTAGAAATGTTTAATCCTGAAAATGAATTCGTTTACCCAATTATATAGGCCTTTTCGGTCGTTTCAGTACGTACTGTTTTTTCACGAAAACACCTTGCAACTGAAGTCATGGTGTTGGTTGGAAGAGTAAAAGTTGTTTGCTGGATTTTTCATAAAAGAAGAAGTAGGGTAAGGAAGGAGAAGTATGGATTGGTTGTTAATTTGAAATTGGTAGTGGGCGTTTGTGATCGTTGTGAACTGACTGAATTGGGCGTTTTCGTGAAATTGGTTTTATCTTTAAACTTTTTGTGTAAGTCTTTTAATTATCTGTTGGAGTGTAATTATATTTTAGGAAATGGAACGTTGATCAATGGATCCGTTTGCTCTTCGTACACTCGTCACGGCTGTCGGAATGGCATGTGGTAAGAAAGTGTCTTCTTAGTTTTACCAGAAGAGGTTAAGTTTTATTTTCAAAATCTTATTTCAATTTTTTAGATTTGTACCGTCAAAATGAACCACAACGGGGGCGAGGACAGTATGGTGGAAGTCGTGGACGTGGTGGAGGTCAGCAAGGTTTCAATGGAAACTTTCAAAGAGGAAGGGGAATAGGAAGAGGTTATGGAAACAGGTGGTGTGTAGGTTATTTTGTTCATGAAGATGTGGTTAGTAGTGGGTTTTGTAATGACATATTTGTGTTTTCAGGAATGTTGGACGATATTACAGTCGTAAGGAGAGGCGTCTGCTTAAGTTGAAGATTTCGAATGAAAGAGTTGAGGCATTGGAGGAGAAAGAGAATCATGTTGAACGAAGGGAGAGAGATGAGGGTGTGCGAGTTGTGATGTAAGTTATTTTTTGTAGTAAGGCAAGTGAAATTATTATTGTATTATAATTTTTTAATTTTTTGTTTCAGGGAGTCTGAAGTGGTATCAGAGAGTACTGGTAGTAAAAAATTTAATGACGAGCTTGATGTGACTGGACAAGTTATAGAAAGTAATGTCTAAACTTGTTATGTCTGGAAATCCTTTTTTTGTTCTAATCAGTATAATTGTGTGTTTAAGTTGGTTTTGGAATGTGCTAAATTGTTTTTTAGATTTTGGTTAGGAATGTGTCATTAGTATTTGATATTAACGAAGTGCATGTTAAAATCTGGTAGTATTGAAGTGTAAAACTGAAATGGAAATTAATAAATTTTGGGTGTCTGGGTTTTGTTTTATTTAATTTGTGTTTTTTTGGAAATTGGTGGATTTTGCATGTGCATGGGTGAGTGCATGTTGAATGGTAATTCGGTTAAAGAACTTTCGGTGTAAAGTTTGGTTTTATTTGTTTATATTATCGTAAGTGGATAGATAACATAATGCTTCGGTTCCCCATGCTCCCGTTTCACGATGCAGTAGAATAATTACAAACCAAGTAGAAAAAAGTTCTATAAAATTTATATTTGTGGTGTCTGGATCTGAGATTTGGCAGTGTTGGTTAATGTAGGGTTTTTTGTGGTATTTTGTGGAATTTCCTGGTAGAGGTGTTTTTTTTTAAAAAGGAACTGTGAAATGAAAATGAGGAGGCAAATCTTTGCTTGGAAATGTGATTTATGATGTTGATAAATAGTGATACTGTGAGTAAAGTGTGTAAAGTGTGTGGAAAGAAAGGAAGAGAATTGAAGTAAGTAGGATTGGAACTTAAAAAAATGAAGAGTTGAAGTTGGGAAATTGTTTGGTAGTGACTTGGTATTCACCCTTTCTAATATTTGTTGTTGTTTCTGTGGAGATAACAAATTTGTTTGGGGCAACCATTACATTTTTCCTTGTGAGTACTTTTTGAAAGCAAAGTCTTTAAAAAATGTTTTCCTTCAAAGGGCAAAAGGTATTAAGAGATTAAATTATGTGATTTTAAGGATGCTTGATATGAATTCTTTGTTTAAAAAAGTTCTGTTTTTCAACGACAATGATGCGGTTAGTTCTGTCCTGATGTTGATGATAGAATGTAAGACTGTTAACTAATGAATTTGACATTTTGTTCAAGAATGAAAGTGCTATTCCTGTCAAAGGAAGTGCATCAGCTGAAACAAGTGGAACGGAGGAAGTTGTTGGAGGAAACGTTGGAGAGGAAGATCTGTTTGATGTGAGTATGATCGTTCTAACACTGAATGGCGAAATAATGGTTTTGTATATTGTTCTGATTCATTGCTTTTTGTTTTCAGACTCTGATGGCAGTAACCAATCGTGTAATTGAGTCTGCTGACTGTTTGGAACAAGGTGTTGTCTACAAGATTGTAGATATGTATTACAAAAACATTGTTGAAACAAATGGCAAAACAAGAATGGCTCTAGTTGGAGGGCTGAAGAAAAGGGATGAAGAGTGATGTGATGTGAAGTATGTGTGGTTGCCAGGAGCTGTTACGAATAACATGACGGAAGAAGATGTCGAGAAGTTTTCTTCGGCAATACGCAATGGAAGATTGCTCCATGTTGTGTATTATGGTCGTGATCTAGGACGAAAATTTCAACCGTATGATATGCGGTACGTCAAAGCAGATTTTGGTAAAAAATAAATTGTCTTTTTTTTTGTGATGGTATTGGAATAATGCCATGGTTATTAAAACTTTGAAATTCCATTTTTGTGTAGATTTAGTTGTTCCAATTTGTGTCTCATAAAGCATGTATGCATGTTCAGCATGGTATTGAATAAAGTTCTTTGTGTGTAGTCTTGTGTTTTAATTGAATTGGTTGGTTTGGGCATGGGTTTTGCATGAGCATGTTTAAAAATGGGGTACATCTTAATGCATGTTTTTGGTGGATGGGTAAATGGCACATGTGCATGTTTAAATAGTGTTTTGGAAACAATGGTGGATTATAGATTTTAATTAGTTGCATGGATTTTGAACGAATGAGATTTAAAGTTAAAAAGAAAGGTTTAAGGAGCTATACAGTATTACAAAATTAGGTAGTGCACATTGAAGTATTAAATCATGAGATGAGTATTCTTAGTGACGTGTAGGTTTGGTAATTTAAAAGAATTGGTGTTAAGCAAATCAAAAAATGATTTTTAACAAAATCATTTCTTGTCATAAACTGGGTATTGGAAAGTGGACATTTGACAGGGTTATTTCCCCAATCGTCTTTGTGCATTTGTGTGGAGCTGAGGATAGTTTGAAAATTGAAATTGAAATGTTTTGGATAGTTTTGTTCTTTTTTTCTTGTTTTCAGATACTGGTGAGAATTCTGTTGCTGGTGATTTTCGCAGATGTGATTGGAGTGAGGTATTAGTGATTTGAATGGAATGAAACAGAGGAAGTGATTGACAAGAAATGATGCTGATTTTTCTTTGTGTGGAATGAAAGAATGAAGATTGAAATGATTTTCTATACCTCAAGAGAAGATGAAGGAGGAGTGAAAGGTGGTGGGGCGCAGAGCAGTGTTGTAACTAGCCGCTAGATAGCGACACCTTATAATGCTGGTTGGGCTAGTAGCCACCAGGGGGCGACACCGTATAAAGATGGTGTCCCGGGGTGTAAACAAAGAAAAGGGTAATGATGCCCATGGTAAGAAATAGGTGACTTTAATAGTCTGCTCTAGGTAATAGTACAAAAAGACTGTCAAAAACCAAGTGTAAGTTTTGTGTTTTCATTTATTTAAGTAGTGGATAAATGGAAGAGAGTAATTAGCAATAAAGCTATTTTTCTGTTGTTGTGATGTTTGGTATTTGCATGTGTATTTGTTTGGGGATGGCTCGATTGGTCTAATGATAGTTAACCTAAAAAGTTTTCTAATTAATCCAAGGTATTTTCAAATGTTTAGAAAATTATTGGCATGACTTCACCTAATTATTCTGAATTATTTAAAATTATTTATAGTAATTTGTAATTATTTGGAATTAAAGAAAATATTGGCAGGGTTAGGTTAGGTTTGGCAAGGTTAGGTTAGGTTAGGTAAGGTTAGCTTGGGTTAGGTTTTTCTATCATATCTCCAAATAATTACAAATAACTATAAATAATTTAGAATAATTTTAAATAATTCAGAATAATTAGGTGAACTCAAGCCAATAATTTTCTAAATATTTAAAAATACCTAGGAATAATCAAGAAACTTTTTAGGTCAACTATCATTAGACCAATCGAGCCCACCTCATTTGTTTTGGTGTAGAGCACGTAGATTGCATGTCGAAATGGAACATTAATTTGTGGTTAATTTGAGGTCCAAATTTCAAGTTATTTATGTATGTTATGGAAAATAGTGGAAATGATTTACTCTGAACAGCGAAAATGTTGGTTTACCAAACATGTGAATTCGGGGGGAACATCTAGAGTTTACCCCTCCCGGAGCTTACCCCCATATTTATTTCTTTTAACATTTATCTATTATTCTATTAACATTTACCACGCCCTTGTTTTATTTAAAAAAATAATAATAATAATTTTAAATTAAAAAAGAAAATGAAATAATTTTAAAATAAAAAAAAACGAAAATAGGAATATTAAAAAGGTGGCGTGCTGATGCTGAATATGATTTTCGTAATAAAAATGCGATAAATGGCGTCCGTTTAGGTGAATTTGTCATAGCACTGCCGCAGCCTCGCTGCCATCCCGTTGCGGTGATCGGTGCCGTGAGAAAGGCGTCGTTCGCTATTGGCAGTTCGAAATCGCAAGTGGTGGAAATATTTGTCATAGCACCGCTGTAGCCTCGCTGTCAGCTCCTTGCGTGTGAACAGTTCTCCATTAGCACTTGTAGGAACTTCGCATGCTGTGTCTTGGTTTGGTTATGGTGCACAGCTTTAGATATGGCTGGTCAACCTGTACAGGTGTTTTCGGGCCGCCAACGCAATTCCTTTATTGTTCACTGTGGGGATGGATTTCACTACAACGTGCGCGAACGTAGGAGATCTCGCATTCGGCTCCAATGTCGTCATTACCGACGGGTTGGAGGTTGTCCAGGCACTGCGAGTGTGTGTTTGGACACTGGACTTCTCCATCATCTCCAACCCCATAACCACCAACAAGACTTCCTCCTCAACGACGATTTTGAATTGAGAAGAGCCATGATCCGTGAAGCAGAAACAAATTTCTTTGGGCGGAAAATTAGGTCAATTCTTAATGAATTCAAGCTCAGGAAAGTGTCGCTCACGTTGTGCAGGATTTTCATTTGTCGTAAAATCGCGTGCATTCCACAATATTTATAATTAACCTTTTTGTTACAGATGTGGCAATGCTGATCTAGCCAGCAGGTTCCCTACAGTTCGAATGTACTCAGCTATGTATGACGCAAGGAGTCGCCACTATCCTAATATTCCTGGAAGTATAATGGAGCTTGGGATTCTTTTAGGATTACCTGACACAAGGTGCATCTGCAGGACTGTAGATGGAGATGATTTTATCTTCCAAGGAGTTGTCGGATGTCTTCGGTTGAAGACAGTGTCACTTGTATTTGTGTCTGGCCGCATGCTGCAGTTCTTAAACACACTTGAGAATGTGCATGCTGATGGCACCTTCAGGAAGCGAGCCAAAAAGCCCAAAATGGCTCAGATCTTCAACATCGTAACAAATTTTGGTGGGAATGTGAGTGAACTTCTGCTTAACCGTGCACCTTATGATTATCTCAGTGCACTCCATGTGTGGAAAGGAGGCATTAAATTATTAATATATGTCGTTCTTTTCTTTGTAATAATTTTGTCAATGTTTTGTTCGGCCTCTGTGTGCTGATTTACATCTTAACAGGTTGTAGCAGTTGTGAGGGTTCTGATGTTGAGACGTACCGAGGCAGCTTACACTGAAGTTCTCAATTATTTAAAGATTGCAGCCCCTAACTTTAATCCTAGAAGGATCCATTGTGATTTTGAACGAGGGGAAATGAATGCCTTTCATGTGGCTTTTCCACTAAGCAGAGTAGTTGGATGCTTATGGCACTATGGTGTGGTAGGTATGCTTTATTAATTGCATGTTTTCGATTGTGATGTGTAGTTAAGTCATTAAAACCCAATGTTGTTCTTACGCTTTGCTTCTCACAGGCCTTTAGTAAATATGCCAAATGTCTTGGTCTTGCACCTGTAGCTGAGGAACATGAAGAGGTGCACACAGTCATCCGCTGTCTTGCTGGTGCCCCGCTTTTACCACAGTACCTCATTTGGTCTGGTGTTCTTGAGATTTGGGCAGAAATAGAAAATACTGAATGGGCAGTTTTGTTCCTTCCCCTGTTTCAATACATGGAAAGAGAATGGCTGCCAAGATTGCCGGAGCTGTCTGTCTTTGGAATGCCAGAACGGACCAATAACTGTTCTGAATCAGATAATAGAAGTTTGGGAAACGTTCTACCTCAGAACAGGCCAAATGTGTATCATCTAGTGGGTAGGTACATGAAATTATGCAATGTCATTACACACACCTGGTATCTGTACC
Source organism: Odontothrips loti (assembly GCA_038380765.1). Taxonomy (NCBI): domain Eukaryota; kingdom Metazoa; phylum Arthropoda; class Insecta; order Thysanoptera; family Thripidae; genus Odontothrips; species Odontothrips loti. The sequence continues at coordinate 134,258 of JAZGLN010000133.1, read as the reverse complement.
AGTTATTTTTCTTTCTACATTTTCAGGAGGTTTTGTTCAGCTGGAATATCTAGCATTTTGTGACAAAAAGGCTATTGAGAGGGGTGATACTATTACTGGTGCCAGAAGGTGTTCTGCTCTTGTAAATGATGCCCGAGTTAGGAGGCTCTCTGGACTTCTTGTTGCTGATCAAATCACTCCTGGACAATTCCTCCATCAAGTATCGTGGGCAAACCTTGCTGCTGTCAACCATGGCCTGCGATGTAGACATGATTCAGATGATTCTGACTCTGATTCAGACTGAATTTATTTTGTGAATGTGCTGCTCCTAAATTCTCTTATGTTCTATAGGCTTTTAACTGTTCACTGTGAGATATCCTATTAAGTTTAGTTTTTGTGCCCATGGTGGAGGTCTTGTATACACATTTCTATTCCATTTCTATTACGTACGTAAAGAAAGCATCGACCTGAAACCTGGTATGTTATAATTGGTTCTCAGTTTTTTGTTGTCTTTCTGATGCTATTCCCAAACTAAATTGAATTGTTTCCAAAACGGATCTCGTGGTAGACATGTAGACTGTATAGCTGAAAACGTTTTAGCATTTTTCTAAAAAGTGAGAGTGCTATGCCATGTCTGTATTTCATACTGCTAAGATTTCGTTATTCACAGTAGTTTTTTTGTTCTAGCACTTTGTTAGCTGGGTTAATAGGCAATGATGTGGTTTTATATGAAATGCTTATTCATATGTTTTTGCTGTGACATTCTGTCATGGCCAAGGTTTTGTGGACCAAAGTGGGTTGGAGTGACTGAGAGCAGCTAAAAACCAGCATGCAAATGGTGTTATAAGTTATTCATCTATGTATGTTTGTGGTTGAACCTGCAAACACATGGTTTTACTCAGAATTTCTGCAAAGCCATGAAATGGTACCTTGTAGTGTGCAGTTCCTAAAATTTGTGTCATTTGCTAACTGTAAATTTGTTCTGGCTCAATGTTTATTAAAAATTGGTAACAATTGAAAACTTGTGATTATAATCTTGCGCTGATTGCTGATTTGTCATTGGGAGTGCTGTACCATTTAGTGAATTGTTATGAGATAAAAGTTTTTTGGAGAGTTCTGATGGATTTAAAACAGCAAAGTGCAAGTGTGTGAAGATATTCACTTGCCATCCATCTGGGACAATCTTACAGCGTAAGGTCATAACATAATAATTGTAGTTGCAGGATAGGTTGCAGTTGTCATGTTGCTCCTACCTCAAAACAGAAATGTTGCAGAATAATGAAACTATCAACTTGGATGATGTGTAAACAAAGCAACTGCTTGGTGGAATATGAATTTTCTTCTTTGCCTTACCATTTGTAACTATCAGATCTTCATTTGCGTTATACATTCTACTCTGTGTTTGATTGGACTTGTTCTTGTCCTCTGCTGACTCTGTAGGCAAACTAATACTTTTAGTTTTGTAATCGTTGAGAGAGCAATTCTGATTCTTTATTAAAAGTAATTTATGTCCTAATGTGTCTCTTTTCCCCATGATAATTTTACCTTGCACTTGTTTCCTTGGGCCATGCAGAAACTGGCTCTGTGTGCTCATACATTTTGGCACTCGGCTCAAAGAGCAGACCAGAGTTGGTCCAACGTAAGACAACCTGTCATTTACTTGTCACATTTTTCAGTTTTTCTATTGGATAGTGTAGGTGAAAAGTGTAAGGGCTGCAATGATTTTTGTTAACAATTTCAAATTTGTAAGCTGTCTCGTCTTATCGGGCCTGTCTCAACATACTTCTGACTCATTGTACAACACTTGTCTCAAATTACCTCCTGTCCCATCTTACAAGACCTGTCTCACCCTACCCTCTGTCTCATCTTAAAATGCTTGTCTCATTCTGTCATGCTACAACGCCCGGTTCAATATACTCCAACTGTGAGGAAGTGATATGTGTTGTTTGATATGGAATGAATCGGACTTGACAAAAATATTCTGAGAGAAGCATGTATTGCAGAGTGAACGCTGGCGAGCTCTGAGGAAAGTGGTGGAACACTTGGCAATGCGGTTAGGATAACCCTGCATCTGCATTAGCGCAAGCATATTGTTTTCCTTTGTTCCCGAAATTCCTTGCAATTGACTGCAAACTCGTCTCAAACCCGTCCCAGTTCCTGTCATGATCGGGTTCTTCACTTAAAGACATTTTAAACCTTTGGACCGCATCATTCTTACTGCTGGTGTGTTGGTTTTTGTTTTGTTTTTTCAAGTTGAGCAGAAGACGAAAAAAACAAACGAAAGGGACCCGTTCGGGACTCCTTGGGAGCTGGCCAGTGTTTTGAAAATAAACATTTGAATGGGGACTGGTTTTGTTAAAACCTTGTTATTTTTTAACATGAAATATTGTTTGTGTTTGCGAACATAGTGACTGATGCGAGAGGGTACTTGTTCGCTTGCATAACGGACAAGATATACTCTCGGTGCTCGTAGGCGGTCAGTGTTCGTCCCAGTGGATTCGTGAACGTACCCGATCCCGTCTTTCGCCTTCGCCTTGCCCATTTCCTTCCTCGACCGCATTCATTTCGTCGTGAATGATCGCCATTGTCTGTCCAGGTAAGCTTCAACCGTTCCGGCGACTTCTATCTGCCGACATCGTGGGCCATGAGATGCCATTCTGTTTGAGTCCCATTTTAAGGATAAGGCTTAATCGTGCCCATCCGTTTTCGGGATGTATAGATTGATTTACTTGGGACAGAAAGTGCGGATAATTGAGCGGCTCGCACCCCTGTGATTAGACACGTTTTCGTCCACACAGGCTTCTTGGGCGCACGACGGGCTCGTGTGTGTGTACTTTGTGCAGATTAGGTACGATTCGTCGGGATGAATTTAGTATCTGCGTATTTGAAGCAAGTTGTGTCTCGCGACGCTGTTAAAGTACGGGATTTCAATGTGCTGGGCTCCAGGCCCGCTTGCTGTTTAGCAGCTTCGAAGCTGCTATGCCCCCAATGTTCTTGTCCCTTATTTCGTGGCATTTATGGAGTGCGAAATTATAAGTGTTGCAGTAAGAATGGGCCTCTGGACCTGAGAAGTCATTGCTGCGTAACAGTGTAACTAATAGAGTACTCCGGAGAAGCCCGAAACGGATATCAAGAAGTCGCAACGAGGAAGAAGAACGCTGGACAAAGAATGAAAACTCGAGTGATTTTTTTGAAGAAAAGCCGGGTTCCGCAAAAGGCGATTCATCATGCTTCTTCTGTGATTTTCTTCTTAGTTACGACTTCTTACTTCCGTTGCGGCATTCTCTGGAGTACTCTATTCTCGCCCTGCTCCTACTGATACTTCATGGAAATCATGTAGTCATGAAATCATGTAATATCATGTAATCCTCTGACTTTATAAATTCAGAAATTAGGGCCCAAGATCCAGCAAGTTGTGGAGTTGTGACTAGGGCTGTGCGGTTATTGGAAAAATAACCGGTTAGTACTCGGACCGTTTTTTATTTTCTTCTTTTTTGCAAAGGGAGCTTCTAAATGAACAAATGGAAAAAAAAAAAAAAAAAAAGAAGAAAAAAATGGTCCGATTACTATAAACTAACCGGTTATTTTCCATTAACCGCACAGCCCTAGTCACAACCACATGGTCGTGTTTTCTCATCTGGAACTCTGGTGTTTTGTAGGATGGATGTTGCCGAACTGAGGCGGCTGAGGCTGAGAGCCCTGGAGGGAGCGACTGAGCAATCGACTGTGCAACCGGCTCTGACAGATATCCCTGAGCCTACGCCTCCCACCAATGGCCCAGAGGGGGACATGGCCATCTCCAGAGTGGGAGCTCCGCTTCAGTCATTGACCGCACCAAACGGAGTCACCCTTTTCTGCCTTTCTGCAGATGGTAAGTGCGTGTTCCATTCTACAGAATATATTAAAGCTGTTTGGAGAAGTGGAATGGGCTATGGTTGATTAAGGAATGTGTTATAGTTGGCTCACTTGTGTCTTACCTGCCGCTGTTAGCATTCAGGTTGTTTTATTTAGCATGGTGTAGAGTGGGGGTTCGTAGACAGTAATGGCAGGGCCCTGATGTTCTTCTTAGCTGTATTTAGAGGAGGGAGAATTTAAACATCTCAGTGAGATCTATACAATCTTAAATATGTGCGGTAGTAAATGATAACTGAAGCTGTGTGTAGAGGATTATTTATATTTCGACCTATGGTCCAACCGTGTTTTCATGAGTCTTTGTCCCCATTCAGCTGTGTGTTTTTCCATGCTCATCCTGTATTAATGTGTTCCAGATCTTCTAACCGTTCTGGGAAGAGTCCAGAGGGCGTTGCCACGACAGCATCAAGTTCCATTTCCAGCTGCAACAGTGGACATCTTGTCTTCTGATGCTGGTGTGGATGGGTCATCTAGCCAAGGTGACTGTAGGAACAGCGGCAGCACATCCACCACCACCACCACCACCACCACCACCACCCCTGTGCAGGCAAGTTCATCTGGAGAACTTGCTTCTCTGCCTAGTACACCTGCCCCAGCCAAGCGACCGAGGAGCCCGTCTCCTGCGAGAAGCCCCTCTCCTGGATTGTCATGGCTTGTGGAGACTTCGCCGACTGGCTCGGCTACTGCCACCCGCCCAAGAAGCCCCTCTCCTGACATCATGTGGCTCGACGATACTTCACGTATCAGAAGTCCATCTCCAGTTCACAGCTGGATGAACAGGACTTCTCTGGCTTCTCAATCTGCTTCAACTTCACGTGCTAGAAGCCCGTCGCCTGATCACATGATGAACAGACCTCCTCTGGCTTCTCATTCTGCTGCAACTTCACGTGGGAGAAGCCCATCTCCAGTTAACAATTGGATGAACAGGACTTTGCTGGCTTCTCATTCTGCTTCAGCTTCACGTGCTAGAAGTCCATCTCCAGTTCACAATTGGATGAACAGGACTTCGCTGGCTTCTCATTCTGCTTCATCTTCACGTGCTAGAAGTCCATCTCCAGTTCACAATTGGATGAACAGGACTTCGCTGGCTTCTCATTCTGCTTCATCTTCACGTGCTAGAAGTCCATCTCCAGTTCACAATTGGATGAACAGGACTTCGCTGGCTTCTCCTTCTGCTTCATCTTCACGTGCTAGAAGCCCATCGCCAGATCACAATTGGATGAACAGGACATCGTTGGCTTCTCATGCTGCTGCAACTTCACGTGGGAGAAGCCCATTGCCTGATCACAACATGCTGAACAGACCCTCTCTGGCTTCTCCTTCACGACCTTCTCCTGACCGTTCTTGGTTAGGCAGAACTTCTGCTTCTGTTTCTGAGAACTGCACGTTAACCATGGAATGTGATCCTGCCTCTGATGTTCATGTCAGGGCTCCTGTAAGCATTCGGAGCCCCAACTTTTCCTTCCTTTCACTAAAGAAGTCTATAGTGTCTCCTCTTTCGAGCCCCTCTTTAGTATCACAGACAAGTAGTGCGTCAGCACCCAATACTAAAAAGGCCATTTCCTCGGATGAACCACCAAAGAAGAGGGGGAGACCTCGGAAAGAAAAAATTGAGCCCCCAACTTGTAGCATATGCAAAGATTTTGCAAGTGGAAAATGCTCTAACACTAAGTGTGGTCACTTTTTTCATAAGAAGTGTTTGGATAAGTGGATTGCCACCCCAAGCCAGGTTAAGAGAAAGCTAAAGATGTGCCCAGGATGTGGCTCAGACTTCAAGCTAGAAGAGGTGAACCCAGTTGTCTTGTAACTTTTCTTTGGTGTTCCCCAGAGTGGCTCGTGAAAACCACATGTACTCTTGATGGCTCATTTTGTATCAGTGTGCATTTCACCTTTGCATGTGTGTATATTATTTAATTTTATGGCTTCTGTGGCGGTTGCTGGTGCCAGCTTTTGATAAGAAGTTTTGTTGGTTACCTGTTGGTGCTCTTGTCCTGAGTTGGGTTTTAGTTCATTTGTTGACATATGGTCTGCTACAGTTCTTAACTCTTGATTCTGTTAATTTTTGTCTCAGTTGTCCTGTTATCTTCGGTTGTTTAAACCATTGCATATCTTGGATTGTGTTTTAATTAGTGTTAATCTAGTTACGTCAGAATGTGCATCTGGTGTTTATTTTTGTAAATTCCTTTTACAGTTTGACTAAAATTAGCTTAGTAACTGCTATGTGATTTTTAAGAAATATATATTGCTCTTAATTGTCATTTTATGCATGCATGCATGTGGAAAATGTTCAAACACAAAGTGTGGTCATTTTTTTCATAAGAAGTGTTTGGATAAGTGGATTGCCACCCCAAGCCAGGTTAAGAGAAAGCTATAGATGTGCCCAGGATGTGGCTCAGACTTCAAGCTAGAAGAGGTGAACCCAGTTGTCTTGTAACTTTTCGTTGGTGTTCCCCAGAGTGGCTCATGAAAACCACATGTACTCTTGATGGCTCATTTTGTATCAGTGTGCATTTCACCTTTGCATGTGTGTATATTATTTAATTTTATGGCTTCTGTGGCGGTTGCTGGTGCCAGCTTTTGATAAGAAGTTTTGTTGGTTACCTGTTGGTGCTCTTGTCCTGAGTTGGGTTTTAGTTCATTTGTTGACATATGGTCTGCTACAGTTCTTAACTCTTGATTTTGTTTATTTTAATCTCAGTTGTCCTTTTGTCTTCGGTTGTTTAAACCATTGCATATCTTGGATTGTGTTTTAATTAGTGTTAATCTAGTTACGTCAGAATGTGCATCTGGTGTTTATTTTTGTAAGTTCCTTTTACAGTTCGACTAAAATTAGCTTAGTAACTGCTATGTGATTTTTAAGAAATATATCTTGCTCTTCATTGTCATTTTATGTTCGATTGGTTTTTTTTTCTTGTCATTTGAACTAGTCGGTTTCTAGTTGAATCAGAGCCTGTGGCTGCTGTTTAGTTTCGTAACCTGTAATCATTAGGAGAGTACAATTCTCTTGAATAAAAGTAATTTATTTCCTTATGTGTCTTTTTCTCATGATAATTTGACCTTGCACTTCGTTCCATGGGTGGTGTCAAAGCTTTCTGTGCTTCTCTTTTGGCACTTGGTACAAAGAGCAAAATGGGTTGCTCCAAGGGAAGCGTACCTGTCTTTTACTTCACCTGCACTAAAGTTCTCTTTTTAATGTGTGTTGGGTGAGACAGATGTCGCAAAATGAGATGGCAAGTAGTTTGAGACAGATCTTGTAAACTGAGACAGCAAGTAGTTCGAGACGGGTGTAAAATAAGACTAAAGTAGTGACATGGAGAACTGGAGGAGGGGCTTGAAAGCAATCCTTCTTTGGCACAAGTATAGGAGCTGGTTAGGAAATAGCAGTGTGAACAGGGCTATCTTGGATCCCTAAATATATCCATTTAACTGCTGCCTTTGTGTCTATTAAAGCACCCAAACCTCAACAATTCTCAGTTTGGCTATGGAATGGTATACCTCAAAATTGTGAAAGCTGTGATGATTTTTGTGGTCATTTCAAATTTGAAAGCTGTCTCTCGTATCAGGCCTGTCTCAACATTCATGTGTCTCAATTTACAACACCTGTCTCGCCCTATCCCCTCTGTTTCTACCTTGATGTTCAATTTATAATATTATACCATTGCTCATGTTGGGCCATGCAGAAATGAAACTGAAACCCAACCTTCGGCGTCCAGTATTACAGCCAATGGAATGCCTTAGGAAATATTGCCTTTGTTGTAAGAATTCAATGCGATGGATAAATAAGGATTCAGGGAGAGCAAAATGAGGTATGTCTAGACACAGTTGTGGTTCGAGCGGAAGTGAGTTTATTCTTTGCACAGGGCGTGGCTGCAGGGATTACACAGAATCTTATCTCTGCTTTACTACCCTGGCAATAGAAATAAGCTTGTGGCGGTTTTTGTGATGGCTACTTTTAACATGTTTGACCATACAAGCCATGCGTTTACCTCCTTTGAAAGTTTTGTCACAAACTGGGCACTGCAGGAGAGCCCAGTCACAAAATTCATTGGTCTTCCATTTGGGCTTGAGATTCTTATTTCCTCTACTTGATGCTTCATCAGATGCACAGACATTGTTGCCGGGATTCAAATTGACTTTCTCTTCTTCGTGCTTCACCTCCAATTGTAGATCCATATCATCAACCTGCAAATGTTAAAGCAAAGAAACTGAAAATTAATCACAAAACAGAATTGAAACCAGGAACAGTATTATTCTGAACGTATTATTCTGTACACCTCAATACTTACTTGAATTTCAAATTCATAGTCAAATGTTGGTTGGGTAACAGGATTTTCAAATACAGGTTCCACCTTTACAGGGTTCTCCTCAGGAAATTCCATGACTTGTAATCGGTGAAGATTTACAGTCTGCTGTGTCAGATATACGAAGGAGTGAAATTACAGTTACCAAACTGACAATACGCTAGTTAAGTTTCATCGCATTTCTGAATCCAGTTTGTGAATGAAAATACGTTATTCACAAATCATGCAGGAATAGTTGACAAACCAATTTATTGATCTTGTCAGTGCAGTTACAGTTCAGGAAATTTAAGACCATGAAGTGCAGTGTACAGCAAATTTGATCTTCACGGGCGTTAAGTGTTTATGAAAGGAAAACGATTGCGATATGCGATACTTAAATCTGAAAACCAGATCAATTTAGAAAAAAAGGAGAAATTTCCTAGCAATAGGATTTTAAAAAAGCACCGGCTATTAACCTCATTCAGCAGACGTTAAGAGGTACTTGGCGTTGCATTGCAAACAGCCACATTAGCCACTAATTCCCGTTGCGCCAATTCCCATGAAAGAAAGCTTTCACGCAATAATGTCCTTTTCACTTATGTTAACCGAATGAACAGGCACAAAATATCACATTTAATACCCTTACAGCTGTTATCACTCGACTTCACCAGGGAAGCCAACCAAGAAATAACAAATGCCGATCGTCTGGAGATCAATACGAGAAATTGCATCTCTAAATGTATTAGTTTCTCATCCAGATTTTGCGCGCCGTGATCTTTGCTTGTTCAAAATTTACGATGGCGTTTTGTATTTTTCAGGATTTCTTTTTCCTTTTAATGTTATCGGCGGTCCTGTATTTAATTTACAAGCGTTAAAAATAAACCGTATTTCCCCTTGCTTGGCAACGTGGGAGCTAGGGAAAGACAATGCAATTGCTGCTCTGCGCCCCCTCTAAGCCGTCGCCTGGGCCTGGGCTGCTGCAAATAAAGCGCGTCTTTATATCCACTCCACTGACGTAGATTGAGCCGACGTTCGTAAATTGGGACATTGTCGGCGTAGGTATTCAACAATAATATTTATTGACCGGTTTTCTTCCATAGCTAGTTTAATCTTCTGGTGTCCAGTACCTGCAAGAATGGAAAGTCGGCCGTGGTTGAGAGTGCATCGTGACGAGAAAGGAGTTGCATCCATTTATGCGACAGAAAATAACCTTCTTGATTTTCCTAAGTTCATGCACTATGTCATAGCAGATAAACTTGGACTTAATGAGGGCATTTTGAAGGTATAGCGTCAACTGATAAAGCACTGTTTTCTAGGGTGAAATGTGATTCCACTAACACATGCTTCTTTTTCAGATTATTCCTGTAGGAGCAGTACAGTCCACAACACTTGAAGAATTCTGCAGATTTGCAAAAGAGTATGTCAGCAATTTACCACCAGATGTCGAACTCAACAGTGACAGCAACAGTAGTAATGCATATCCTGTAGAACAAAAATTTTTCTTTGGATCACAAACCCAGGATATGTATGGGTTTCAGCAGGGGAAATGCCCTCATGAAGAATTTCAGACCTTTCTTCACGGAGTTTCTTGTCCCGACTCCTTCAAGTCTATTTCGCCATGCTGGTGAGTTTTATTAACAAATCTAACACAGTGTTTGTTGTGCACATGTACCATTTTCACGCTTATATGTGTTGGTTTCTGCCATGACAGTGAGAGAGCGATGAATATATCATTAGAAGAGCTGGAGAAACATTACTGGGAGGAGATACAGGAAGTTTCTGAAAAATCAAGTTCGTTGGGTACGAGCACTACAAGAAATAGAGTGAGAGTGCTCCTGCAGGCAGGATCTGATGCCAGGAAAAAAATTTACCCATTTTCAGAGAGATCACACTTGGAAGAAGACTGTCATGATTATTCTATTGGATTGCAAAACAGAAAGAAGAAAAAATCAAGAGCGGGTCACAAGACTATAGTGTACTGCCCAGGTATTCCTGTGATTGATAAGAACTTCACAGTTTGTGGAAAATTCTCATTGTCCAAGCTGGGCACAGTATTGGACCTACACCCTGAAGTTATACCAGGGCTGTCCTACCCGTATCTTTATCTGGGTGCAACACATGCGTCATTCCCATGGCATGTTGAGGATCAAGGATTGTTTAGCCTAAATTTTTTACACTATGGTGCTCCTTGTGTCTGGTGAGTTTGTCATTTTGCTGAAAGTATATGTAGATGTATTGGGTAGTGGTCACTGAATTTTTTTGAGCATCAGTACTTACTGGTTTACCCAAGAATATACATTTCATTAGAAAAGTAGGACATTTTCTCATACAAGCTGCAATAACTTCAGTGGGATTCCTGCTTTGTTCATGTATGTTTTATTTCACAGGTTGTGTGTTCCACCCAGGGACTACAAGAAGTTTGCAGACTGGGTGCACCATTTTGCACTGGATCCAGGTCACACATCATGTGGATTCTCTTTAGTTCACAAATACGTATCATGCAGTAGAGCATGTTTGGAGCAACTTAACATATCAACATATATGGTATTTTTACTGTAGTTATGCTGGTACTTGTGATTTATTGCAGTGTACTATAAAATATCTGTTTGACAACCACCCCTTTGCAGGTTCTCCAGAAAGAAAATGAGATTATTCTAACTTATTCCTATGCTTGTCATTCTGGCTGGAAGCTTGGATTTAATATATCACAGGCCTCAAATTTTGCAGATCCTTTCTGGCTGGAAGCAGGCATGATGACCATGCCTTGCGTTTGCACGTAAGTGTGGTTTTATTATTATTGTAATTTATTTTCCATGAGAGTAGTTGTGTTAGTGTCTTGTAATTCGGTTCTAAATCTAGAAGTAGCCCTGAGAAAGTCAAATCAAAATGTTTTGGTTCATACCACTTTTAAAAAAATCTCCTTGGGAAAATCACTCTATGAAATTGTGAGAAGTGCATATTTTATTTGTGCTCCCCCTGACCATGACATGCATGGGCTGATAAAGAATTGGATTGGTACATACTGTCAGTTAGTATCCATGAGATTTTGAAAATTACTACAACAGTTTTGAATTTCTTATTGATTCTTTTTCACAGATAGGGAAAGGGCTGAGATGAATTTAGTAAAAATCCATAAGTATGCAATATCCTCGTTTTGTTTTGCAACCGATCTGTAGAGGTGTTCAAGGAATGCTGATGGGAATCAGAAAGAGAGTTCAGATAATTAATAGGAGAGTAAAATGTTATTCATTTTTGGCTTTACTGTTGTCTCCATAGTTTTGTCTGTATTCCATGGCCATCCTTTTGATTTCTGGCACTGTCTGCCTTTCTGTGTATGGTTTTGAAATAGTGTCAGAGCTCATACTTAACATTTCAGTATCTCCTCCAGAGGCAGGAGATATTTGTTTTTGTAACCTTCCCTGTCTTGATTTACTTCTCTTTCTTTCCTTCCAGGGAAGGGCAAGTGAACATGGATTTAGCAAACATTGTCGCTGCTGTTAGGCCTGACCTGCTGACAATGTACCTTAATAAGGATTTTATTGCACTATCAAAGGCTGTTGCTGACAATGAGCTTGTCAAGATAATTAAAATATTGCCCTCTGATCCAAAGGTACAGATTCACATACATTTCATTGTTGAATTATAAAAGCATAACATTGTATTAATTCCACAATTTTTAAATCTGCATGTTGGTTTTCTAATAGAAGAACGACATTGTGCCTTTGGTGGATGTGGAAAAAGAGGAAGGGGAGTTGGCAGAAGAAGCATTAAGTGAAGAGTCATCAAAAGTATTTAAGTTTAAGGGTGCACGATATGTGCTCACCTGTCCAAAAGAAGGATGTCAAAAAACTCTTGAAGGGGGAAGAGCCCGCCTTTCAAGGATGATTGATCACATCAGAAAGGAGCATAAGGATGATAGCTCTGGTCTCATAGATAAATTCTATGCCATGAACCCTCCAAAAGAGTTGAAATGTAAATTTATGGTATGCCCTGTGTGTAAAGAAAAGAAAGCTGGCGGAAAATTCCATTTGGCACAACACATGGCTAGTAAACATCGTACTCTTTGTTAACTTTTTTCTCTCTTGCGCTGTGGTTTTCCTTTGTAATTAAGAGCGTTGGAGTACGGTGTACATCAGTTCACTGTGAAACTGGGACATCTTTTCTCCTTATGCATCACTGATTTTCTAACATACTAGTGTAAACCAAATTGGTGCAAATTTTTCAGAGAGCAATTTATTAGTTCACATGGAAGTATTTGGACTTCCCAAGCGTTTAAAATGAGACTACTTTCAAACAAAAATCAGCACAGCCCTTATACTTTTGAGATCTACTATTCTATAGCAAAACTGAAAAATGCTGAGGTTTGGGTGCTTTAATGAAAATGAAGGCAGCAATTAAGTGAATAAGTGACTTTTATTAAAGACTCAGAATTGTACTCTCCTCATGATTACAAGGCTTACAAAACTGACCAACAGCTATGCGCTCTGATTATACAAGAATTGGAGGATGGTTTATGCATGTCAAGATTCAGAATGTGTTGTGTTCCACTTTTATGACCTTGGCTTACTGTTTGTAAATAGACTCTTTATGATGTGTATCGCATACCCTGCAAAGTAAATAAACTCTCTTCCGTTACTGACTCCAAATGTTTATGTCTTTCATTTTCCCCTGTCCCAATCGACTGAATACCCTTTTTCTTTAAAACAGAAAATGGCTTTATTGTTCAAACGTAACAAGAACACTTATAGTTTACTTAAAAGATACAGAAATATGTGAAAAGTAATAAATAAAACAGTGCAGAGTGTACAATGAGTAGTAATTGCTTTCACAGTTAATACCTGTTTTTTTTTTTCTTTTTCTGAAAGCACAAGGATAAGATAAACTGAAGCCTCTCCGAACACATGCATTTCCAGTCCTTCCATTAACTCCCTTGGCCCTTGGCCATCTCCATCTCTCTTTCACCATCCTTCCCTTTTCCCTGAGCACCGCGTTCACCGTGTTCTCTGCATTACTTTCCCCTCCCGTTCAAACCTGGATGACATATTGTTAAGGATGCCGGGCGTGTCCGAGGAAGGACTCGGGAGTAGGAAATCAGTAGTGTATTTCAGGGGGTCAAGCACAGTCTGTCGTCGCGAGCGGTCGAGAGCGGTCTGCAGCCCAGTCGCACCCAGTCGTCGGGGAGACCGGCGGTGGGGCCCCGGCAATGGCACCTGCCTGCAAGTGCCCGGGGGAGCGGAACGCCGGTGGCGCGGGGGCCGTCCCTCAACATCATCCCCCCCCCCCTCCGGAAAGGTGTCAGACCGCGCGGTGGGCCGCCGCGACGAAGGGAGCCAGGTTGTCGACGTGGAAGGTCCGGCCTGGGCGCTCCGCCGGGTCGTCGGCCGCTCCCCAGGTCCCAGACCTTCCGTACCATGTCCCAGACACGCTCTTCGGACGATGGGGCCAGGGTGGAGGCTGTGACGGCCTCCTCAACGAGTAGTGGCGGGCCGCCTAAGCAGTCAGCGTACGCGCGCCCTTCCTCACCCCAGAGCGTGGCCAGTGCACCAGGGAAAAGGGGTACGACACGTGCGCCGGTGAGTGGCGGCCCCTCCAACAACCCGAGAGTTCAAAACGTCACACCCTCGCACCCTTACCAAGACGATGGCTTCTGTCCCAGCCTGGATGACGGCGCGCTGTCCGCACTCGACGCGCATGGTCGCCACCGTCTGCGGAGGCAAGGGGACAGCCCGGGTGACCCCGTTCATGCGGATCCGACGGTTACCCTTGTCGGCGCGCACGACCAGCTCGTCGCGCAGGGAGTCTAGGAGGGCCACGTGTGCAGCCAAGAAGCACCACCAAGTCCTCGTGTGTGTCGGCCTCGAAGATGTACTACGGGAAGCTGGCGTCACCGATTGTGAGGGTGGCCCGGCGCGGGCCGGAGAGCGAGGACGGCTCACCCGCCTGAAAGGCGACCTGAGCCGGCACCTCCGGCGCCGGTGTGGTGTCCGGGGGCAGTAACCCTCGCCGGACAATTGTCAACTCGGCCCCTGGGTCAAACAAGAAGCGGCAGGGTTTGCCGGCGATGGAGCCGCTGACGTGCCAGGTGACACGCTGTGGCGGGGGTGGATCCGCGGTGGCTGCATCCGTCTGTCGGGCGGGGGCGGCGGTAGCAGCCGTAGTCACACCCACTGACGCGGCCGCTACGCAGTTCCCGCAGCCCGGCCGGAACTCGACTCACGGCCGCGACGGTCCCGGGTGCGGCTGCGTCGGTGATCCCGGCCGCGGCGCTTATGCTGGGGGCACTCCTAGCCGAAGTGGCCCTGGAGGCGGCATTTGTAGCAGGACTTGCCCGCGGCCGCCGTGCTGGGGGCGGAGGGGGTCCCCAGGCTGGCCGCGATCTTCTTCAGCTCCTCCAGCAGCTGTGTCATCCGGTCGTCGGGTGCGCCACCGCCACGGACCGCGGCCACACGGGCCACGTCGTCCCCGGTGCCCTCGGCGTGGTCCTGGGAGGAACCACCCGCGGCCTCCGCCCAGTGGCGGATCCAGGAGCGGCTTTAGGGGGGGGGGGCAAAGTCACGCTTTTTGCCTACTTACAGGCGGAAGAGTTATGCCGGTTGCCTACATTTCCGGCGCCCTTTGGGCGCCTTGGGGGGGGGGGGGGGGGGCAATTTGCCAGCACGTAGGCCGGCTTCAGCCGGTCGACGGACACCGTGACCTCCCGGCCGCGCACCCGCAACGTGAACGTCTTGTCGTTACGGGCGAGCACTGCGTAGGGGCCAGAGAACGGTGGCTGGAGGCTGGGGCGCACCGTGTCGTCCCTCAGGAAAACGTTGGGCGCCGTAGCCAGGTCCTTGAACACGAATGTGCCCGGCCGGCAGTGGCGAGAGGCGGGCACGGGCCGGACACGGGCTGCGTGGCGACGGAGGCGGTCCAGCAGCATCGTGAGGTCCAAGGTCGGTTCGGACGGTGGCGGAGGAACCAGCAGATCGGCAGGGAGCCGTAGCGGCTCGCCGTAGACGAGCTCGGCGGCGGAGCAGCCGATGTCCTCCTTGGAGGCGACACGGAGTCCGAGCAGCACGGTGGGCAGGGCCTCAGTCCACTGCTCGTCGGCGTGGCACATGTGGGCTGCCTTCAGGTGTCGGTGCATGCGTTCGACCAAACCATTACTGGCAGGGTGTTAACTCGTTGTGCGAAAACGTTTTACGCCCCAGCGTCGGAATCAGGTCTGGAAAGCCTGGGATTCGAACTGCGCACCCCGGTCGGTCGTGATGCAGACGGGCGCAGCGAAACGGGCGATCCACATGAAGGAGAAGGCCAACAGAATCTCCTCCGTCTGGATGGCGGATGGCGTGCTGCCGCCAAACCTCCGGCCATCGGGCGCATCGGTCCACCGCAGTGAGGCAGTACCGGTAGTCACGGGGTACCGGCAGCGAACCAATGATGTCCACGTGGACGTGCTCGAACCTGACGGTGGGCGTGGCGAAGGTACTGAGGGGCGCGGAGACGTGCCGGGTGACCTTGGCACGTTGTCAGGGCACGCACGCGCGGGCCCAGTCCCGGCCCCGCAGTCGCGCTGGATGCTGGGCCACACGAAACGGGCGGACAGGAGGCGGGCGGAGGCGCGCGCGCCGGGGTGGCCGAGGCCATGCAGGGCGTCGAACAAGGGACACCGGTGCAGCCCCGGAACGTAGGGTCGAGGACGCGCTCCGGGAGACTCGTCACAGATCAACGTCGTGACGGGCAAGGGCACGGCGAGCAGGGTCAGGGACGAAGACGCAGGATCCGCGAGCAGGGACTGGAGCTCGCCGTCGGCGGACAGGGCAGCGGCCAGGTCGTCGGTCGAAGGCAGGGCCGGGGCGGTGAGGTCTGCGACGACGTCCACTCGGCTCAGGCAGTCAGCCACCACGTTGTCGGCGCCACTGATGTGCACAATGTCAGTGGTGAACTGAGAGATGATCGACAGCTGGTTCAGCTGTACTGGCGCGAACTTCTCGCGGCGCTGCTGGAAGGCATGCGTTAGCGGCTTGTGGTCCGTATAAATCCGGCAGTGCTGCGCCTCGAGGTGGTGGCGGAAGTGTTGAACAGCCTCATAGACAGCACGGAGTTCACGATAGTTGGCGGGCCACTGGGAGTGGCGCGCGGAGAGGTTCTTGGAGAAAAATGCGAGAGGCTGCCAGCTCCCGTCGACGTGCATCTGGAGGACGGCGGTCGAGGATGCGTCACAAAACAAGCCGAGGGGCACATCCGTGCGCGGATGGGCGAGCAGCGTTGCGTTGGCCAGTGCGCCTTGCAGGCTGCGAAAGCGTCCTCCAGGCGGGGCGTCCATGGGAAGGGCGCGTTGCTCTTGAGTGAGCCGAGCGCGTCGT
Source organism: Odontothrips loti (assembly GCA_038380765.1). Taxonomy (NCBI): domain Eukaryota; kingdom Metazoa; phylum Arthropoda; class Insecta; order Thysanoptera; family Thripidae; genus Odontothrips; species Odontothrips loti. Next base: position 117,742 of record JAZGLN010000133.1, on the reverse strand, counting down.
GCAGCGGCGCCCGGAGTTCGGCGGCATGTGGTAGAAATTGGCGATAGAAATTGACCATGCCGACGAAACGACGGACGCCTCTCGCCGTCGGTGAGGGCGTAATGGCCTGCAGCTCCGCGACGCGTGCGGGAGGAGGCCGCGTGCCTGCGGCGGTTACCAGGTATCCGAGGAAAGGCACCTCCTCCTGGCCGAGCACTCACTTACCGATGTTGACAACGACACCGTTCTCGGCCAGGGGTGCGCAGAGTTGGCACAGGTGTTCGCGGTGCTCGGCGTGGGTCCGCGAGAACACCAAGATGTCGTCGATGTAGGGGAAACAAAAGTCCAGCCCGCGGGTGACCTCGTCGATGGAACGCCGGAAAGTCAGTCCGGCATTGTAAAGGCCAAAGGTCATGGCGGGAAATTCAAACAGGCCGAATGGCGTTGCAATGGCAGTCTTGCACACATCGGCGGGGTGGATCGAGATTTGATTGTACGCCTTGGCGAGGTCCAGGGTCGAGAACATTATGCTTCCCGCGAGCGCGTTCGAAAAATCGCCTATGTGGCGCACAGGGTATCGGTCCGGGAGGGTGCGCGCATTCGGCGCCACGGACGCCACCTGTCGGCATCCCTCGGCGCGAGGTGCAGGGGCGAGGAGCACGGGCTGTCCGACGGACGAGCCACGCCACTGGCGATCATGTCCGTGAACTCTGCCTTAGCCACCTTGAGCTTCTCGGGAGCGAGGCGGCGCGGCCGGCAGGACACGGGTAGACCGTCGGTGGGCCGGATGTAGTGCTGCGTGGTGTGTTTCGCGGCGCGCGGCACACCAGCAGGGCGAGTCAAGTCCGGAAATTCGACGAACACGTCCGCGAATGAGGACTCGACGGGCACGGCGCGGATACTTGCCTGGCGGAGGCGGAGCGCGCCGGCGCGCTCACACGACACGCTCAGGCCGGTGGTGAAATCCAGTAGGCGCCACGATGCACCGGGACCGGGTTGAAATACGCCGCCCGTCGGGCATCGGTTTGGATAGAGCGGGCCCACCGGGGCCCACATACACTCCCGTAGCGTACACTCCTTGTAGTCGCTTCCACTTGGCCGCATTTTCGGCTGTGTCGGTGTCGTGGTGGCTAACTTTGTGGCCACAAACAGGAACGTGCCGAAGTCGCTGATGGACTCACCGCTGCCCCCGGTTTTCTACTTGTGGATGTCATCTCAGCTTTGACATTGCAGAACGAGTAACACATGTGAAGACCGCAGTTGTCTTTATCGCAGTTGTTTTACAGCGCTCCAGCGACGGTCACAAGGTCAGGTACACAATACCAGGTGTATCATTGGCCCCGGGCAGTTTCGGTTTTAGGCAGTCCCGCAACACAATATCTCCGTCTCTTTCTGGCTCGGTCAGACGCGTGAGACAGAAAGAGACGGAGTTGGTGCTTTGCGGGACTGCCTAAAACCGAAACTGCCCGGGGCCAATGATACACTTGGTATATTGCGTGGGGGCGGACATGTGCGATGGGTTCCTGCCTACTAGGCGTTCCCTGCCCTCCTGGCTAAACTTGACGGGCTGAACTACCGTAAAGAACTGACGCACTACATTTAAAAATGAATATGACGCCGAGTCATCCACAAAAATACGCCTTTGTGGACAGAAGCCGAAGGCGGTGTGCGGTAGCGTGCCCTAGTTTAATGGTAGGCCCGACGGGTTGCCTACCCTCCCGGCGCTCTGCACCGGGTTCATCAAGTGCTCCCCGACTCCCCGACCGTGCCACGGGGGCTGCGTTTTGAGTACCAATGCCGATGTGCGAGTGCACAAGCATAATACCAGGGGAGGAGCCTTCCCTATCGTAGACCCGAGTGCGCAGTTCGAGCTGGGGGCGTCGATGATGCCTACCTAGAATAAGACAAGTTATTTGAGGCGAACATCAGGCAGTGACGCTCTGCGCTGCGATGCCAACGTGGCACGGTTCCCGTCGGGTAGACAAACCCGTCTGACACTGGCGCCTGGCAGCACTGCCTACTCTGGGCTGTGCAGGCGCGCTGGGACTAGTGCACCACAAGTGCTCTGCTTCGTTCCGACTGGCATGCCCCTGTGCTCCGCGTCGTTCGCCGAGTCCACCCAGGAGGATGTGCTGTTGGAGGAATAGCGGGTCCTCTGGGAACGGGCCCGCCACTACAGGGTTCCAAGACGCAGAGGCGCCGGGCCGCCTTGATAGGCTCGTACGGTTGCGCGTTTTCCGTTGACGGGCCCCAAGGGGGCCCTGATCCCTCGGCACTGCGCCTGCACATGTGCAATGCCTAGTGCATAAAGGCCAAAAAGCTTTATTTTTCTGTTCCCGGAGAACGGGCGCGTGTTTGTTTTTGTGCCACGTCATGGCTACCGTGCGCCAAAACACCGTCACCTTGGAGGTGGAGCGAGATGCCGAACGCATCCCCGGAGCGGCGGACATCGTCAGCTTGATGAAGAACGAGTACGGAGTGGCTGTGTGTGACATGAAGAGTGTGGAGAGGGAATTCGGCACCAAGAAAATCTATGTGAAAGTTGCAAGTGAGGCCGTGTTTGGGAAGGTATCGGCGGGAGTGGTACATGTCGACCTTGGGCAGGACGGCAAGGTCAAAGTGAATGTATCCACGTCCGGTTTCGGGCTGAAGCTAGTGCGGGTACGAAACCTGCCCACAGAAATCCCAATGGCGGAAGGGGAAACAGTGCTGAGTGAGTACGGTAGAGTTCTGGACATGAAGTACGAATGCTATGGCGAGAAGAGTGTGTTGGCGGGCTTGTTGACGGGCGTGAGGCTGGTGAGGATGGAGCCGGACGGGCTTGTGCCAAATTTTGTCAAGGTGGCGGACTGTGTAGCGTACATCGAATACTTCGGGCAGCCGAGGACGTGCCAAATATGTGGCGCCACGTCACACCAGAGGGTGGCGTGCTATCAACGCGGCACGTACGCTACCAAGCTTCGGCAGCCGAAGAGCCAGGCAGCTAGCGGCGGGCAGGCCGGCGCCCGCGAGCAGAAGCCGCCAGGTGGTCCACAACCAGAGGCAGACGTTGTACTAGAGGAGGACGGCGAGGCAGCAGAAGGGGGCCAAGCCGACCCAGGGCGCGGTGCCGAGGACGACGGTACGGTGGCCTCTATCAAAAGGACCCTCTCAAATCTGAACAACGAGCATCCCGGTAAAAAGAGCAACATAAATGCTAGTTAAAATGATGAATTTACTAACGGCGAATTTATGTGCAGCCACATCAGCGGCAAAGTTAGAGGCGCTGCGAACCCTGCTGAAAGAGAAAGATATCGATGTCGCCCTACTGCAAGCAGTCGCCCGGCCCGCCCTGAATGTCCCAGGATACGCTGAGTTCGTCAACATGAGGGAAGCGCACCGCGGAACCGCCATCCTCGTGCGGGAAGACCTGCCGATGGAGCCCCTACGAGCGCTGCCCAGCGGGAGGGGGTGCGCCGTCAGGGTAGGCAACACAGCGTACGTGTGCGTGTGCCGGCTGGGAGCAGATACCGACAAGAACGTACCGTGTTTCTCGCGGAGGACGTCGCACAGATGCTCGCTGTCGCAGGACCCCGGTGTATCCTCGGGGGGGACTTCAACTGTGTGCTTAGAGACGCCGACACCACTGGCGCCGAAGTGCACCGAGTTGGACAAGCTCGTCAAGAGCATGGCGCTCGCCGATGTGTGGCCCAAGGTGTCCCCCATGCGGGGCACACGTACGCGACCAGCGGCATGTCATCGCGACTGGACCGCGTATACGCACCGCCAGCGATCAGCGTCCTAAGCGCAGAGGTGGACGCGATGGCCTTCAGCGACCACTGCGCGCTCTGCTGCACCTTCGAGGGGGCCGACGGCGGGACACGGCGCCCAGAGACGCAGACCGCGTGGCGGTTTGACACCCGCATCCTGAAGGACTCGGATTTCCTGCCAAGCCTAAGGTCAGAGTGGGAGGTGCGTGGAGGCCAGGGAAGACGGAGAGGACATGGTAAAGTGGTGGACGACCAGGGCCAAACCAGCCCTGCGCCGACACGCCGCAAAGTTCACGAGGGAGTGGCGTCGCGACTGCCGTAACAAACTGCTATTCTTGTATGAGCTGCTGCAGGATCTTGTCACGGCGACACCGCGCCCCACCGGCCACACACCGGCTTTGCCCCCTCAACTTTCAGCCGGGGGGGGGGGGGGGGGGGGCAAAGGTCCCCGGCTCAATATTCATTTTGAATCGTATGGATGAAAGAAAATTTGTCCAAAAGCCCAGAGCTTTCGGCTCGCTTCGCTCGCCAAATGATTTATCGGCATTGTTGCCTTCACATCTCCGCAACCCGTCAAGTTCTTCGTCTTTATTTTATGGAAAATCGTTGCGAAAAGAGTTTCTTTAAATAGAATAGATTTATCTCAGAATGCAGTCTGTTATATCGAGCTTGTTGATCGCTTCGCTCGCACATTACCTGGACAGTCCTTCTCATTAATAACATGTTCCATATTACATCGTTTCGACAAAAAACATCTGAAGAATTTAAAAAAAAAATTCTCGCTCGCTTCGCGACAATTTCTCTTGCGACCCCTACAAGATAGGCATCCATGCGCACTTTTGGGGATTTGCCCCCCCCCCCCCCTGACCAGCAGGCAGGTCGACGGCCCTGCATCCACAGGCGGCTGTCGGGGACAGATGGGGGGCGTCGGCCGTGCTCGAAGGGGCCGAGCGCACCATCCAAGAGGGCGACAACGAAGCCCTATGCAGGGCGATCGAGGCCGAGGAGGTTCTGATAGCGCTGAGGAAGAGCCCACGCGGTAAGAGTCCAGGCGAGGACGGGATCCCAGCGGAGCTCTACCTGGCGGCGTGGGACTTCATCGGAGATGCGCTAACGGGGGTACTTATGTGGGCCATGTGGGCCAACAGGTCCGTCCCGGAGGAGCTCATGCAGGGAGTCATCCCGAAGGGCAGTGGCAGACCGCGCCGCGTCAAGAACCTGCGGCCCATCACCCTGCTTGACGTGGACGCGAAGCTGCTCGCCCGGGTGATGGTGCGGCGGCTTAGTGCCCTCGCCGACAAGTTGCTCCACCCCAACCAGGTGCGCGCGGGGGGGATGGGGGTGCCCGTACCATGGCAGGGGCACTGTGTGATCTACGGGACGCCATCAGTGCCTGCGGCGCGTTACGTGCGCGGGCCGCGGTGCTGTGAATAGACTTCAGCGGTGCGTTCGACGCCGTTGACCACGACTTCCTCTACGAGGTGCTACAACTTTATCGATGTGCTGCGCTCCATGTACTGCGGCGCAACGTCGAGGCTGCGCGTCAACGAGGAACTCACCGAGCCCTTCGATGTCGACAGGTCCATGCGCCAAGGGTGTCCCGTGAGTGCTTTGTTGTTCGCAGTGATCCTGGCGCCGCTCATCGAGTTCATGGACCGCCACCTGCAGGGCCTGGCGCATGCTAAGGCGTGTCTGCGAGCGTCGGCATACGCCAACGACGCCTTTTATGTGCTGCGCAGACCGGAGGAGGCCGCTACCGTCCAGGAAGCGTTGCGGGACTTCGGGGAAGTGTCCGGGCTTGAGGTCAACGTCCAGAAGTCCGGGGCGCTGGCCGTAGGGGAGTGGGCACGCCAAGTGAACATCGGTTTCCCGTACGTAGAGACACTCAAGGTGCTCGACGTGGTGTTCCAGGCCAGCATCAAAGCAGCCACCCGGGACAACTGGGCATCAGTGCTGGCCAGCGTGCGAGGGGTGCTGCGCGACAACGCGGCACGCGCCCTGGGCCTGTCGCAGAGAGCAGCGTACGTAGGGACGTACGCACTATCCAGGATGTGGCACGTGGCCCAGGTGCTCCCCATCCCTGAGGGGGTCGCCGATGACGTGGTCCGTGCGGGCGGCAGGTTCATGTGGCGGGGCCAATGCTTCACCACTAGCATGGCCGTCTGCTGCACGGCGCGCGCAAGCGGCGGGCTGGGTATCCCGGACGTGCACAAGAAGTGCCTGGCCCTCTACACCGGGAGATGGCAGGGGGTTCTGGTCGAAACGCCGGACTCTTTCGCCGGGGAGTGGCTGCACGCGCTGCTGGGGGCTTTCCCACTGGGAGCAAACCGCCCCCGGGTGTGGCCAGCGGCGTGGCACTTTCGGGCCTTCCACTACACCCGGACGACAGCGCACGAGACGCCACCGGAGGTTCCGAGTCGCGACGCCATCCGGGCCATCTACGCCGCGCTGGTGGCCGCGGAGCCATCACCCGTGCCAAGGGTACACACCAAGGACCCAGCGGTGAACTGGGGCCAGTTGTGGGAAAACGTCAACGGGGCCACGGCCACCGTACCAGAAGATGTCCGCGACTCGTGGTGGCTCGCCGTGCACGACCTGGTAGCGAAACGGACGAGGCTGCACCGTACACGGCGGGTGGACTCCAGGGCCTGCATGTCCTGCGCCGCGCCGGACACACAGAGGCACAGGATAGCCATGTGCACCAAGGTGCGGGACGTATGGAGGTGGGTTAGGGAGACTTTGGCCAGGGTGACGGGGCGTACCCCCACTCCCAGGATGCTGCTGCAACCGGCCATCACGCTCGAATCGCCGGAGCGCCAAGCAGTGGCAATGTGGGTCATTGGGCATGCAGTGCATTTTCTGACGAGAGGCACGGGGGGAACAGACGCGGAGAGCGTAGGGACAAGCTTTGAGGCGGCTAAGAGGGCGGCGCTGGGGAACAGGAAGAGCCCGCAGTGTCTGATTGGTGGACTGCAATCCTTTTTATAGTGCCTCACAAGGGGCTTTACTATTTCCTCTCTTATATAAGGTTATTTTTATATCATTAGTACTACCTGTCTGTTATTAATTTATTATTGTTGTTGGCATTGTTACTTATTGAATAAAAGGTGTTAAAAAAAAAGTGTCGCGCCCGTGCTGGAGAACGAGAGCACGCTGGCGACGGAACCAGGCGAGGTGCCCTTGGAACGGGAGCGGCCCGCTGCAGCCACAACCGCCGACAGCCACCCTACTGACCGAGCACCGCGCCCCCCCCCCCTTCCCCTACCACCTCAACGTCCTGCCCTGGACACACGCGCATCGGTCTTGTGCTTGACCCGGAGCCACGAGACAAGTAGCCCACCTCACCGCGCAGCACCATCCGCGTCCGTGTTCGAGAGAAGGTCAGGCTGACGCTGGAGAACACACAGCGGGCGCTTGTGATTCCGCGCCACGCCGTCTTCGCGGAGGTGCATTTGGTGGCCTTGGAGCCGGACGCGCCCCCTCCCCCTGGCCGACCGACCGCACCTCCGACAGCAACGGACGCCTCCGTCCAACGGATTGACCGGGACCGAGCGCCCCTTCCGGAACTAACCCCCCAGCCTCCAGCCCTCCAGGGCCTGCTGGATAGAGCGACGGAGCTAGACGCCGAGCAGTGCCAAGAGGCCGAGGCCTTGCACAACCGGCCCGCCCTATCCCCCTCCACAAGCGAGAGGAGGTAAGGAGACCAGTCCTACCTCAACGACGGCGCCATCGTCCCCTGCACGTCGGACTGGGCCTCCCCGCTTGTGCTGGTCAAAAAGAAGGACGGCTCCCTCCGCGTGTGCTCGGACTACCGCATGCTGAACACCGTCATGCGCGGCACCGCCGTCACGCTGCCCCGAGCCGACGTCCTCCTCGAGCGTCTTGGCGGCTACGAGTGGTACTTCGCCGGCGACTTCGTCTGGGGCTACCACAACCTGAAGATTGCGAAGGACCAGCACAAGACCGCCATCACCGTCCCGGTGATAGGCCTGTTCGAGTTCGTAGTCCTGCCTCAAGACCTCCCCCGAGATTTTCCATGCGGTGATGCACCGCGTCCTCCATGACCCCCCGCCCCGCCGTAGTCGGCCTCGCGCCGAAAAATTGTTGAGGTTTGGGTGCTTTAATAGACACGAAGGCAGCAGTTAAATGGATATATTTAGGGATCCAAGATAGCCCTGTTCACACTGCTATTTCCTAACCAGCTCCTATACTTGTGCCAAAGAAGGATTGCTTTCAAGCCCCTCCTCCAGTTCTCCATGTCACTACTTTAGTCTTATTTTACACCCGTCTCGAACTACTTGCTGTCTCAGTTTACAAGATCTGTCTCAAACTACTTGCCATCTCATTTTGCGACATCTGTCTCACCCAACACACATTAAAAAGAGAACTTTAGTGCAGGTGAAGTAAAAGACAGGTACGCTTCCCTTGGAGCAACCCATTTTGCTCTTTGTACCAAGTGCCAAAAGAGAAGCACAGAAAGCTTTGACACCACCCATGGAACGAAGTGCAAGGTCAAATTATCATGAGAAAAAGACACATAAGGAAATAAATTACTTTTATTCAAGAGAATTGTACTCTCCTAATGATTACAGGTTACGAAACTAAACAGCAGCCACAGGCTCTGATTCAACTAGAAACCGACCAGTTCAAATGACAAGAAAAAAAAACCAATCGAACATAAAATGACAATGAAGAGCAAGATATATTTCTTAAAAATCACATAGCAGTTACTAAGCTAATTTTAGTCGAACTGTAAAAGGAACTTACAAAAATAAACACCAGATGCACATTCTGACGTAACTAGATTAACACTAATTAAAACACAATCCAAGATATGCAATGGTTTAAACAACCGAAGACAAAAGGACAACTGAGATTAAAATAAACAAAATCAAGAGTTAAGAACTGTAGCAGACCATATGTCAACAAATGAACTAAAACCCAACTCAGGACAAGAGCACCAACAGGTAACCAACAAAACTTCTTATCAAAAGCTGGCACCAGCAACCGCCACAGAAGCCATAAAATTAAATAATATACACACATGCAAAGGTGAAATGCACACTGATACAAAATGAGCCATCAAGAGTACATGTGGTTTTCACGAGCCACTCTGGGGAACACCAATGAAAAGTTACAAGACAACTGGGTTCACCTCTTCTAGCTTGAAGTCTGAGCCACATCCTGGGCACATCTTTAGCTTTCTCTTCACCTGGGTTGGGGTGGCAATCCACTTATCCAAACACTTATGAAAAAAGTGACCACACTTTGTGTTTGAACATTTTCCACATGCATGCATGCATAAAATGACAATTAAGAGAAAGATATATTTCTTAAAAATCACATAGCAGTTACTACGCAAATTATAGTTGAACTATAAAAGAACCTTAAAAAAATAAACACCAGATGCACATTCTGACGTAACTAGAAAAAACTAATTAAAACACAATCCAAGATATGCAATGATTTAAACAACCGATGACAACATGACATCGGTTAAAAATAAACAAAAACAAGAGCTAAGAACTGTAGCAGACCATACGTCAACAAATGCTACTGTCATTGGGGAAACCAACAATTTAACTAAAACTCAACGCAGGACAAGAGCACCAACAGGTAACTAACAAAACTTGTCATCAAAAGAAGGGCAAAAGGACAACTAAATAGCAAAAAAGCATCCTAAAAAAACAAAGAGAAAGGAGGGACCAGCACAGCAAGTCGCCACGGAAGATGCCACTTTCAACAATTGTAGTAAAACCACATGCAAATATAAAACGACTATTAAATAGGATCTCAGATGTAAATTGGATTCACCTTGTCTGGATCAAAATCAGCACCACACCCAGGGCACGTTTTCGTGAGCCGCTTCGCCTGGCCAGGCTGTCGAAGCCACCCTTGCAAACACTGTTCGTGAAAAATATCGCCACACTTGGTGTTCAGCAATTTGCCTGTAGCACTCTTCTTGCAAATGCCACACTCCGGGATCTTCGGCTTCACTACACGCGGCCTCCCTCTTTTCTTTGGAGGACCACTCTTGCGCTGGGCCTTCTTGGGCTCTGGGACAAATTCTGGTGACAATGGAGCCTCTACTGGTGTGTTGCTTCTATTCGGAGACCTTGGCAAATCAGGATCATCAAACAAAAACTGCGCCACCAGGTCGGTAGGAGCTCTTGTAGATCTCTTGGGCCTATCCAGAAATGACAGCGGAGGCGAGTCAGGTGAGGCACTTCTGTTTCTGGTAGATGTAGCAGGGGCCAGTGAAGTCAGCCCGGTCTGCCAACTGCGGTCAGGAGAGCGGCTCCTTCGACGACTGCCCGAGGTGCCAGGTGACAGCGTGCGGGTGCGCCATGACGGACTTCTCGAACGGGAGGCAGTAGCAGGGATCGGAGAAGTCCTGCTCAACCAGTTGTGATCAGGCGGTGGGCTTCCCCCACGTGAAGTTGAAGCAGACTGCGAAGCCAGCGAAGACCTGTTCATCCATTTGTGAACTGCAGATGGACTTCTCGCACGTGAAGTTGAAGCAGAATGAGAAGCCGGCGCAGTCCTGTTCATCCAATTGTGAACTGGAGATGGGCTTCTAGCAAGTGAAGATGAAGCAGAATGAGAAGCCAGCGAAGTCCTGTTCATCCAATTGTGAACTGGAGATGGACTTCTAGCACGTGAAGTTGAAGCAGAATGAGAAGCCAGCGAAGTCCTGTTCATCCAATTGTGAACTGGAGATGGACTTCTAGCACGTGAAGATGAAGCAGAATGAGAAGCCAGCGAAGTCCTGTTCATCCAATTGTGAACTGGAGATGGACTTCTAGCACGTGAAGCTGAAGCAGAATGAGAAGCCAGCAAAGTCCTGTTCATCCAATTGTTAACTGGAGATGGGCTTCTCCCACGTGAAGTTGCAGCAGAATGAGAAGCCAGAGGAGGTCTGTTCATCATGTGATCAGGCGACGGGCTTCTAGCACGTGAAGTTGAAGCAGATTGAGAAGCCAGAGAAGTCCTGTTCATCCAGCTGTGAACTGGAGATGGACTTCTGATACGTGAAGTATCGTCGAGCCACATGATGTCAGGAGAGGGGCTTCTTGGGCGGGTGGCAGTAGCCGAGCCAGTCGGCGAAGTCTCCACAAGCCATGACAATCCAGGAGAGGGGCTTCTCGCAGGAGACGGGCTCCTCGGTCGCTTGGCTGGGGCAGGTGTACTAGGTAGAGAAGCAAGTTCTCCAGATGAACTTGCCTGCACAGGGGTGGTGGTGGTGGTGGTGGTGGTGGTGGTGGATGTGCTGCCGCTGTTCCTACAGTCACCTTGGCTAGATGACCCATCCACACCAGCATCAGAAGACAAGATGTCCACTGTTGCAGCTGGAAATGGAACTTGATGCTGTCGTGGCAACGCCCTCTGGACTCTTCCCAGAACGGTTAGAAGATCTGGAACACATTAATACAGGATGAGCATGGAAAAACACACAGCTGAATGGGGACAAAGACTCATGAAAACACGGTTGGACCATAGGTCGAAATATAAATAATCCTCTACACACAGCTTCAGTTATCATTTACTACCGCACATATTTAAGATTGTATAGATCTCACTGAGATGTTTAAATTCTCCCTCCTCTAAATACAGCTAAGAAGAACATCAGGGCCCTGCCATTACTGTCTACGAACCCCCACTCTACACCATGCTAAATAAAACAACCTGAATGCTAACAGCGGCAGGTAAGACACAAGTGAGCCAACTATAACACATTCCTTAATCAACCATAGCCCATTCCACTTCTCCAAACAGCTTTAATATATTCTGTAGAATGGAACACGCACTTACCATCTGCAGAAAGGCAGAAAAGGGTGACTCCGTTTGGTGCGGTCAATGACTGAAGCGGAGCTCCCACTCTGGAGATGGCCATGTCCCCCTCTGGGCCATTGGTGGGAGGCGTAGGCTCAGGGATATCTGTCAGAGCCGGTTGCACAGTCGATTGCTCAGTCGCTCCCTCCAGGGCTCTCAGCCTCAGCCGCCTCAGTTCGGCAACATCCATCCTACAAAACACCAGAGTTCCAGATGAGAAAACACGACCATGTGGTTGTGACTAGGGCTGTGCGGTTAATGGAAAATAACCGGTTAGTTTATAGTAATCGGACCATTTTTTTCTTCTTTTTTTTTTTTTTTTCCATTTGTTCATTTAGAAGCTCCCTTTGCAAAAAAGAAGAAAATAAAAAACGGTCCGAGTACTAACCGGTTATTTTTCCAATAACCGCACAGCCCTAGTCACAACTCCACAACTTGCTGGATCTTGGGCCCTAATTTCTGAATTTATAAAGTCAGAGGATTACATGATATTACATGATTTCATGACTACATGATTTCCATGAAGTATCAGTAGGAGCAGGGCGAGAATAGAGTACTCCAGAGAATGCCGCAACGGAAGTAAGAAGTCGTAACTAAGAAGAAAATCACAGAAGAAGCATGATGAATCGCCTTTTGCGGAACCCGGCTTTTCTTCAAAAAAATCACTCGAGTTTTCATTCTTTGTCCAGCGTTCTTCTTCCTCGTTGCGACTTCTTGATATCCGTTTCGGGCTTCTCCGGAGTACTCTATTAGTTACACTGTTACGCAGCAATGACTTCTCAGGTCCAGAGGCCCATTCTTACTGCAACACTTATAATTTCGCACTCCATAAATGCCACGAAATAAGGGACAAGAACATTGGGGGCATAGCAGCTTCGAAGCTGCTAAACAGCAAGCGGGCCTGGAGCCCAGCACATTGAAATCCCGTACTTTAACAGCGTCGCGAGACACAACTTGCTTCAAATACGCAGATACTAAATTCATCCCGACGAATCGTACCTAATCTGCACAAAGTACACACACACGAGCCCGTCGTGCGCCCAAGAAGCCTGTGTGGACGAAAACGTGTCTAATCACAGGGGTGCGAGCCGCTCAATTATCCGCACTTTCTGTCCCAAGTAAATCAATCTATACATCCCGAAAACGGATGGGCACGATTAAGCCTTATCCTTAAAATGGGACTCAAACAGAATGGCATCTCATGGCCCACGATGTCGGCAGATAGAAGTCGCCGGAACGGTTGAAGCTTACCTGGACAGACAATGGCGATCATTCACGACGAAATGAATGCGGTCGAGGAAGGAAATGGGCAAGGCGAAGGCGAAAGACGGGATCGGGTACGTTCACGAATCCACTGGGACGAACACTGACCGCCTACGAGCACCGAGAGTATATCTTGTCCGTTATGCAAGCGAACAAGTACCCTCTCGCATCAGTCACTATGTTCGCAAACACAAACAATATTTCATGTTAAAAAATAACAAGGTTTTAACAAAACCAGTCCCCATTCAAATGTTTATTTTCAAAACACTGGCCAGCTCCCAAGGAGTCCCGAACGGGTCCCTTTCGTTTGTTTTTTTCGTCTTCTGCTCAACTTGAAAAAACAAAACAAAAACCAACACACCAGCAGTAAGAATGATGCGGTCCAAAGGTTTAAAATGTCTTTAAGTGAAGAACCCGATCATGACAGGAACTGGGACGGGTTTGAGACGAGTTTGCAGTCAATTGCAAGGAATTTCGGGAACAAAGGAAAACAATATGCTTGCGCTAATGCAGATGCAGGGTTATCCTAACCGCATTGCCAAGTGTTCCACCACTTTCCTCAGAGCTCGCCAGCGTTCACTCTGCAATACATGCTTCTCTCAGAATATTTTTGTCAAGTCCGATTCATTCCATATCAAACAACACATATCACTTCCTCACAGTTGGAGTATATTGAACCGGGCGTTGTAGCATGACAGAATGAGACAAGCATTTTAAGATGAGACAGAGGGTAGGGTGAGACAGGTCTTGTAAGATGGGACAGGAGGTAATTTGAGACAAGTGTTGTACAATGAGTCAGAAGTATGTTGAGACAGGCCCGATAAGACGAGACAGCTTACAAATTTGAAATTGTTAACAAAAATCATTGCAGCCCTTACACTTTTCACCTACACTATCCAATAGAAAAACTGAAAAATGTGACAAGTAAATGACAGGTTGTCTTACGTTGGACCAACTCTGGTCTGCTCTTTGAGCCGAGTGCCAAAATGTATGAGCACACAGAGCCAGTTTCTGCATGGCCCAAGGAAACAAGTGCAAGGTAAAATTATCATGGGGAAAAGAGACACATTAGGACATAAATTACTTTTAATAAAGAATCAGAATTGCTCTCTCAACGATTACAAAACTAAAAGTATTAGTTTGCCTACAAAGTCAGCAGAGGACAAGAACAAGTCCAATCAAACACAGAGTAGAATGTATAACGCAAATGAAGATCTGATAGTTACAAATGGTAAGGCAAAGAAGAAAATTCAACAGGTACGAATAATATTAAGTTTCCTGCATTGCCTGTGAAGCAATGAGAAAGACCCTGTTCGCTTTCTCTCCATCCCAGAATAACAGAACACTACACTCACAAAAAAGATTTCTTGGGCAAGATAAATTTTCTTCCACTAAGAAAATTCTATCCTCAGAATGATGATCACTCTAAATTTTCTTATCTTAAGAATGTTTTTTATTTATGCCAAGAAAGCCAGAATTTTATGGCAGGGATGGTCAGCACGACTAACAGTTTCCACAAAACCAAGAACACCATAGCACATTTGTTATCCCCATCAACCAAAACCAAGGCAAAATATAAAGTAAAAACACCTTCAGATGTCACAACCGTAATTCCTTCCTCCTCCAAATATTTCAGTTCATCAATTTTTTTCCTGAAAGTTTCAGCATTGCCTTTTACCGTATTACCAGCATGGATCAAAAGAACTAAAAATGTATTTTCAATTTGAGAGCGGAACTTTGGAGGGAGACAGGAAATACAAATACAGCCAGCACCCATGCTGTGAACACCAGTGTGGGCTCCAAGTTCTTTGTTGGTTTCATAGTCGTCAAATGAGAAAGAGAGAGGAAGAACTGACTTATTATTGTCCTCTATAACTTACTTCCCTTGAATAATATTTTCACAAGTACCATGTTCAACTACAGAATTCTCAAGATGACTAACGTAAGTTAGGAGTTGGTCAAGGACCCCATGAAGTTTTAAGAACCCTTTCAGAACATGTCTATATTCAATAAACTGACCAATTAAATTAACGGTACCTTGACAACACATCCATTTTCAACACGATCTTTAAGAGCTGTCCCTCCAGGGAAAGACTGAGGCTTAATGTAGGCACCACTTTTCTCTATTTCAGTAAAACGTTTGTGATGAGTTTCCCAACCCTCGTACATGTTTGCACATGAATAAAACTTAAGACTAATATTTCTTTTTTCTTTTTCTGAAGCTGAAGAAGAAGAAAGAAGATTTAAAACATTTTCTTTGAGAATGTTAATGAAACCACTCTTTAACATTTCCACATGCAGATCAAAAACTTTCTGTATTTGAGAATTTGTGAATGAGTCAGAATCGTAAAGACTAGAAATGAATCCAATTACAGATTGAACAACAGCTGTGTCAAATGCAGTGCTGTCTGAACTCCCTCTCTCCACATTAGAACCATCAGTCTCTCTCATATCATTAACACAGGTCACTTCCATTTGAGGTACATTGAGTGATAACATTTCTTGTGCATATTGTAGTTGCTGAAAATCTAAGTCAACATTGGCAGAATCATCATTCAATTCAGTACCACTAAATTGTTAACTTGTCGAAGCATTCACATTCTTGTCATGCTTTTTAACATGTACTCTGAAACTGTTTTCGAAAACTTCCTGCCAAAGCAAGACAAATAACGACAGACCATATTGTTTTCAGCAATTGTGAACTATCACAAAATGTGCTAAGAACGCCTCACTTCCTACAAACTGCTTCTTTTTCTTGCACCCAGAGCACACAAACATTTTCAATAAGCTTAGTAAAAACAAAACAAAACAGTGGAAAACTACAAGAAATACATTGAAAATACAATGTAGAAACACAGGATAGAGGTTACAGGTAAAATCACAGGAACCCAAGATTACATTTAAAGATTAATAACACTAATAAGTACACTATGCTAGCATAGCCAAGAAGGAATTTACACCTTCAAAATTTTTATCTTCTTGATATTGAACTTTACAAACAGCTATCTGCAGGAGTTGCCACAGATATTGGGCTTCTGGAGCCTAGCCACAGTTGAGGACCAAAGTTGTCTTGTAGCACACTTCGACTGCTGAGAGGAGAATCCCCATCTTCCATGCATTAATGTCCACTATGACATAGGGCGCCCTCACCTTGCCATCATCTTCTTGGACAGCAACATATCGTTAAAGTGGGGCTTTCAGCTTTACATGTCTGTCATTCCTATCCTTGATGACTTTCTCAAATTCACCTGCACCCCGAAAACAAGTGAAATTAAAATCCAATTGAAAAAACATATGCACACTGGCACATAATGCCCAAATCAACAAAAAATATGCATAGATTCAGAGAATTTAACGTCAGGGTTTAGTAGCCCCCCTTCCCAAATTTTACACCCTTTATACAGAAATTAATAAATATAGAGTTTGGCTAAGTCTAGCCATAATTGTATTAACAGCAAGTGTGTTAAAATATGCCAAACTTACTTGTGTCATCAGCAGGACAAGATTCTATTTTCTCAACAAGATCTTTCTTATCCTTCCTGTTCAGATTTGACTTGAGACCCATGGCAAATGTGAACACTGACTCCCTGAAGGTTGTCCAGTTTTCAAAGAATGAACCAGACGTCTTTTAGACACATATGCATCTTGTCCACATTAGGAAGGACTTCAAAATCATCCACAATCTACGATATCAAGAAAAACTTCCAATCAGAAACTGAAAACTCAAGTTGCTAAAATCAAGAAAATAGAAAAACTGTCTTACCAGCTGGAGTGAGGAGGGCATGAGAAGGATGTTATTCCAGTTCTTCACGTACTGAAAAGGAGCATACTCAGGATTTCCATGCAACTCCATCAGTCGTGGCACAGCACAGACCCTCCAATGCTGCCGAACTTCGTCTGCTCGTTCTCTGTTACGAAGCAGCCACTCCTTTGACCGCAGCTGATCATCAGCAAATGTAACTGGAAGTAAAAAAAAAAAAAACACCCAGTGAAAAGAACTCATAACACATTGCAATGTATTGTTGCGTAGCTGACACCCGCGTAGCGGCCCCCCATCCTCCCACCCTGACACACCCCCACGACCCCTACCTAGCGATACAACACTGGTGGCAGCGGTGAGATTGGGTTAGTCGGGCTCGTGTTCACGGCGCCTAGGACTAGGTCGAGTAGTTGGTGGTAGCTGCCGTCGCCTGCCCCCGAGCGCCGCTGCTGGTCCGGATTGTCCCTGCCTCCCGCCGTCTGCAGTTCCAGCCCTCTCAGCGACGAAGGCGTCGTGCTGACCGGACCCAGATACTACATGCACTTGGTTCCCGACTCCACTACCGCTTTGTCTCTGTCTCGTCCGTGACCCGTGACCTCCGCGGCCGTGATGGCTCCCCGGCGTCGCGCGAATGGTGCGCCGGCTCGCCCCCTGTGCCCAAGCTCCCCCGCGGCGTCGAGACCGCGGCGTCGAGACCGCCGAGCCGAAGCCGCTCGCCGTGCTGCACGTGATCGCCCGGCCCCTCCTCCGGCCCAAGCTCCTTCCCTGGACCCTGCGCCGGCCGTTGAGCGGCCCGTGCGGAGGCCAGCGACCCGCGCGGCCGTGGCTGCTGCAACCGCCGAGATCGAGGACGTCGTCCAGGTCCTGGCCCCGGCCGACCTGCGGGTGCAGCGGCTGCTCCCCTCGCCGACTCCGCGCCGGCACTCTCCTGTCCGGTACCCACGGTCCACGGAAAGTTCCACGGCCCCCGGGTCCGCCGCGTTCGACGACGAGGAGCCCGTCTACGCGCCGAGTCCTCGCCCTGTGCCGGTCATGACAGCCGTGTCGCAGCCCGGGTGTTCTCGCTGGTGTTCGACGGAGCGGCCTTTCGCCCCACCCGAAGCGAGGCCCTCTCAGCTCCGGAGTGCAAGCTTCCCCACCTACGATGGTTCCTCGGACTACACCTTCTACCGGGCGCCTTGGCGCCGGGCGCCTTGGCGGCCAGGCGACAGAGTGCCTGGTGATGGCGCTGCGTGAGCCGGCGTCGCACGTGCTGTCCACCCTGACGGCTGCGCAGATCGGCGTTTTCTGCGAGCTGGACGCGGCCCTCCAGACCAGGTTTGGCAAGCCCCGTCCCCGGAACCAGGCCGTGCAGGCCCTGAAGGCGGATCAGAGGCCGTCTCAGAGCCTCTGTGATATCGGCCTCCACGTCGACCTCGTCTGTCGGGAGGCGTACCGAGACGACCCGGAGATCGGTCGCAACGGCACCGTCATGGACAAGTTGATCCTCGACAACTTCCTGGCCGGGATCGCCGACCCCGGCACCAGGCGCCTCATCCTCCTCTCGCGGCCCGACAGTCTGGCGACCGCCCTCGCCATCGCCACCGAGCTGGAGGACGAGCCGCCCGTCAAGCGGATCCGCCAGGTCGAGGTGGCTGTCGAGGGCTCCACGGCTCCGCCGACCGCCACCGCCCTGCCAGCCGCCGCCGCCCGGCCGTCGCCCGCCCGGACTGTCACCGACGTCCTCGCGGCCCTCGCTGGCCTGCGGGCCGCCGCCGCCATCCGTGCTGCCGCTGTGGACAAGCCGCAGCCGGCGGCCGCCGGGACGGAGAAGAAGAACGGCCGCTCAGCCTTCAAGTGGACGGACGACGGCAAGCCCATCTGCTGGCGCTGCCACCGCCCTGGACATGTTGGCCGTGAGTGCGACCAAAGGCCGCCCTCGGACAACCGCCACGACGACCGCGGCAGGGGCCGTGACCGCGATGGCCCGTCACTCGGGAAACGACCGTCGGTCCCGACACTAGGGGAGACCCGGGGCCACGCCGCGAGTACATCCCCTGCCGTCTCTTCTGCTCCCGCACCACCACCACCACCTCCGGCGTTCCCGTCTGAGCCGCTCAGCTTGGTCGCCCCCGTCATCGTCCTCCCCATCGACGGCGTCTTCTGCATGACCGTCCTGGACACCGGTGCTGTCGTCTCCCTTGTGCGCCGCGGCCCCTCCCTGGTCCTCCTCCCCCGCCTTCGGCTCCGCGGTGTGTCCGGCACTGTCGTCCCGGCCTACGGTCCCAGGCGGGTCAAATTTCGATTCGCCCCTGTTGGCGTCGAGTGGGACGTGTTCGAGACTGACATGCCCGAGGACTGTGGTGCCTTTGGACCGGGAGTGGCCCGCTGCAGCTGCAGCTGCCGACAGCCTCCCTATTGACCGAGGACCGCTTTCCCCCACCCTCACATCGTGGCCTGACCACCTACGCTTCGGTCTTGTGCTTGACCCGGAGCCGCGCGCGAACGCCCCTTCCTCAGAACGCAGCGCCATCCGCATCCAACCGGGTGTCGTTCCGTGTGTTCGGGAGGTGCTCAGGCTGACGCTGGAGAACCCGACACGGCAGGCGCTCGTGATTCCGCGCCACGCCGTCATCGCCGAGGTGTACTTGGTCGCCTTGGGGCCGGACCCTCCCCCGCATCCTGGCCGGGCCGCCCCACCTCCAGTGGCTGTGAGTGCGCCCGTCCGACGGGCTGAATGTGACCGTGCTGCACTCCCAGCCTCGGTTCCCCTCCCACCAGCTCTCCAGGACCTGCTGGATAGAGCGACGGAGCTGGACCCCGAGCAGCGCCGGAAAGCCGAGGCCTTCCTGCGGGAGTTCCACGATGTGTTCTCGAAGGACGGCGAATTCGGGTTCTGTGATCTGGTAGAGGTCACCATCGACACGGGCGACGCGCCGCCGATCGCAAAGCCGGCGCGCCCCGTCCCCATCCACTAGCGCGAGGAGGTGAGGAAGCAGTTTCAGTCCTACCTCGACGACGGCGCCATCGTCCCCAGCACTTCGGACTAGGCCTCCCCGCTGGTGTTGGTGAAGAAGAAGGACGGCACCCTCCGCGTGTGCTCGGACTACCGCATGCTCAACACCGTCATGCGAGGCACGGCCCTGCCGTTGCCCCGGGCCGACGTCCTCCTCGAACATCTTGGCGGTCATGAGCGGAGAAGGATCGGCACAAGACTGCTGTCATCGTCCCGGACATGGGCTTGTTCGAGTACGTCGTCCTGCCGTTCGGACTCAAGACCGCCCCTGGTATCTTCCAGTCGGTGATGCAGCGTGTGCTCCACGACCCCCGCCACCCGGAGAAACGGAGCCAGAGGTCCCTGGCACCGTGACCTCCGTGTACCTGGATGACCTGGCCGTCGCTGGACAGACGTTTGACGTCCTCCTGAAGCACCTGCGGCTAGTATTCCTGCGCATCCGCCGCTCGGGTCTGCTGCTCAAGCCCAAGAAGTGCTGCCTTGTCACACGCACCCTCAAGTTTCTCGGCCATGTCGTTTCTGCGGCCGGCATCTCCGTCGACCCCGAGAAGACCGCCAAGGTGCTGGACTGGCCGATTCCCACAGGACGACAACAAGTCCAGAGTTTTCTCGGTCTGTGCGGCTACTACCAGAACCACGTGGAGCACTACACCGAGCTGGCCCGGCCTTTGCAGCTGCTCACCCGGCTCAACGTCGACTTCGAGTGGACCGACGAGGCGCAGCGCTCCTTCGACGCCCTCAAGCAGGCCCTGGTCTCGGCTCCCATCCTGTCCACTCCCGACCTCTCCAAGGGCCCTTTCGTCCTGGACACGGATTGCAGCGCCCTGGCTCTCGGTGCTGTCCCTCTCAACTTCAGGACAGGGAGGAGAAGGTGACCGCGTACCACAGCCGCGCCCTTTCGTCGTCCGAAATGCGCTCGTGCGTCGCCATGCGCGAGCTGCTGGCGGTAGTGGACAGCGTTCGAAAGTTCCACCACTACCTTTCGGGGGTCTCCTTTTCACCATCCGGAGCGACCACTCGTCTCTCCAGTGGCTCCGCAAGTTCCGGAATCCTGAAGGCAAGCTGGCGCGTTGGATCGAGCGCCTGGAGTCGTACAACTACGAACTGGAGTACCACAAGGGCGCCCTCATGAGCCACGCCGACGCCCTGTCTCGGAACCCGAGCCCGACCGGCGAGCTGCGGCCCTGCACCGCCGCCTGCACCAAGTGCAAGCGGCTGGAGGAGAAAGAGCTCAAGTCTCGGGAGGACGTCCCCCACGTCACCATCTCCCGCTCCGCCGTGGCCCCCGCCCCGGAATGGTCAACCGACGAGCTGCGGGCCGCACAGAAGCTGGACCCCGGCATCAACACCATCCTCACCGCCCTCGCCGAGAGCAGCGTCCGGCCCCACCGTGAAGTGGCAGAGTCGTACAGCTGAGAGTCGCACTGTTTTTGGCAGCAGTGGGCCAGCCTGTCCGTTCGCTCCGGACTCTTGTACCAGCGCTGGTGCCACCCGACAGACCCCAGTCGCACCACGTGGCAGCTGGTGCTGCCCAGGTCTAAGGTGTTGGAAGCTGTGATGGTGTGCCACTGCTCCCCCGGGACCGGCAACCATTTCGGCATCACCAAGACCCTGGCCACGCTGCGAAGCCGTTTCCACTGGCCGGGCATGTACGACGACACGAGGGACGACGTCAACGCGTGTGAGACGTGCACCCGTAAGATTGGCCCCGCCGTGCGCACCAGAGCACCCCTCCGCGGCACCCTTTCCGGCGTCTGCCGCTCCAACTGGTACTGCGACCTGCTGGGGCCTCTGCCCCGTTTAACGACCGGGAATAGGTAAAGTCTCGTCGTAATCGACAGCTTCTCCGGCTGGCCCGAAGGCGATCCCCGTCGCCAGGATCACCGCGGACGCCGTGGCACGCGCCTTGGTGCGCCATGTCTTCACTCGCTACGGCGCCCCGCGAGTCGTGCACCCCGACCAGGGACGCCAGTTCGAGGCTCGACTTTTCGCCGAGGTCCTGGCCTTGTTCGGCATCAGGAAGAGCCGTTCCCTCGCTCTGCACCCGAGTTCCAACGGCAAGGTCGGGCGCTTCATGTGGGTCATCACCAGCCACCTCGCCCGGATGATCCGGTACGGCCAGCGTGATTGGGATGAGGTCCTCCCCCTCCAGCTGGGGCACGCTCCTGTTTCCCGAAGAGGAGGGAAGTGTTGCGTAGCTGACACCCGCGTAGCGGCCCCCATCCTCCCACGCACCGGCCGAGTGGACCCGAGCCCAGCCGAGCGGCCCCTGATAGTTGGCCCGACGGGTCCCAGGTCCCAGGCGACAAAGGGGGACTCGGGGCAGGGCAGTGCTAGTCTGGCGCTTCACGGTCCTGCTGCTTTCTGATTAAAACCCCGTTCCTAACTCTCCTCCTTGGTTCCTTGGCTCCCTGACACACCCCCACGACCCCTACCCAGCGATGCAACAGTATTTCAGCTATGTTACCTGCAGGTGGGGGAGGCTGTAAGTCACGTCTCCGTTTCTTAATTGATGGCAATGCTCCCTTCTTCCTCATCTTGTAATTGGAATTTTTTACTTTGTCTGGTAACTTGCCCTTGGCATACAATTGTTCAGGTCCTTCGGACTTAAGTGGTATATACCAGGTCTCTGCCTAAAGAGAGGGGAAAAAAAGGAGAAAAAAATCACTACCACCAACTTGCTCTACAAGACAACTTTACAAACCATCTGTGCTAAATAGTTACCTTCTCTTTGGGATAAATCGCAAGAATTTTCTCAACCATGGCAACATAATGAGCTGGAGTTGGGCTAAAGAGTGAGAGAAAGAAAACAATTCATTAGTTTGGCCACATTTGTGACAAGCAGACAGACTTCCACTTAACATAGTTCAAACTTACTTGGTAACAATGGAGAGCATCTTATTGGTGAAGCCAAGGTTAGTGTCCCTCTATCGTCTTCAGCTAGAAAGCCATCTTTCGTGTTACTCTTAAAAACTGCCGTGCACCACGGAATACTTTTGAATAATTTTTTGAATTCCTGTCAAAGAAAGAATAGTTAAAACAAACTGAAAATCATATGCTAAAGAAATGCTAGCAAAAGAACTGTAGCAAAAATAAGCAATTTTTTTTTTTTTTACTATTTAGTATTACAGTACATACAGTACATATTAGTAGCTGTCCTCTCAAGAACTTCAGCAGGAATTTTAACGAGAACTCTGGCTAAACTAATGTGCATGAATGTAACTCAATTCCAAATATTACAAGTCATAGGACTTAGAGGAACAAGGAAAATTGAAAGTGAACTTCAAACCCTCTCTAGCAACATTTCATTTCAGTCTGAGGTATTTTAAGCCAAAAATTCAGTATTTGAAAACCAAGTAAGACTCATTTTATAGTTCAAGCCAAGTAAGTGGATTAAGAAAAATAAATGTTAAAAACACACAATATAAACAGTTTTTTTTACAGAGATGGAATTTGACTGCAAATGTTTGAATTCATAATCAAATAGTATCACTTACCTTATGTAGCGAGGGCGAATTAGTAGTACTTTTGCTGTCAGGCGTTCCCACAGGTACTGAACCAGAACTCCTTTCACTGTCAGACCCTTCAACAAAGTCCTCAATTACAATTTGGATTGGTCGAGCCTGGGAAGCATTTCCAGTTGTGGCAGGCTTGTTACTAACATAAGGCAGAAACGAAGGATGCAAATCCTGCAACAAATCACCAAAAGATTAGTATCCCAAATCAATACACTAAATGTCTGAAGACAATTTTGTTACATGCACGTATCAATACATCACTAGCTAGATACAAATTCGCACACATTGTTGATACAATATTGACTCTAAAATGGATGCGACTTTGTCCATAGCTGTGCAGATATATTTCTAAGCACGTAACAAATTTGTCTTTTGACATTTAGTATGAACACTTCAATTCATTGCTTCAGGACCAATGTGAGTTAAATAGCTACTCAGTAAAAGCTTTGTGTATTTCTGAGCAAATCCCAGAGACATTCCAATGGAGAACTCTAAGATGGGGAGTATCTGCTGATGCTTCTAAGGTTAGCAGACGAGGGACATCAATGTCGAGAGCTAAACACAGAAAGAGCGGAAGAATAAGCTAAGCCCATCACAGACTAATAAAGAAGTGGCCCATTCAATACTTTGTCCCTCCCAATGCTATTACTGTCAACCACTTTTCTCTCCATTAGGTAGCAGCACCAAACAAAAACAAATGTGAAAGTACCACAAGTTAGACTTGCTATTTAAAGTTACTCTGGCTGACAGATGAAACACTGATTTGAACATTACACTGACATTTTGATCACAGAAAATCAGAAAGATACATAGCCTTCCTAAACAAGAAAACCAACACTTCAGGAGATAAAAACATTGACAGTCAAGAAAAAAAGTTCAAAGGAACCACAAACTCAAACCAAATTCGGTCCGAAATAGAAAGGGAAACTCACTTAACCCGAAATTCAGTGTACACAAACACTCCAAAACCTAACCTTAACCCCCAAAACGCGCAGAGAAAAAGCAAAATGCTTACCTCCCCGGTAATAGTAGGGTATTGTCGAATTTTTGTTCGTTGGCCGATCGGCTTCAAATTTGGCATTTTGGCGTCTTTTTTTAATTTCCGAACACAATAGGCTATGAAATCCGGCGATCCTAGCACTTCTAAATTTCACTAAATAACACGATATTCAAGGTTAGACTTAGCACATCGGACAGCTCTAGCAGACAACGAGTGACGATCGAATGATCACCCTTCTAATATAGCATGAGATAAATTGGGAGACACGTTACGCACTGAATTTGTGTATTATAGATTGGTTTCTCCCCATTTAACTCGGGTTAAATAGAAGGGTGAATCTTTGGGGAATACCATCAGTTTCTGGATGTGCTGGGGGGGGGGGAGGGAGATTCGTTTGTTGTCTGCTAGAGCTGTACTGTCCGGTGTACACAATCCAACCTTCAATATCGTGTAACTTAGTGAAATTTAAAAGACCCGTTCCAACTTGACACTGCAGGCACTCGCTGGCTCGCTCCGCTCTGCGACCACCGTCGGCCGACGCGACCACTCGGAGACTGACTGGGCTGGAGCCAGCAGCGTGACGTCACCAGCGTCCCCGCCAAGACTCGAAACTTTTCTTCGTTTAAGAATAACAGTTCTCACGGAAAGACAAAAGTGTTTCCCGTTGAAAACCCGCGCACTACTCGCACTGCTGCCACGAAACACTTCTCTGGGCCGCAGCCTTACCAGTGTCGGTGCCGGTCCCGGTCAACAATGGAGCCCCGTGACAACAGGGAGGGGTAAAAATACGAGCCAAAATAGTGTGACGTAATATCTGAACGGCCGGCCTTCAGCTCTCTCAGATCGGCTGGAATACCCTATGGGCGGGCAGCGACATTTCAGCGCGTTCCAAAATTTGCGTCCAAACAGGTAGGGTATTCCAGTGAACTCTGCAACGGAAGTCGGAAGTGGAAGAACGCGAAGAGGCGGGGGCGGGGGACAACTTACTTGCAAGAAGTGTGGCACCATAATAATCATCACCATAAATAACTGAAATTCAAACCTTCTCTTTGGTTCCTTTCAAGCGGATGCCATCGACGCTCGCTATTTTCTTTCACTTTTTGTCATCGTGTGAACGTGTGCTTAAAGGCAATAAGGCACAAACTTATCAAGATTTGAATTTGCCTCTCTCTGGGGCACTCGATCTCTGTGCTATTCATGCAAGGAGCTGACAGCGAGGCTATAGCCGTGCTATGACAAATTTTTCCACCACTTACGATTTCGAACTGCCAATAGCGAACGACGCCTTTCTCACGGCATCGATTAACGCAACGGGATGGCAGCGAGGCTACGGCAGTGCTATGACAAATTCACCTGACACTTGCATTTTCGTCGCCCAATAACATTGAAATATAAAACGAACGGCATTTATCACATTTTTATTACGAAAATCATATTCAGCACGCCATCTTCTTGATATTCCCATTTTGGTTTTTTTATTTTAAAATTATTGAATTTTTTTTAAATTAATTTTTCTTTGTTTTTATTCTAAACTTATTTTAAAATAAAACAAGGGTATGGTAAAAGTTTAATAATTTAAAAAAGAAATAACTATGGGGGTAAGCTCCAGGAGGGGTAAACTGTAGTATCTACTCAATTCGGGGATGGCTCGATTGGTGTAATGATAGATGACCTAAAAAGTTTCTTGAGTAAACCAAAGTATTTTTAAATATTTAGAAAATTATTGGCATGAGTTCGGGGATGGCTCGATTGGTCTAATGCTAGTTGACCTAAAAAGTTTTCTAATTAATCCAAGGTATTTTTAAATATTTAGAAAATTATTGGCATAAGTGGATACATACTAGAACATACCCCTCCTGGAACTTACCCCCCGTATTTTTAATTTTTTTTTCCGATTATTGTCGCATTAATACGATTTATTCCAAAATTCCGTCCTTTATGATTTAAAACAAAATAAAATAATAAATAAATGGGTAAAAAAATTGTTAAAGCGTAGAAATTAATTTTATTTTACTGATCAATTTAAAATCATTTAAAGAAAATTACCTATGCACTTTTATTCGCGGAGCGAGTTCGCGAGCGATAGCTCGCGAGCTCGCGTAGCGCCACTCATAGGCCTGCCAGAATGCGCGTCTGTTCGGACCACATTTGCCAAAGACCAAATCTGCACCCTGGCGGGTCAGAAGACCTAGCTCATCCACTTTTCCCTGTCCCACTATTCTCCGTTCCAACTTTCTCCGTCCCACCTTTCTCCGTCCCAAATTTCTCCGTCCCATCTTTTTCTCCGTCCCACTTTTCTCCGTCCCAGTTTTCTCCGTCCCAATATTCTCCGTCCCACTTTTCTCCGTCCCACTTTTCTCCGTCCCACTATTCTCCGTCCCATCTTTCTCCGTCCCAAAAAACAGGCGGAACACAGATGTTCTTAGATTCTCCTGTCTGTTCGCCTTTATCCATTTTTTCTCCGTCCCACTTTTCTCCGTCCCACTTTTCTCCGTCCCACTTTTCTCCGTCCCAATATTCTCCGTCCCACTTTTCTCCGTCCCATTTTTCTCCGTCCCACTTTTCTCCGTCCCAATATTCTCCGTCCCACTCCGGCCCATTTTTCTCCGTCCCATTTTTCTCCGTCCCAATATTCTCCGTCCCACTTTTCTCCGTCCCACTTTTCTCCGTCCCAATATTCTCCGTCCCATCTTTCTCCGTCCCAAAAAACAGGCGGATCACAGATGTTTTTAGATTCTCCTGTCTGTTCGCCTTTATCCATTTTTTCTCCGTCCCACTTTTCTCCGTCCCACTTTTCTCCGTCCCACTTTTCTCCGTCCCAATATTCTCCGTCCCACTTTTCTCCGTCCCATATTTCTCCGTCCCACTTTTCTCCGTCCCACTATTCTCCGTCCCACTTTTCTCCGGCCCATTTTTCTCCGTCCCAATATTCTCCGTCCCACTTTTCATTTTCCTCCGTCCCACTTTTCTCCGTCCCACTATTCTCCGTCCCACTTTTCTCCGTCCCACTATTCTCCGTCCCATCTTTCTCCGTCCCAAAAAACAGGCGGAACACAGATGTTCTTAGATTCTCCTGTTTGTTCGCCTTTATCCATTTTTTCTCCGTCCCACTTTTCTCCGTCCCACTTTTCTCCGTCCCACTTTTCTCCGTCCCAATATTCTCCGTCCCACTTTTCTCCGTCCCAATATTCTCCGTCCCACTTTTCTCCGTCCCACTTTTCTCCGTCCCAATATTCTCCGTCCCACTTTTCTCCGTCCCATTTTTCTCCGTCCCATCTTTCTCCGTCCCACTTTTCTCCGTCCCACTTTTCTCCGTCCCACTTTTCTTTTCTCCGTCCCCTCCGTCCCACTTTTCTCCGTCCCACTTTTCTCCGTCTCACTTTTCTCCGTCCCAATCCGTTCCATTTTCTCCGTCCCACTTTTCTCCGTCCCATTTTTCTCCGTCCCATCTTTCTCCGTCCCACTTTTCTCCGTCCCACTTTTCTCCGTCCCACTTTTCTCCGTCCCACTTTTCTCCGTCCCACTTTTCTCCGTCCCACTATTCTCCGTCCCATCTTTCTCCGTCCCAAAAAACAGGCGGAACACAGATGTTCTTATTCTCCTTCTCGCCTGTATCTGTTTTCTCCGCCTTTATCCATTTTTTCTCCGTCCCACTTTTCTCCGTCCCACTTTTCTCCGTCCCACTTTTCTCCGTCCTTATATTCTCCGTCCCACTTTTCTCCGTCCCACTATTCTCCGTCCCATCTTTCTCCGTCCCAAAAAACAGGCGGAACACAGATGTTCTTAGATTCTCCTGTCTGTTCGCCTTTATCCATTTTTTCTCCGTCCCACTTTTCTCCGTCCCACTTTTCTCCGTCCCACTTTTCTCCGTCCCAATATTCTCCGTCCCACTTTTCTCCGTCCCAATATTCTCCGTCCCACTTTTCTCCGTCCCACTTTTCTCCGTCCCAATATTCTCCGTCCCACTTTTCTCCGTCCCATTTTCTCCGTCCCATTTTTCTCCGTCCCACTTTTCTCCGTCCCACTTTTCTCCGTCCCACTTTTCTCCCACTTTTCTCCGTCCCACTTTTCTCCGTCCCACTTTTTTCTCCGTCCCACTTTTCTCCGTCCCACTTTTCTCCGTCCCAATATTCTCCGTCCCACTTTTCTCCGTCCCATTTTTCTCCGTCCCATCTTTCTCCGTCCCACTTTCTCCGTCCCACTTTTCTCCGTCCCATTTTTCTCCGTCCCACTTTTCTCCGTCCCACTTTTCTCCGTCCCACTTTTCTCCGTCCCAATATTCTCCGTCCCACTTTTCTCCGTCCCATCTTTCTCCGTCCCATCTTTCTCCGTCCCACTTTTCTCCGTCCCAATATTCTCCGTCCCACTTTTCTCCGTCCCATTTTTCTCCGTCCCATCATTCTCCGTCCCATGTTTCTCCGTCCCACTTTTCTCCGTCCCACGATTCTCCGTCCATTTTCTCCGTCCCACTATTCTCCGACCCACTATTGTTCAACCCTGTACATACCTATACATGTCACTGACATGTCAGTTTCATGTCACTGACGTCACTACCATGTCACTTGCATGTCACTTTCATGTCACTTTCATGTCACTATCATGTCACTTGCATGTCACTTAGTCATAATCATGTCACAAGCGTGCCAACGTAACGGCTCTTCTGGACAATAATTCGCAGGAATTCGCCCACTTTTCTTCATACCACCTTCCTCCATCCCATATTTCTCTGTCCCATCTTTCTCCGGACCACTATTCTCCGTCCCACTTTTCTCCGTCCCACCTTTGTCGTCCCCTTCTTCTCCGTCCCACCTTTCTCCGTCTCATATTTCACTATCATAAATTTTTGTTCCAGCCTAAGACCCACCCTGACAAAGCAACTTTCTTGAAATCCAATGATTTAATCTGAACGCTTTGTTTCTATTACGCCAATCACTTAACCCATCTAACGACCCAATTATTTTAAGTTGCCACCCTTCTTTAGAAGACCTTCGTTAAAGATTACAAAACCATACTGCTTTCAAATGACATGGGTTTAAAATTGAGTTTGTCTCATGTAATATCTTTTTATTTACTCACCAGCACCGCCAGGAGTAAGTCAGCATTGCACAGACCACAAATTCATAAATCACTTCATATGTCTGGCTGCTGCCACTGACACTGGTGCTATTGAAAATAAGTCTAATCACACTTCTGTTTCACTTTACTTTGACACCCCACCCAGCTAGCTTCAGTTAAAATCACAACACTGTGTCCCCTTCACTTGAAAGAACCCGCACCACCGTTAAAAACGTTTGACACTTCCTGAAAATGAGACAAAACAGAAACAAAGGTGCAGTAACGTTTTACAGTAGTCCAAAATGGTATTATTAAAAAGAAACTCAAAACAAATGCCGATTAAAGGTCAACCAAAATAAATTGGGATCTTTAAACAGAAGCCATCTTTGTTTACTACCGGCCGGAAAGTCGACCCACGGTCACCTCGACTGTGGTAAAAGCAGACAAAAGCCTACGTTTGATCCATTCCCTGCCTAACGTCACCTAGCAGCCGACAGCAAAGCAGAAGAGTAACAAAAATTATCTCCCCGAAATTTTCTCGTACACAACAACAAAATTGTAATAAATGAAATTTTTTAAACTATCTGTTGTGTTCATTGTTCGATGCTGATGATTGTTCGATCACAAACGCATTCTTCATTTATCATCGAACAGGTCGCAAGTCGAGTACAAACACATCAAATTTTTCATCCTTAACGGGGTTTGTTTTTGTTTTCCTCGTGAACCTAACCGTATAAAAAACATGTTCAATTTTTCACGTGTTTCCATTTCAACTGACTAAAGATGTCATTTCGTTGTGTATTGTCGGATGAAAACTACGCTCCTGAGCTGCACTGAAGGCAAACTTTTGTTGACAACACAGCACAAATAAAAACAAGACGTTCTGCAAACTTGCATGTTCAGAGTCAAAGCTCAGCAAGAAAAGCTGGTACAATAACAAAATGCCAGCAATAACCCTCCAAAGAAAAACACAACAAACTAAGGTAAGCTTCTGCCATCCTTCCCCTCAGTTTCTATTTATTATCTGTCTATCATTTCCTTGTATATTTTCTAGCCTCACAGAAGCAATGTTTTTGTTAAACATAGTCACACAATATTATTTCTATTCATTTTCCAGTATAACATGGCACTTGGCATCAGCTGATAAGCCACTTTTGTCTTTGCCACTATCCTCCCTCACACATTCCACCGTCCCAGTTTTCTCCCGTCCCTCTGTTCTGTAGAGCTCGCGAACTCGCTCCGCGAACGTAAGGGGATGGCCAAACCCAGGAATTGGCCAGCAGGCCAATACACTCCCCATGAATGGTTGTCACAGCACGGCTGTTTACTAGTTTATACCAGAGATAAAGAGAAAAATATTTATCTGCCGTTACGAGTTGCAGTGTTAGCTAGGAGGAGACACTGTTGACGCCCGCGGAATTTTTCATACCGGGAGGTGATTCATTACCTAGCCTCGCTCCGGGTGTTGCTTTACTTGCACCACCCTTTGTAGTGCAGGTGCCCGATAGTCCGTTCGCTGTAAAAAAGGAGGGGGCGATCTCTATTAACCTAACCTAACGGGGCGAGGGACCTCGTTTGTGGGAGCACCCTACAACAAACGAACTTTAGTCTACCCTCACCATGAGGTCCAGCGTTTGTGGCCGCTGGGAGAGAAGATCCCTCTGCAAATAGAGCAACACCCGGAGCGAGGCCAGGAGATGGGTCACTTTCCGGTATGAAAAATTCCGCGGGCGTCAACAGTGTCTCCTCCTAGCTAACACTGCGACTCGTAACTGCGATTTATATTTCTCCCCGTATCTCTAGTATAAATAAAAATGTATGGGTATTTTTCTTAAAACGATTTTAAATTGACAAGTAAAATAAAAATAATTTCTACGCTTTAACAATTTTTCCACGCATTTTTTTTATTTTATTTTGTTTTAAATCAGAAAGGACAGAATTTTGGAATAAATCGTATTAATGCGATAAAAATCGGAAAAATACATTTAAAATACAGAGGGGTAAGTTCCAGGAGGGGTATGTTCTAGTTATTTCCCGCAAAGGTTCACCTAATTAATCTGAATTATTCAAAGTTATTTATAGTTGTTTATAATTTTTTGGAATTAAAGAAAATATTGGCAAGGTTAGGTTAGGTTTGGCAAGGTTAGGTTGGGTTAGATTTTCTTTCGTAATTCTTATTAATTATAAATAACTATAAATAATTTAGAATAATTTAAAATAATTCAGAATAATAAGGTGAACTCAAGCCAATAATTTCCTAAATATTTAAAAATACTGTAAGGTAGAGGAGGCGGAATAAGGTAGTCGGGGAGTTTGGGTTTAGCTGTGTATTGACTCCAAGAGAGCGTCTCACAGAATGGCACTGCTCGGTGAGCGGTGCCTGTTTTTATAGGCCCAGAGAAGATGAAGGAGGAGTGAAAGGTGGTGGGGGTCTAGCCGTATCAACAATGCGTCTAGCGGCTAGATGGCGGCACCTTACAATGCTAGTCGTGCTACTAGCCAACAGAGGGCGACACGGTATAAAGATGGCGTCTAGGAATGTAAACAAAGAAAAGGGTTATGTAGCCCATGGTATTCCTTTTAAGACCCTTACAACTTGAAAATCTTACACTTCATTTTAAATTCTGATTCCATTTCAGTAATGCGTTACAACAAATCAAACCGATCTGTATTAAAAATCTGCCTAAAATTTGCTAAATCATATTCAATGATCCTGAAATAATCCCATTTACACCTTGACACGACTACGTGCTGGTGTAGGGTGTCCAATCCCAAACCCCAAAGCTTCCATGTTCAAACAAAAATGAACATAAAGAAATTGACTGAATCCTTGACACACTGTGTGCTGAGTTGAAATCTATACGACGCGCGTGTTATGGCCAGTAACACGCTTTTCACATGACTAACTCTCCTACAGTCGAAGGTTGCCTATGTCACTTCGCCGCAGAAATCACTCTCATAGATTCACTCCAATTGGGAATTAGTGTTAAAGATGTCTTGCGTTGATTTCGAAGATCTCGAAGAAGCGATGCAATCCTGCTGTGATGCAAGAAATATTAACTGCCATTCCCGTGAACTGAAACACAAACATGCCTGCACTGTATTTTTGTTTACATACATTAACCTAACCTGTTTCCAGGTTATGGTGCCTACGCCTTGGTGCCATGCTGACCTATCACCCACTATTCTGACCTATTTGCTTACAAACTAACTTACACACTAAATTATTCTAAGGCACCTTTGAAACTAACTAAAAGTTTTTACCGAAAAGTTGTCCAATCATCGACGCTACTTAACTTATATCGCTTTCCTCCCCTCCAAATTGAAAAGACTGCATCTCCGTAGAGTTGACTGTGTGTCGTCTGCTACTCTGCTGTGTGTGCGTTGTCAGCGTCGATGTTCTGACGCCCTTGTATAGGCTGGTCGATGAGTTGTCTCTCGGGCAGCTGCCCACGGAGTAATTGGTCCAGTGACAGCTCGGAGAGACCAGGTTCCTTGGCTCGATTCCCGGCTGGTCCCGGTGAACTCGGCCTTGGGACCCCCGTGGTGAAAGTCCACAGGTCCACTTTGTTGTTACATAGTTGATGCATTCCCGAATATCACAATTAGTGTTGTTGTTATGTGGTTGATGCGCCTCCCGAAGCGGATTCGTTTCGCATTGGATGGTCGAAACTGATACCGTTATGGGCAACTAGGGTGACATTGCCGTCGCAATTACACTATGTCGCTAACTTCGCTGGTCAAGATGCGACCAAGAGTAGCCGTTGCTAAAGGTGGCAACGCTACTTATCCCTGATCACCCTTTTTGCACCAGCATGTCAAAACTCTAATTTGCTACCCCTCGTCAATTTTTTTATGGTTGTTTGTCCTTTTGAAAGAACTTCCAACGCTTGTCATTAAACTTTATCGAGCTATTTCGCCAGAATTCTAGACGCCCAAAACGCTAAATTCTCCGTTTGCAGTGAGCCTTTTGAATTTTTGGCTCCATATTCGACACCTTCAGTATGAGAAACTTATGTGTACACGAAACTTTTATTTGGAAACACTAAACTGACTACCGTGGTCGTATCCGTATCCCGTAGGGGAACTCCCTTATGTAACGTTTAGGTCTCCAGAAATTACGTAACATTTCCGCACTCCGTTCGGCCAATTTAGTTTCACTTTTGGCCTGCGCATTTCTCTTTTAAAAGCAAAAATTGGTTCAGTCTACGGGGTCCTTTCGACTTTAGGACCTACCCCTGTCTGTCCGTCTGCTACCCGTCCGTTTGGCCTAGCTCGAGCGCAGACACCTGACGTTTGCTTTCTCTTTCCGGCTTTACTAGTTGGAACATATTAAACTGCCCGTACCAGTTATTTACCTAATTTCAAGCTGGGCCACTACTTTGGCAATATGTGCGACAGCCTGCCCTGGTTTTAAGTGGGGGATTTGGACGAAGTGCCCGAGAGGCTTGTGCAGCTAGTGGACTTAATGGGTGCTGCGCCCCACGAAATCGAGCGTCCTGCGCCCCTACCCCGCGAGTTACCTGTTCCCATTCCCCCTGCCATGAAGGCTGTACTGGACGGCCTCCCCTGCCGTCCCCTGCAACGTGTGCCAGCAGGGCACCGACGGCGTCACTTACGCCGCAGCGTTCCCCGGCTTCTGCCCGGGCCTAGGCGATTCCATCAGGGGGTGGCAACAGCGTCAAAGCGCCTGGTTCCATGCGGTAGCGAGCTGAAATTTTACGCAAATAGTTCGTATTATAACAATGAGGCCAGCTGTGCTTGAGACTTGCAATTGAGATATTAGCACAGGTTATGCCTTGGAAGCTGCTAATATGCATCGATATATGAATTTTCACGTGTCCTTCCTGAGTTATATGGGTCGCAAATCTTGTCTACGATTCTGCGTTTTCACAGAGATTTGCCCTTTGGCACGAAGTATCCACCATTTTACGCAGTAAATATGAGTAAACTAGTAATATAAGTATCCTACCGAATGTAAAACGTACTCCTCTATCGAATGAAACCAACCCGGAGCGAATCGGATCATTAGTTTTGAAGATAATTTGAATATATTAGAGCGCTACCGCATGGAACCAAGGCCCTCGCACGTAGTTGCTTCCCCCTGATTCCATCAACCGCCTCCACCCTTGGGCGTACGGCCCCATCGCCGAGTTCATGTGCCCGAGCCTGCCGCCAGGGAGGTTCCTGGCGTCCAGGCAGCACCTCTGACTCCTGTCCTGGCGGCTCGTACGTTAGTGCTTGTCTTTCCTGCCAGCGTGCCCGACTACCCGTCCATGGTGAACGTGAGTTTTTTTTTATATTTAAAACTATCAACCCTATTATTACTCACCGTGTTTGGTTCCTACTTATAGCTCTGCAGCATGTGTGCACGTCCCCACACCTGCTTCCCGTTTAATGGCATTATTATGCCTGGTGCGTGGACTCTAAACTTAATGCGTGTTTTCACCCATGACTTCCTAAGGCGCCGCCCCCGCTGCTTTGCCCGCGGGCCCGATTGCCTCGGGAATTGCTTTGTGAGTTCCTGATGACGCTGCCTGCTTTTACTTCACTTATACCCACATAGTATCATGTCCTCCTTACTTTCCAGAGAATTCTGGAAGACAATGTAGACCCCGCCCTGAATGAAGACCACTTGGGTATCTACTTTTAACAACCCAGAATTTTAGTTCCTCACCTTAATCTTCATACCCATTTATTTTGACTGTGTTTGTCACTTTTCTATCTATATCATGTATGAAGTCTTCTTTTTACTTATTTATTGTCATTATCTGTCCTGATCAGCACAATTTGTTTTACTCCTTATAATTCTTTCCAGCTGATTAACAAATGCACGCTTCACAAATTTAATGAACTTGTTCTCAACTTAATTGCTCCCAGCATTCTCCTCTTCCTCCAGCTGGCCTTCCACATGCATATAACTTTCTTCCTCTATTCCTAATAAACACCAATTCCTCCAAAATGTCTCCTTTCCTCTTGTCCTCTTCCATCACCAACTCCAGCTTGCTCACCTCCTCTTCCATTTCATCAAACATCTTGTTCTCACACTCAATGTTCGCATACTCCACAAAGTCCACTTTCTTCTCTTCCATAACTAACTCCAACTTGCAAATTTCCTCCTCCATCTCACTAAACATTTTACGTCCAAACTCACTTTCCACTTCTCCAACTGTCCACTTATGTTCTCCTTCCCACAAATTGTCCAATTCTTAATATCTTTCTTCTAACTTCTGCTCCTCCAACTTAATGCCTCTTCGCTCTTGCTGCTCCTTCCTCTCTGTGCTTGGCGCACCAGGTGGGTGCAGTGCAACCTTACTGCGTCCACACCGGCCCTCTGCTTCTCCTGCTCCGGGAAAACTTTCTGCTGCTGGCTCCTCTTCACTTGCAGCTCTGGTCGCTGGAACGGGTCCCTCCACAGCTGCGGCGGCCTTCCCCTCCTGGCTGCTGGCGGTGCTGCGGCCGTGGACGTCGCTACTCCGCGGCTCCGAAGTTCCTCAGCCCGGAACAATGCGGCCAGTGGTGACTGCTGCGTCTGCGCTGCTTCCTCTTCGCTCTTGGTTTTCTTTGGGATCTTGAACTCCTCGGTCCTCGCTATCCTGATTCTCGGTGCCATCGATGTTGTCTGGGCAGACGCTATCTCAACAATGGCCCTTGGCGACGCCTTCCCGTCACACCCCGCGTCGATACTCCCAGCATTCTTCTTGCGGCGAACAGCGTTTTTGAATTCTCGCGGCCGTTGTCGGTTTGGTGTCGGCGGTTAGCGAATCGCTCCGGCCGTGACTCGGTTCGCTCGGTGTGATCCACCCTGCCGTGCACCGGCTGTTTACATCACAAAAGTGAGCCATGCCGCCGTCACCAGCTCTTTGTCGGAATTTTGCGGAGTATAAGCAGCTAACTTATCAATATGAACAATCAGTTGTTTATGTGGTGGCGCTTCGTCTCTGATCTGTGCGTTACCATCATTTATAATATCCTCGACCGTGAACGGTCCTAACCAAGGTGAGGTCAACTTTCGCATCAGACCCTGCTGTGTGTTTTTCTTAAAATAATATACTGTCCCCTACTTTGAATGGAGACAGCATTGCATTTTTGTCATAATGTTCTTTCATTCTTTTTGCGGCTTGGATTTTCGACTGCCTAACTATGTCGTGAATTTTTGTCAACGCATTTCTGACAAAAGAAGGATGTGCATCTCTATGACGACTCCAATCTGCCTGAGAAGGTGGAGCCCCTCTGTCCATTTGCAGTGGAGTCCGCATTGGTGCTCCGAACATGATCTCATAAGGAGAGCACTTCGTAACCTCATTTGGAAGGCTACGATATGCTTGTGAAATGGAAGGTAAATATTCTGGCCATGTCAATGGATTATCACCTATCAACATTGCTAACTGTAACTTTAACGTTCTGATCCACCTTTCTGCCTTGCCATTGGCCTCTGAGTGTTTGACTGGAGTTCTAAATTTCTTGATTTGATACAAATAAGCTACTTCTCGCATTGTTTCAGATAGCATATTCTTCCCTTGATCTGTCATCATAGAAATTGGTGAGCCAAAGACGGAGAATACATGGGTAATTAAGGCTTTGGCCACCTCTGGTGCCTTTTCACCACGCAGTGGTACAACTCCAGGCCAACCAGAAAATGCTTTTACTGCAATAAGAATGTGAGTATAACCTTCAGAGGTTTCTTTAAATAGTCCTGCTAAATCTTCGTGCCATCTACCATGGAGTACCCCATCCTGAAGTATTTTCATTGGTGGTTTCACTCTATTTTGAACTCCTTTAAATTTGTTGCATATTATGCAATTATGAAGACACCACTGAATGTCATTTTGCATTCCCGGCCACCAGAAACTTTTGCATGTGTGCCACTGTTTTATGTATTCCAAAATGGTTGACCTCCCCTAACTGCTCATGGTAGTGCTTTACAGTATTCTGTACATGTTTTGACGGCAATACTAACTGGTACTCATCTCTTTCAGGATCTCGGGTGATATGTGCGAACTTCCTGAACAACAAACCATCCTTCACAACAAGAGATCTGAATTGATGCCACAACGGTCTAGTTTTGTTACTATATCCAACAATATCTTAGAAATCAGGGCGTTTGCCTTCCTGTACTGGTGTGCTGCAACCATTATTGGCATTATATCCTTGTCAAGTCTTTGATCTCTCCTTAGTTGATCTGGATCTATGCCTTCAGCTATGGTAGTTCCCCAGTTAATCATAACATTCTCCACTGACACAGGTAAAGTTCTAATACTATCTATACCAGCAACTCTACTTGGTTCGCAACCGCTTTTGAGCCCGTCCCGACACGTTTCTTTAGAAACGGCAGGAGCCGGGCTTATAGTCTGATGCCGCATGTTCGTTCGGGCGGACGTATGTTCGCCGACTTATCGTTCATAGAAAAACTTCAAATTTTGAGGATCAACTACTTTTTTAACGTAGAATCACGTGCGGTGGCAACAATTTTCGATTTGTATCGCATTTTTGATAAATGGAAATTTGTCTGTTTTTGTTTTTTGAGGTTAGGGTTGGCCGCCGCGCGCACACTATTACCATCGCGGCGCGCACAGGGACGGGCTCAGGTTAACGATTTTAATCGTAACAAATACATCTGCTATCGGGCACATCTACGGAGACTTGAGGCGGGGGCCGAAGGCCCCCGCAAACGCCGCCGGCAACCAAGCTGGCCAAGTCCCCCTGTCAATCCGAGGTGCCGGTGGAGCGCAGCGGAACTGGCACCGAGGATGACGGAAGGGACGGGCCAGCTTGTTAGTCTCAACCTTATTTACATTGAATGAGAACTCAGGCATGCACCATTCATTTACATTATTTTCTATCAGCCAATCCCTCAACTGAATTAAGGCTATTCTGACTTGTTCAGACGTTGGTTTCTGAAAATATCTCAACTTTGTGATAACATTAACAATTATTCTCTGCCCTCTTCTTACAGGTACAATTCCTGGACAGTTTCTACAAGTGTGAATGAATTCTTCTTTAACATTGAAACAATACTCAATATCTTTGGCAAGTCCTGCTCCCATGTTACCATCCAAACTGACAGCATGAATAATGGGTAAGCTAGAACTGCTATCAAAAATTGATCCTTCTTTAGGGACAAGGTTAAAATTATTGTTGCATTCTATCATGACATTTCCATTCTTTCCTTCCCTTTCTTCAACAGTTGTACACCGGACTGCTGCTATTTCTTCTCTTTCCTCTATTCTTGCACATTTAACGCAATTTTGATTACAGGGTCTCTGAGGTCTACGACTGAGGGCATCCGCATGGCCTATGCTAGTTCCTTTTACATAAACAACCTGGAACTGATATGGTGCTAACTTTTCAAGCCACCTTGCCAACATTCCAGCAGGATTATTGAAACTTCTTAACCGCTGCAATGCAGCGTGATCTGACTTCACCACAAACGGTGCTCCTGCTAAATAATGGTTGAATGCTTTTACTGACTCTACTAAAGCTAGAAGTTCACGGTGAGTTGCACAGTAATTTCTTTGAGCTACGTTTAATATTTTTGACCAATATGCTAAAGTTACGTCTTGGCCGTCCTGCTCTTAGCTTAGAACTGCCCCAAGGCCAGTTAGGCTGGCATCTGAAGTTAAAGTGAATGGCCCTTTAGTTACATCAGGTGTTCCCAACACTGGAGGTGTTGTGAGCAACTGTTTGATTTTACCGAAAGACTCCTCACATTGCCGAGTCCAATCAAAATTTATTTTTGACCTCAGCAGTCCATACAAAGGAGCTGCTGCTGTTGCCAGATGTGGCACATATTTAGTATAGTAATTTACTAACCCTAACCAAGATCTTCATTCTTTTTGGTCATTTGGCCTTGCCCAATGTAATATTTTATTGACTTTATTGTCATCAGTCTTAATCCCTTGTTCTGATAATCTATGTCCCAAATATGAAATTTCTTTCTGAAACAACTCACACTTCTTTGCTTTCAACAGATGCTCTCACTATGTTAAACAATGCCTCTAGGTGCTGCAACATGACCTCAACGTTATCCCCTGCAATACAGACATCATCCAGGTAAACTGAAACTGTATCACCCAAATCATTTTCTGGGTTAGGCCCTTTAGCTGGTGTTATGAGTCTGTCAGTAACACACTGGAATGCTCCTGGTGCGGCTGACAACCCAAAACTCAGCCTGGTAAACTCAAACTGCCTACTTGGCAAACCCAAGTCTTCTGGTAATTATTATAGCCGTTTTTGGCTAGTCATCTGGATAGATTTCTAAGTTATGATAACCATGAGCCAAATCAAATGCATGATACAGTTTCTTTCCTCCCATATGCCGCACCAGGTCCTGCACCCTTGGAATAGGTGTAGCAGGTACTCTGGTGACAGCATTAAAAGCTCTTTAATCAATACAGACTCGAACCTCTCCAGTTTTCTTCATAACACAAAGAATGGGAGAAGCCCAAGCTTATTGACTGGGCACAATTGCGCCTTGTTGCAAGTACTTAAGAATAGTTTCTTTCACAGCTTCCCTATAATGTATAGGAACTGGTCTAGAAATCTGCTTAATCGGCAGATGTTCTCCGGTGTCTATTCTAAACTTTAGCCATGGACATTTACCAAAAGTGGTGTTGTCCTTTGCAAATACGTCCGAATGTTTTCTGAAAAGATTTTCCAAAGCCTGTTCTGATTTAAGTTGAACTCTTTGCATCTATCTGCTAACTCTTGCAAATCCTTAGGTAATGGTTGATCTTCTGAAATAACATTCTTAGGCCTATCACCATATTCAGCACCCTTAAACGGTTTAGTTTCGTGCTCCACATAAGTAACCAACGTAGGAATTTCTTCCTCACTTTGTTCATTATCGTAATCACATCCAACTTCATTATTTGTTACAGAGTTGTGATACTCAATCGGATGCAACAAATACACCTCACCAAGGACTACATACTTTGGAACCTCTACACATCTGTCCCCCAGATTTTGCAAAGTTACATCTATGGGTGCTGTTACACATGGCACAACCCCTGACTCTACTATGACTGATACAGGTAATCTTGAAACTTTATTTCCCATTGCTGGAGTTGTTGAAAACACTCCTAAATGAATTTCCCTTTTAGTTTTAAAATTTTTGTGGCCTGATTGCTTTCCTTTCCTTTCCTCTTTCTCCTTTCCTTCTAATTCCATTTCAACATATCCATTTCTATGCACATCTACATCCATTTCATATATATATATATATATATATATATATATATATATATATATATATATATATATATATATATATATATATATATATATATATCATCCATATCAATTTCCATTTCCATTGGGCTGTCGATACACCCTGGGGCGCCCCTTTCATTACTTTTCCATTTCATATGATCGATATCATGTTCAAACAGGGCACAATTGCGCCTTGTTGCAAGTACTTAAGAATAGTTCCTTTCACAGCTTCCCTATAATGTATAGGAACTGGTATAGGAATTGTGAGAAGTGCATATTTAATTCGTGCTCCCCCTGACCATGACATGCATGGGCTGATAAGGAATTGGCTGGGTACATACCGTCAGTTCGTATGCATGAGATTTTGAAAATTACTGCAACTGTTTTGAATTTCTTATTGATTCTTTTTCACAGATGGGGAAAGGGCTGAGATGAGTTTAGTAAAAATCAATAAGTATGCAATATCCTTGTTTATTTTTGCAACTGATCTGTAGAGGAATGCTGATGAGAATCAGAAAGAGAGTTCAGATAATTAAAAGGAGAGAAAAATGTTATTCATTTTTGGCTTTACTGTTGTCTCCATAGTTTTCTCTGTATTCCATGGCCATCCTTTTGATTTCTGGCATTGTCTGCCTTTCTGTGTATGGTTTTGAAATTGTGTCAGAGCACATACTCAACAGTTCTGTATCTCCTCCAGAGGCAGGATATATTTGTTTTTGTAACCTTCCCTGTCTCAATTTACTTCTCTTTCATTCCTTCCAGGGAAGGGCAAGTGAACATGGATTTATCAAATATTGTCGCTGCTGTAAGGCCTGACCTGCTGACAATGTGCCTTAATAAGGATTTTATTGTACTATCAAAGGCTGTTGCTGACAATGAGCTTGTCAAGATAATTAAAATATTGCCCTCTGATCCAAAGGTACAGATTCACATACATTACATTGTTGAATTATAAAAGCATAACGTTGTATTAATTCCACAATTTTAAAATCTGCATGTTGGTTTTCTCATAGAAGAGCGACATTGTGCCTTTGGAGGATGT
Source organism: Odontothrips loti (assembly GCA_038380765.1). NCBI lineage: Eukaryota > Metazoa > Arthropoda > Insecta > Thysanoptera > Thripidae > Odontothrips > Odontothrips loti. The sequence goes on along the minus strand of JAZGLN010000133.1, from coordinate 76,337 downwards.
GGAAAAGGAGGAAGGGGAGTTGGCAGAAGAAGCATTAAGTGAAGAGTCATCAAAGGTATTTAAGTTTAAGGGTGCACGATATGTGCTCACTTGTCCAAAAGAAGGATGTCAAAAAACTCTTGAAGGGGAAGAGCCCGCCTTTCAAGGATGATTGATCACATCAGAAAGGAGCATAAGGATGATAGCTTTGGTCTCATAGATAAATTCAATGCCATGAACCCTCCAAAAGAGTTGAAATGTAAATTTATGGTATGCCCTGTGTGTAAAGAAAAGAAAGCTGGCGGAAAATTCCATTTGGCACAACACATGGCTAAGAAACATCGTACTCTTTGTTAACTTTTTTCTCTCTTGCGCCGTGGTTTTCTTTTGTAATAAAGGGCCTTGGAATACGGTGTACATCAGTTCACTGTGAAACTTGGACATCTTTTCTCCTTATGCATCACTGATTTTCTCACATACTAGTGTAAACCAATTTGTGCAAATTTTTCAGAGAGCAATTTATTAGTTCACATGGAAGTATTTAGACTTCCCAAGCGTTTAAAGTGAGACTACTTTTAAACAAAAATCAGCACAGCCCTTATACTTTTGAGATCTACTATTCTATAGCAAAACTGAAAAATGCTGAGGTTTGGGTGCTTTAATGAAAATGAAGGCACCAATTAAGTAAATAGATCTACATCTGTCTTATTTTACACCTGTCTCGAACTACTTGCCATCTCAGTTTACAACACCTGTCTCAAAGTACGTGCTGTCTCATTTTACACACATTTTAGAAAGAAATTGTGTGCAGGTGAAATAAGTGACGGGTTATGATGAGGAAGAGGGACGCATAAGGAAACAAATGACTTTTATTCAAGACTCAGAATTGTACTCTCCTAATGATTACAAGGCTTACAAAACTGACCAACAGCTACGGGCTCTGATTATACAAGAATTGGAGGATGGTTTATGCATGTCAAGATTCAGAATGTGTTATGTTCTACTTTAATGACCTTGACTTAATGTTTGTAAATGGACTCTTTGATGTGTATTGCACACCCTGCAAAGTAAATAAACTGTCTTCCGTTACTGACTCCAAATGTTTATGTCTTTAATTTTTTGCATGTTATCAGCACTTTGTTCCATTAATGGGAGTGGGTGTCCTGTCAAGTGCCCTGTTTTCATTTTGATAATGCAAAGTTTTCTTCTCACATTGATTTTCCTCACTTGAGTTTTCAAGAATGTAAGGTATCTTCTTTAGCGAAGCGTTGACAGTTGTAAATGTTATAAATGTGAGCATAATGTATGCCGTAAAATGTTTTAACAAGATTTCAATGCCAGTGAGTTTAATTAGAGTTGATGTTTGTTTGCACAATGAGTCAATTAAATGGGTCAAGTGTAATTGTAATATGTGGGTGTTTCTGAGAGGGTTTTGGTTTTGTAGTTGAGGAATAATGAGACAGATGTAAGAATAACATTATTACTTTCTAAATAGAATAAATGGCCACATACAAGTGAATCAACAAAAGCAACAGGTAGGAATACAGGTAGAAAGTAAAACAAATCCAACATTGATTAAAAAACTGAGACTTGGATACGACAACACAACTGACAGTTAAAGAATCTGAAACACAGCATGATTCATGAGAGATGACGAGAAGAATGTCAAGTCAAAGACAAGTCACACATGCCTCGTCAGATCCAGACGGTGTGGATGGCAATAATTATAGTGGTACCATTAACTCGCCTTATTTTTTTCCCAACAAAATTAACAAGTTAATAACTAAGTAAGAAAGCAACTAGTAAAACAAATCAAACATTGATTACAAAACTGAGACTTGGTTAAGGCAGCACAAGTGACATTTTAACAATCTAAAACACAGCATGATTCATGAGAAATGATGAAAAGAATGTCAAGTCAAAGGCAAGTCACACATGCCTTGTGAAATGTAGACGTTCTGGATGGCAGTTATTATACCGGTACCACCAACTCGCCTAATTTGTTTTAACAAAATTTACATATTAATAAATAAGTAAGAAAGCAACAAGTAAAAGAAATCAAGCATTGATTATCAGATTAGGACTTGGTCATGGTTTCACAATCATAGAGTGCATGTTAAGTCAAATTCCGCTAAACAAGTAGGGGTTTCAGATGGCAGTAATCGTACTGATAACATCAACCAAGACCTGACAACAGATCACACGGTACTTGAAATGGAATAAATGCTACTAACAACTACGCTGACACGTTATACATTTTGCACCACCCACTCACTTCACCATAACATTCTGGCACTGGGCAGCGCTGAAGCTTGCGACGTGAGGTAGAGCGTTCATGAAGTTTGTTGACACACTTTGTGCAGAAGAAGGAATGCCCACAAGGCAGGAGCGATACTTCACCAAGGTGCGCTTTGCAGCTTGGACACTCCTGATCAATCTGATCAAACTTGGCGACCACTGGGCGTCCCATGTACTTGGGTGGCAAGTCTCTCACTTGTCGGTCAGCAAGTTGAGCAGCTGCAGACATGACTTGCTTCCCTTTCTTGACAACTGGAAAAGGAAATGAGCATGAGCAACTAGGGGCCTGGCATATTGCAAGCACAATTAGTCGACCATGTATCTACCTTTGGGTGTCTTGATTCGCCGCTCTCCTCTCTATCACTGGACTCCTGACTGGATTCCTGATCAGCCCGTCTACCCTTAGATGTAGATGGAGTTGCCTCCAACGCTGGGTCCCAAGGCTTCCTCTTGGCAGCAGTTCCTGAAACCAAATGAATGATATGAGTCCGCTCTGCATAACATGTGATACTGACAGCAAAGAAAATTTCAATAGCCTAACCTGATGCTGCTGATGGTCCTCCTTCCTCCTGCTGGGCTTGCGAGAAGAACATCCAAGGCGCCATTCCCATGCTGGCCATGTTAAAGGGCATAGCTGGCACAGACTGCCGCCTAGCAGATATCTGGGGCAGTGAAAGTGACTGCAACAAAACCATTTCATAGATCAGTTAACTACAAATATGACACAACTCTATATCAGGGCTGTGAAATAGGAATCCACTCGGGAGCCCAGGACTGGGTACGTGATTGCCCAGCCCCAATCAACCCAACTCTACAAAGGGTGTGGTGCGTGTCAAATCAAAAGTGACTGACGCAATTCACAGTAAATCATGCCTTTAGGTGGCGGCAGGCATATAACCTCATAAGGCCTAGAAACCTTCGATGGAATTAGTCGAATTAGAACGAAACGAGATTCCCATACAAATACGGCGTTAAGGAGGTCGCGGCTCAAAGAGAAAGCTCTCAAATATGCCCCCAACGGCTGAAATCCTTTGACAGCACATGACAAAATGGACAGGTGAGGTGGGCACGATTTCAAAGCGAATACAAAACTGAGACTCAATTTGTAAGTAAGCATCATTACCTTTGACTTCACCGACTTTCGGCTGGACTAAGACATGATGAATGCCCGATGATGGTCGACGCAACGTATACGAATGAAAAACGGACACACAAGACGCTTGGCAATGGAAGCCACACGACCGGGACCGGATGAAAGAAATAAAGACCTACGATGGGAACAGGTTGAGGACACGAAAGCGCCAAGTTTGTTTTTCTTTTTTTATTCTTTACTGGCCTTGACATCAGTCAGTGTCGGCCAGGACTCCAGTTCCTTCCGGTCGAGAGGGACGGAAAGTGGTCGGGGAAAAGTGTCGCTGCCGACTTCGATTGACAGATTTTATTGTACGAGAACGAATCTATTAAGAATGTTGACTGCATACTATTTTTCTCTCTGAACCACTCCTAACGTGCCAGAAACAAACCGTTCTGATCCCTAGGCCATGAAACAGTGAGAAGAACGAAAAGAAGAAGTCTCGTGGGAGAGGTAGCCACAGGCCAAATCGGGTACGTTGGTTTTCATTCCGTATCAGTTAGCATCATGGCGATGGCAATGGCGTCTCATGCCGGAGAGTGTGGCACTGATGTGAGTGAGGTGGTGAAAAAGTTTTCTTCGAGTGAAGTTGTCTACGACGCGGGGTAGGAAGACCTAGTACTTTCCATCACCGTTCCTCTTCCCGATGGGTTTGAGGTGAAGTACCTTGATGTTCAAGGGAAGCTAGTGACGCTGCAGGTTGACTTCTTGCCCCCTTTGGAAGTCAGGCTGAAGAAGTTGCCACCAGAGGAAGAGCAGAGGTACAGCGCCTACATCAAATGCTTGTGGCTCCGTTTCCCTCAGGTACTGTAATTTGCTCGCGTTCTGCTGTTCTCTGTGTGGATCCGCTGTGGGTCGTTATCTCTTCGCGAGTTTCACCCCGCCGATGTTGTCCCGCATTTATGCTTTACTTCTCTTTTAATATCCAGATGAAACTGGTGGCTTATGCGCTGAACCGCGTCTTCGACAAATGTACTGATGATAGTTTCAAAATATGAAGAGGAAGTATTGCAAATGTATTCAATATGTATTTTAGGGTGTAATTCGAAAAGTACCTCAAATATATCAGAAATATATGAGTTAACTATGGTTACCAGACGCTCTAATTTAAACCAAGAATATATTATTGCTACAAATTTAATTTTGTAATGTATATCCTTTTGTATCTGAGATGCGTCTAGAATATAAAAACATTATTGTCATAGAATACTGTAATTGTATAATGGATATATCGATGTCGTTATATCTATTTTGTATGCGCCGATATACCAAGGAATAGTTTGTTTTGCTATCCTGTTATATCCCTCAAGGGCCTTACAATAAGAAAATAAGTGTGCCCCACGAACCCCTACGTAGGGTTCGGTGTCTTGGACAAGATAAAACGGCGACAGTGACCCCGATGATGTTCGAAAAATCTGGGGAGAACTGATACAGCTGTGGAGACTCGAACCCTGCACCTTTGCCTTGGCAGTCGGTCTCGCTAACCACTGGGCCATCTGGCTATCTGCCAGCTAGTGACCAGAGATAGCGCTGCCGTGCTTCACTCCTCTGCTGGATTTTGGGACTTAGTAAAATTTGACCTTTGCCTGCCTACATTGTATCTACCGGTGTCTGAGTGAACTATTTAAATATATTGTTGAATAATAGTGCTGGGTATAAAGAAAATATACCATTTTAAAATATAACCAGTATATATTTAAATTATAGCAGGAATATAAAATTTATGATTTCTAAATACATGATAGATATAACACAGGTATACTCGAAACCAAAGTTTGCAACCAGAATATACTCTCGATATAAAGTGGGGCGTCTGGTAACCATAGACTCAGGAAGTATTAGAATTATATCCAAAATATACTTGGGATATAAACAGTCGATTATATCCAACCCAATATATCCGTTCAGTATATTTTCAGTAGATCTTCCATACATTTCCTACAGCGGGGGCGATGCCCTACTCTGCTGTGGACTGGGGATATTCCGGAGCCTCCATCTCACGTCCGAGTTGGACCTTACGTGGCGCAACCCCACAGTCTCTGGAGGTCGGCCAAGCTTTGAGGCCAAGGAGTTTACGCAGCGGAGAAGTGCTCTGTTGCGGACCTACATGTGCAGTGCCCATCCCAAGCACATGTGTGTTGATTCCTACCTCAAAGTGCATGGCGATCACAAAAGGAAAGACCGCTTTGTGAGTGGCCAGGCTGGGGCCAAATGTTCCATCGGAGCACTGTGCACTGGTGAAGTGAGTATACTGCGGTGACAAGTACTTCAGGCTCTTGTGTTGAATACTAATGCAATTGTTATTTTTCAGGATGTGTGTTCTGCAAGATTATTGCAATCATGCCGTGCTGATGTGTTCCACGTTGTGTGCCTCCCGTGCCTGGTTGGGTATTTCCGTAACTGCACTCACGTGCAGCCCAAGTGCGGTGTTTATGGCTGTTACAAAAGGCTGGACTGCTACACACTGGCACAGCACCTGCGGAATGACAAGCCTTTGCACGAAACTGGCATAGCTGCAGAACATGACAGGGAGCTTGCTCGGGCCATGGGCAGTGAGGCGAACCAAACCTGCCCTAGGTGTCAGTATGACTATGGGCCTCTTTCTTTCGTGAACCATCACCACATTACGTACTGCAGGCAGTGTCATCAATGCTGGTGCCAGTCCTGCATGGAATTTGACACCGACACGGGTGGAAAATTAAATTACAGTAAGTCAATTTTCTCTATTGTTTTTCAAGTTTTGAAAATTAACCGCTGCACGTTCTGAGTATCTATTATTAGTGTATAACCTCTAGTTGGATTGAAAGGGATGCTGTTGCTCTGAAAGTGTCAATATGTTTCCTTAAGAGGGCGCTATACAGACGAAAAGTTCCACCAGCTCCATCCAGCCCGGATCGGCACGGAGAAGACATACGTTCGGGAGGTTTTGGAGGCCTGGGTCTGGAGGGTGTATGGGGGCGACGAGCAGTGCAAGTCGCACTGCACGCTGCGTTAGTAAATGAATGGGAGGTCATTGCCTTGTTTGCCGTGGCTGCTGCGGCTGCCGTCCGGAGGCAGGACGCCTGTGTCTTCTCTGCGAGATTCCGGCCACTCCGGCCCAAACCGACACATTTTTACGACTAGAGACGCAGTTCGAAATTTTTTTCCATGTCCCAGACCACGACTAAGACAATGGACAACATCTCAAATTTACTAAATTTCAATTTGAGTTTTTGGTGTACTCCTACCAGACATCTTCAAACACCGCCCATTCCGAAGGGTCGTTTATTGTCTATGCATCACCGGCAGGCGGGTGTGTCTTTGCCTCCCGCAGTGCTTCGAGGGACCAGATGACGGCGAGTGGGATGGGAGGAGCAAGGACTGTTGACATGGTCAAGACAACGTGGTGTTGAAGATTGACGAATATTAGAGTCTGTCCATGAGCACGGTTGTTTTCAGAAAGGCGGAAAAGAACTTTGAAAGGCGTCTCTAGCCCAATTTCGACCGGTAAAAGTATGTCGGCTACATCGCTCAACAAAACGGGAAAACCAAGAAACGCCTGTATCCGGGCACAGCATTGTCGCACAGACTCCGTTCTTAGATCACTGAACTCGGAATTTCAGCGCGAATAAAATAAGCGCAATCGTTAAGAGATAGTCGAATTTTAATTTGCACGCCGAAAAGGAAGCCCATAAATTAGGCGACCCCTGTCATCCGTGCGCCGAGCTCCGGACCTGGGACAATAGACCCCAATAGACATCTGTAGCCGGGCGAGGGAGTGCGCCGGAATCTTCGGAGGCCCACACACATCCACGCAACTCATTCGAGGCCCAGACCATGCCCGGACGGGCCTCGAGGAGATTTGGTGAAATAGTCCTCTGATTTCCAATCTGTAGGCCACAATTTTCAAGATATCAGATCCGCGATGAATGGATGTTGTAGACAAAGGTTCAAATTTGTTCGCTATAGAAGGTTATTTCAGGTTAGTGATCTATGCGGCCTGTTATAAACAGTGAAAAGAGGGCAAAAATGAGGGTTTTGATGCATCCAAATTTAATATTTTGAGGTGAAAATTTACGTTTTTTTCTCTATAGCGAACAAATACAAACCTTTCCCTGCACTAAGAAGTAAACCCGGTCGCGATATCTTTAAAAATGCGGCCTACAGATTGGAAATTGGAGAACCCTTCAAGCGGGGTCCACATCGTCTGTATAGCGCCCTCTTAACTGAAGCTTCTGACAAGCCCAAATTAAGGGGGGGGGATTGGTTGAAAACAATTTATTTTTGTAGAAACCGAATCATTTAAGTTTCGCAGATTTCATACGGAAAGCACAGGAAAATTTTTAGTTTGCAAACTTGTGGGAAAGAGTGCCTCAATAAATTAAGACCAACAGAGGTGTACCAAAGTGGTGCAAAGAACAAAAACTAGCATACATCATTTTTCTATTCTAGGAGTGGCATGGGAATGGGGCTTCTGGCCAGCAGGCTGGACTGGTAGATGGGGCTCCACATCCCGCTAACCGCACGCAGTTTAACAAAGAACTGAAACTGTTAATGCAGGCTTGCAGCTCTACTCCAGCACCACAGGTAAGAAAGGGTACCATACCGGCAGAGATTTGAAGGGTGCCACTGCTTTAAAGATGCCAGTTCTGAAGTCCTACCCTGGGAGTACTTGTAATCAACTTCACATCACTTAAGTTTTTCTGAGGTTCAAAGACAAAAAAATTGTTTTCTTTATAATATAAGCATGAATTGGAGTTTGTTCTTCTCAATCCCAAGTGTAATTGTATATGCAGTAAAATCTATACCCGTTCTCAGTTCACCTCATTCACTCCACTTAACAAATAAAAGTCCAAGAGATATTTTTAACTAGTTTTGCTTTCCAGGGGATATGAAGCAATTTGTACGTTGTTGTATTGCCAAATCTATCTACTTCAGGATTGAGATACCAATTACACTTGAAGCCAATGAAAAAAATGACCTGTTGCTAGGATGTATGTCATAGGGTGGCTCCAGGTACCCTCAAATTTGTGTCAGACCCTTATTGACTTTAATCAATGAGAGTCATAAAGCTGAAATGAAACACCTGTTAAGATTGTTTTCTTCACCTTGCCGGGACCGCCCTCTTTTCCCAGACATCGATGATGGAGGTCAATCCAAAGGTGGTCAGTTCTTCTCCTGAATCATCATCTGATGATGATGAGGTAGGACTTGCTTCAAATTTTACGCCTTCCAATAAAGAAAATACTGAAACAGCAGAAAATAAAAATTTAAGCTAATATTTTATTTTGTTTGCAAGATAAGCCTGAGCCAGTGTTCACGACAATAAACAAGAAGTACAAAGTTGGTGTGGCACAAAAAGATGCAGCTGGCAAGAGGGTGAGAGATACGAGGAAGCCGTGTGTTTTCTGTGGCAGATACCTGGCCAATTTGTCACAGCATTATAAGGATGTGCACTTCCGAGAGCCAGAAGATCAGAAGCTGGGAGAGCTCGAGAAAAATACACCTCAGAGGAGGGCATTCTTACGGCAACTTTTAACACGTGCAATGAAGTTACACAATGAAGAAGTCAGAACGGCCGAAGGTCACATGCCTCTGCTTGTTGGTCGACGCCCAACAAAGAAGACATTAGCCAGCAAGGGAAATCCAACTTACCATAACTGCCCGAAGTGTGGCCTATCTATGATGAGAAGGCTCTTACCTCGCCACCTCCAAGACTCATGCCCAGCAAGGACTGCCGAAACCCACACTAGCCAAACCAGTGTGAGGAAGGAAATCGAGGGTGCCCAGCGAAGACCCCCTCACATTAGTTCAGTGCTCTGGAAAAGAATAATAAGTACCATGAGAGAAGACGAAAAACGGGAAATAATAATGCAGGATGCAGTTATTTGTGGGGTTGGAGAGGATGCCACCCCAAAAACAAATCTCTGGGGACTACAGGAAGAGTGAGGTTGCGCTCAGCTAAAGCTGCTTGCCAACTTCCTCTTCCTGTACAAAGAACATCACCCGACAGTGAACAGTTTAAGTGGAATACTTATAGAGATTAACTTCAATGACACCTTGGCCATAATAAAAATAATGTGCGGTTTTGAAGAGCAATCAATGGCATTTAAACAGCCCGACAAGGTCAAGAGCCTCGGCCTGTCCTTAAAAGAAGCCGCAAAATAGGAAATCTCTGATGCCAAAAGTAGAAGCTCGGAAGAAGATGAGCGTCGGGGCAATGGTTTCCTTCGGATGCACGAGCTGCGCTGGGCCCAAAAAATGTCAGTATTAATACAAGGATCAAAGAAATTGACCAACAAGGAGACACAGCTGCCGAAGAGGGCCGATGTAGAAAAACGAATCCAATTCATAAAAGCAGAAGAGCAGTCAGGTCAAGAAGCATTACAAATAAACCAGGAAGTGACAATGTAGAAGTATGGGGACTTGAAGGAAGTAACACTTGCACACATTATCACCTCCTTTTGAAACACAGAAGCACAGTTGGGGTCAGTGACAGTAAGTCGTTGTTCCCCATACACAGATGCCCTGGCAGCTCAATCAGGGGCAATTACGTAATTTCCAGCATGGCCAAACGCTTCAAAGCTGAAGAGCCCCACCTCTAACAGCCATGAACCTCAGAACAGAATTCGCCACCCTCTGCCAGCTGTTTGCCCTGAGAACCGGCGAGGTGGACATGGCGGCCAAACATATGGGCCATACCAGAGATGTTCACAACAACATTTACAAGATACTGCATTCTGAGGCTGAGGGAGGGATTATCTATGCTCTCCTCCAGCTGCTAGAGGAGAAATCCCTTGAAATTAAAGAGAGTCGCTCGAAATCACTGAAAGAAATGGCTGAAGGCACAGAAAAATGTATTGGAGTAATAACTTGCCAAGTACATAAGTACTCAAACTCTTATTCATATTAAGTACATCTCCCTTTAACTCACCATGAAAGACAGTTCGGCAGCAGTCAGGCAGCAGCACAGAAGAGCCCAGAGATAGTGCTATGCAGCCAGCCGAGCCCGCTCTGCAGCTAGCTGAGGCCGATCTGCAGCCAGCTGAAGGTGAGACACTTTAATTTAATGATAATAATTGCTTACAATACATAGCCCTATCAGCAGATATGATGGAAGTTTCTATTTGTTTCAGATGTACCCCAAAAAAGTAGTTTCAAGCATTGCCAGAACATACACTGGGCGTCAAAACTGGGCGGTCCACTTTTTGTTGGCGCCACCATTTCTAACTTTTAGGAAAAAGATGTCTGACAGGGAAATCGATATCTCCACGACATCAACCCTTAAAACGCCACGGCGTACACTCCTGCAAGCCATTGTTAAAAATTGAGACTCAAAGTCCCTTTCAGTTCCAAAAACGCCTGGGCACGATGGCGCGAAGCTTTTTTCGATGGTTTTCTGGCGCCTGCGCTCAGCATCAAACCATTTCTGGTCAAAAAGATCCGTTTTTAAATTTCACTGTTTTCAAAAATGGCTTGCAAGGGTACATGCCGTAGCATTTTAGGGGTTGAAGTCGTTAAGATATCGACTACTCAGTCTGACATCTTTTTCCTAAAGGTTGGAACCTTACAAAATCAGCTTCCACGCCTTGCTAACCCTATCAGGAGGGACCAAACACAGCAGAGCAAGAAGATATCGTTTAAAAGTGTCTAATTTTTCAGTTTTTTCGAATTTTTGGCATTATCAAGGGGTTGATCTTAGTCGCGGCAGTCATTATCGGAACGCCAGGGTCCATCGCTACCGCTGCCGATCAATTTTGGAACCGTTCCACCCCTAATTCAAAAACTACCCCTTACCCCTTTCAAAATTAAGGGATGGTCGGAGAGGGTCGAAATTCGAGATTTGGCAGCACCCATAATGCCACACTGACTGTCATTTTCCCAAATTTCACCCTGTAAATGGGTTTTGTTGGTCCCCTTCACGGCGATTTTCGACAATGTCCCATGTAAGGGGGTGGTTCAACCCTTAGAATGAATCAACAAAGTTGCGGTTTTAGGGCCTTCGAGAAGGACCCTTGGGACATGTCTCCTAAAAATTTGAACGCTCTAGGTCCACTTGGAACGAAATAACGTGGTCTGGAAAAAGTGGACCACTAATTTTGACGCCCCGTGTACGTTTTCAAACATAGAATGACGATAAGCAGGGGATGAATACTTAAAAATATTCCACATAAGAACACAGATTGCTATGTCTCTACGGTCACTGAACTTCAGAATATTTAGGGCGTTGAAGACGGGCTTTATATGGTCAAACCTGGACGTACAGGTGATAAATCTAACAGGCGTTTTGTGCTCTTTGTAGCTTGGTGCAGTTAGTGGCTGACAAGTCAGTCGTTATCACAGAGGCATAGTCAATATGGGCAAAAATAAAGCTTTGAACAACCATCTTCCTCACATGATAAGGCAGGTAGCAAAAATTTCTGCGAACTACAGCCAAACACTTAAAGACAGTGTTTACAATATTGGCACAGTATGCAGTCTATGATAGGCTGGTATGTCTTTTTTTGCTGGACAGGAATGCCACCAAAAGAAATTTGGGGAACTGCTCCACAGTATAAGATTTGCAAATATTTGTGGGATCCAAAGATAGTTGGCTGGGAGAGAGAGAGAGAGAGAGAGAGAGAGTCTCATACAGCATTGGCTTGCGGTCACTAGTGGCCCTGGCACCAGGCGGAGAATGGCTCAGGCGATGTAACAAGTGTTTGTTTTTTTGTTTCTTTTTGTTGGTAAGATCAGCTTCAACCTGCGTTGTGAACAGTGATTGGAACGAATGTGTAAAACTAATCCTTTTTTACGCGAAAGAAATTGTTTCTCATAACAGTAATGTGCATTATCGACAATGAGCTATTATTCAGGTAATACTTTGTGTTTTCATGATATTTTTACGAAATACCTCATGAAGGTGTGAAAGCTGACAGTAAAGATATGCTTCTGCATGTGTGCTTCACATCCTGACAGTGTCAAAGAGCCAGTGCCCAATAATTTTAATGCATAAACTTTTAACGTTTTTCTTTCTGTTAGAACACCAATGTTTGTTTGGAAATACCTCCCCAGGCTATGGTTTCCTTCCCATGCGGCTATCTCTTCAACGGAATTCCATTAAAGTGATCAATTGATCAGATATATTGTTGAAAAGTAAAAGTAACTTCCATTCATCACGCACAGCACTCTCTTATTCCCCTTAATGGAATACCGGTTTGCAATTATCACAATGGTCATAAATGATGTTCGAAGCATATGATAGAACTCTTGTCGCTACAAGTTTCTGGTCATTCAATGACTTGATCGGAATTCCCTTAAGCCTCCAAGTCATTTAGTTGAGGTTGGTTGTCCCAAGCTGACAACAAAATTAAGGTGACATTAAGAAGACCTTACTGTAAGGGTTTTAGTAATCTTTTTGGCCATTTTGAAGTCGCAACTGATAACATTTGGTGTCAGGTCATTGCTTCCTACCTGGGATCGTTGCCTGCTGTGTGCACGGGAAAATAAGGTCTACTTAGGGGCCGTCCACATATTACGTAATCACGTAGGGGGAGGGGGGTGTCGGAGCTATGCTTACGCTTGATTAGGAGGGGGAGGGGGGAGGGAGGTGTCCTGATCACGTAATCAACTTTGGTCCTCGCATCGCAATTTTTTGGGACCAAAACTGTACGTAACTGCCGCAGCGCCGCGTCGAAGTTACCCCGCGCGCGCGATGTGCGGAGATACTACAACGCACTCGTCGGTGATTGAGTCGCCTGGGCCCGTTTAAAATCAGTCTGAAAAACTGTAAGTTGTATAAAAAAATACAAAAACTGTACAAACGCTGGGTTCACGATTGTTCACATATTTCGCAAATTCGGTTGATTACGTAATCTTAAGGAAGGGGGAGGGGGATTAGGCCGCTGATTACGTTTGTTGACATGGGGGAGGGGGAGGTCGAAAATCCCTAAAACGTGATTACGTAATATGTGGACGGCCCCTTATTTGACTCAAAACACTGGAACCATGGAATCAAATAAATATATTTATTATTATTACGACCTCTTATTGGTTCTAAGGCTAAATAAATAATAAAAATAATAAATCACAAGTTAAGAAATGGAATACTGTAATCAGTGCTTGTTTTGGGGATGGCTCGATTGGTCTATTGATAGTTGACCTAAAAAGTTTTCTAATGAATCTAAGATATTTTTAAATATTTAGAAAATTATTGGCATGAGTTCATCTAATTATTCTAAATTATTTAAAATTATTTATGGTTATTTATAATTATTTGGAATTAAAGAAAATATTGGCAAGGTAAGGTTAGGTTTGGCAAGGTTAGGTTAGGTTAGGTAAGGTTAGCTTGGGCTAGGTTTTTCTATCATAGTTCCAATCAATTATAAATAACTATAAATGGGAGTGGCTCATTTCATTGCCAGGCACTTGGTCCACAATTTGGATCAACCGCGGTGTAGAGAAAAAAATAATAAAAAAAAACATTTTTAATTATTGATTTAAGAATTTTAAATTAATTGCTAATCACTCCAAAATTTATTGCTAATCACAGAAATTTATGTAAAAATTATGCTATTTTTTTAAAAAATATTTATTCAAGATTAATGCTTCATGGGGCGCCTCCGTCGCTGACTGTCACTCTAGGTTGGAGACCTCTGACAGTTTTGCCCCCACCCGCCTCAGGTATGCAACCCGCTTTTGGGTGTGAGCTTGCTGCGTGAGCTTGCTGCTGGCGTTTAGAGTTCAGAACGCAGGCGCGTAATTAGGGGAGGGGCGATGGGGGCGATCGCCCCCTCCTTTTGGGTCCCCGAAGGGGACCTTTGCCCCCGAATGTAGGCAACCCGTAAAGCTTTGCCCCTGAAAGTAGGCAACGTAAAGCATCGCCCCCTCCTTTCATCAGCCCTAATTACGCCACTGTCAGAACGACACTGCGTGCGAGGCTAGCTGATCTCTCTTATGAGAAATTCAGCATCAGCTACTCTATCACGCTCCACAAGAGGCTACGGTATGAGAATTCCGCTCTGACAACCCGCGCGTGGCTCAAGAACTTCGTTGGTGACAGTTCAAAACTAGCATAGGTGTTTAATTCCTTCCAATCATTTCACAACATACAGAGTCCACAAGTTAATATATGTTCCTTCTTTCTTCTTAGTATTGAGGGGTGGCTCTTATTGAGCCCCGCGCCGAATGATCCCCACCTTTTCAGTATCATTCTTTTATTAATGGTAAATGATTTATAATTATTGCATGGCTTATTGTGTTGAATTTGCAGGCTTATTGAGCCCCATGCGGTGCGGATGTAGAGTCTGGAAATTGCATGCACGAGTATTTCATAAAGACACTGAAAATGCCTAAACTAGTTGATCCCCTAGTTTTTTGGAATTAAAGTTAAAAATATGAAAAGTGTATTTTGTTAACACACATGAATAAAATAAATAAATGAAATAAATTAAATAAATTAAATAAATTACTAAAAAAAAGGAGTTGCATAAAACAAATAATTAAATAAATAAAAACAATAATAAAATAAATAAAATAAATGCCGGATTAAATAAAATAAATGATGGATTAAAGGAAATAAAAAATGAATTAAATAAAGTTAACAGTTACATAAATAAAATGAGGCGATCCGCTCCGTAGCGGAGTTGGGAGCCTTACAATCCATGCAGGTGCTCGTGAGCGCCGTGCTCTGCCTCCGGTCCGCCGCACATCGCTGCTTGGCGGGGCTGCCTACCTCACAGGCGTTCTCGTTGGCGGCAGCGTAGGTGCTGGAGTTGTAGAAGTAATTGGTGCCCCTCCGAGAGGATGATCCCACGCACAAAATAGACGTCTATAGACGAACCTAGACCATTTATCCTGAATCTAGGCCGTCTATAGACGTCTATAGTCGTCTATAGATGGTCGAAAGTAAGTCTTCCAGATCTACGGCTATTGGTAGACATGAAGTAGACGTCTATAGACGATACAAAATACGTCTATGTGCAGACAATTACGCGCATAGGTCTGAGCAGAGCGTCTATTGACAATCTACATTATGCCTTCGTAAATGTAGATATCTAATGCTAGATCAAATACCGATATCTATAGACCACCTACCTAAGGTCTACTTCGTCTACGCGTTTAGGGGGGGGGGGGGACTAAAGGTCGATCACGTCTCGCACTAGACCGTATATAGACGGTAAGTAGATTACAACCTTGTTCATATAGCCAATGGAACTGTATTATCCTCAAGTGGCGTGATAGCTGAGCGGTTAGAGAGCGGGAGAGCAGAAGAGAAGATCGATACGCGTCATAAATTTATTTTTTCGTCCATACTTGATCTAGACGTAGACGTCTACTAGATTCAGGATAAGTAGACGTCTGATAGCTGTGGCAAAAACGAAATCCGTAGACCTTGCGTAGATGTTCGACTGATAGACCACTCCTAGATATCTACTAGACGGCGGTAGACGTCTCTTAGACGTCTATTTTTTGTGTGGGAGAACTAGGAGTGTTGTGTGAGTTGCAATGGTTTCTGTCCCCCAGTGGCGCGAAGGTGTTGGTGGTAGAAGAAGTGACAGGGGTAGGACGAGGCAACGGTTTGTGTTGCGGGCTTGCCTACCTCCCAGGAACAGGTGTCATATTTCGATAACGTCAGCGTGTCGCGTGCCGGGTGTCGGATGTCGCGCGCGGAGAAAATGCAGCATGTCCGTGCTTTTACAGTGTACTGCAGTGTCAGCAGTTTTCTGAGCTGTGCATCTTTCTCTGTCGCTCTCGTTGGCGAAATGTGTGTTCTATCTCGCACTTATTGTGTTAAGCGAGGTGTCACCTAGGTAGTATAGTTCACATCTGCGATAAGCGCCCAGATTTTCTTCGCAGTGTACTACAGTGTCAAGCTAACCGTCTTTTGGCTTGCGGTCGGTGGCCCGGTACAGCGCGGCTGGGCGCGCTTAGGTGGGCGCGGGCGTTTCGGCGCGATCCGGCGCGTTTCGTAAAGTGGGTACTAAAGCTTCTAAACTGGGTGCTAAAACTGCTGAACTATGGCGGTACACTTTCTTGAACCAAATACCAGCTACTTTTATATCCACCATGAAATCAAGCAGACAAACGCGCGCGCGCGCGCACTCACACACACACACACACACACAGACACTGCGAAGTATATTGTAAAGGAATGGCGGTGCCCCGTGCCGATGACTACCCGCGACTACCCCGCGTGTCCAACACCGGTACCATTGTACGCGCCGCCCTCGCTGTCCCCTTGGCAACCGGCCCCCTGTTGTGTTCCCTCGACTCTGCCCTGCTCTGCTCCGAATACACCAGTCCTGATCTGTGTCACTAGTCTCTTCCCATACGCCCCTGCATCCTTCACATTGGTGTCAGAATAAATCGGGAGGGGGAGAGGACTAGCAGCAGTGAAAGTGCAGGCTTTCCGGAGAGTTTTGTGAAGGAGACCAAGATGCCGCGCGACCGAAGCCAAGACCGTGGCCGGCGACGGGACGGGCCGGCGACGGGACGGCCGGCGACGGGACGGCCGCCGCCGTGCAGGCGATGCGGAGCGTGCTGACGCAGTGGGCAGCAGCGTCAGCAGAGGCCCACCAGCAGAGCGCCGGCCTCCCCGAACAAGAGTCGGAAGTCCTGGATCACGTCCGTCGGGCATGTTTGGGCCCTGGCAGCATCCCTGCTTTTGACGGTAACCGATTGTCGGCCGTTTTCATAGCGCAGTTCGTGGTCCGAGGTCCCAGAGGTCCGGTGAGTCCACTGCTGACTTCGGCGCTGCCGCCCTGCGGCTGGCTTGGGCCGCTTGCCCGACCGGCCCAGAGGAGGCCGTCCAGGCCGTTGCGGCGAGCAGGGCGTCCCTGGCGATGGCAACTTGGCGGAGGCGATCGAGCGCGCTGGGGTGGGCGGCTGGACCATGGCCGCTTGCCGTGCAGGCTGCGGAGGAGACCCAGGCGGCGACCGTAGGGGTGCTCTTCGGTAAGCACGGGCTGGCTAAGGTGGGGGCACACAACAGGACGCTATTGTGATGCTCTTAGGGCATGTGGGACGCCACGCCCTCGAGGTCATGGGCAATGTCGCGCTGAGGCCAGATAGGAGCAGGTGCACAGGCACAACCAAGGCACAGGCACATTGTCGTTATGTCTCGCACACGAACCAGTCTGAAACGGGTGCACCCCCGCTGGAGGAAGTGGCAGGCGGAGGAGCTGACAGACTTGACTGCCCGGATGATCTGGCCAATCATCTGGGGCGGGGGGAGACGGACATGGCGGTGACGGACATGGCGGTACGACCGTCTGACACGGGAGTGCGGTACGACCGCTGGCAGTACGACTGTCCACCGAGGGATAGCGATACGATCGCTGGCGGTACGACCGCAAGAAGACCAGCTGCCCCCCACCAGGAGCGCCCGGAGACCTGCGCGGCGCGCTGGTGCGCCGGTGGACCACCACCCGGAGCCCGGCACGAGTCCCCCGACGACGACGGAGTCCGAGTCTGCCGCACCAGCTGCGAGGTAGTTCCCGTCAATTTGCCCCCAGGTCTGTCGGTGTGCAGCACGCTTCTCGTGGATGGCGACGGCGACACACTCCTCGTGCGCGTGCGCAACGTGGGCGACACGCTGCGGCTGCTGCGACGCGGCGCCGGTGTCACCCGGCTGCAGGTGGCCGTGAAGGCCGCGGCCTGCGCCGCCACGGTGGACACCGACACGGCAGACGCCGGCACGACTGAGGCCGGAGCGTCGGACACTCCCACAGCTGCCGCCCAGGCCTCTCCAGGAGACCTGCCGGCCCCGCTGCGGGGCCCTGCTGTCACCGCCGACCGCCGACCGCCAGGCACACTCCGGGACTCCCGGACGCTGGTGCGGGTGAGCCGAGCGTCATGTGTTGCCCTTCTAGTTGCCGTATCCCCAGGTCTAGAAGTTGTCGATGGGACGCTGGTCCGACCAGACGGCCCCCGGTGCCGTGGTCGTGCAGACGAACTCCGGGACCAACCTGCGCCGTGACCCTTGCCTGGCGCGACCCCGGTTAATTGTCGCTCTAGCCCCTCGGCCGACATCCTGCCCGAGCCGCTGCTGAAGGCCCCGCTCGCCTCTTGCTCCGGCGACCTCACCGACACACCGGGGCAGAGCCAACAGACGCGGACGCTGCATCGGCAACTGCATCCTCCCGGCACAACATCGGAACAGGTGACGCCGCTGCCGCAGCACGGCCGCCGCCGTCACCGCGGCCGGCCTCCGCGTCGCGACCCCCCTAGCCGGCCGCCTCGCGTACTGCGGTGTCCACCACCGCCACTGTTGGCGCGGAGGCTATCGACGGCGCGGGCTAGGACGGGATGTAACCCTCACGCTGACAAGAGACCACGACCCGAGGACATCGGCGACCATGGGCGGCTGCACCGAGGCCCTGAGACTGCGCCAGCGGTGCCTCGAGATGGCCGAGCGACTGATCCTGTCCGATGCTCTCCTGCCGGACGCCGGGGCCCCCGTCATGCTGGCGCACGGCATCGGCCTTCGGGGGCTGACCTGCAGACCGGGTGACCCCTTGCTGAGAGAGAGAGAGAGAGAGAGAGAGAGAGAGAGAGAGAGAGAGAGAGAGAGAGAGAGAGAGAGAGAGAAAAAAAAAAAAGGGGGGCGAATTCCTGCTTTGTCCGGGCACGGCGAGTGGGACAAATGCACTCCCCCCTGGTCAATTTCCAGGCACGTCTGAACTTCCGAGACAACCGCCGTGTCCAACTCCGGTACAACGGTGTTCGTCGGCGAGATGTCGAGGCCTTCGCTCCCACCCGGACCTCCACGTCTCGGCTGTACCGCGTCGAGGCCTTTCAGACCTCCGCGGACCCCGGCCTGTTCGAGGCCAGCACCGACGTCGACGTCGTCACCCGACGGCTCTCCCCTGTCGCCGACCTGGAGTCCCGGGACGCTTCTTGGCTTGGCCGGCCTTCTTGGCAGGGCTCCTGCTCTTGGATCTCTTCGGAGACTTAGATTTGCTCTTCGCAGGTGAGCGTGACTTGCTGCGCGTTTTGCTGGTCTGCCTTCCAGGTGAACGGGACTTGCTTCTTGCTTTCTTTGATCCAGTCGACCGGGATCTTGAACGTGCCTTGCCCCCTGAAGCCTTACTGGATCCGGAGCCTCCGCTGCCGCCCGAGCTTGATCTCTGATTCGATCTGCTGCGTGCCTTCTGCTTCTGCTGCCCTGCCTTTCCTTTCAGAATACCTTGCTTCTTTTGTCGGTTGGCTCTAGTCTCAAAATCTACACGTGAGCGCCTGCCACCTGACTGCGCTGTGTAGCTCGTTGCCGACATGAACTTGTCAGCCAAAACTGAGACAGAGCTAGGTGGCATGCGGAACAAAGGAGCAAAAGCTGCGACTTTGCCTCTTGTATGTGACCACACCAACACAGCCGCATTCACTAGGGCAGGGTCAACCAGGGCCGGTGCACAAACAGACTGGTCCCGGTGCCTGAAAGATCTTAGGACATTTGGGGGGACAAACCCTGTGGCCCCAACAAAGTCAACAGCAGCCAAGTGCACTCTGACGTTGGTCGCGATTAACTGCACCCCAGGCAGCGCCTGATTGAACACCTCATGCAAGGCAGGGGGAGGGTTCACTGGGATTAGGGTGGCGACCACTCGCAGTGCTGCTTGTGTGACAGTGGCCGTATGAGGTGACCACAAGTACGGCGTGGACGCAGACATGACACGTTCTGTATAGTCCGCAGACCCAAGGTGAGAGTACAGCCCGATTGCTTGCACGCCTGTGTACTTGACTAACTCCTTCTCAAAGTCTACCGTAATGTCGGCGGCAGATAATCCCCACTCTAGAGGGCGCATCAGCAGCCACCCATCAATAGACAGGGCGTTGCCTTGAGCCGGCACTGTCTCTCCGAACAAGTGGCGGAACGCAAGTGCTGTGACAGGCTCAACCACATGTGAGCCAAGGTTGCAATATGCCCTAGAATCCCATGTCTTGGGAGGGAGAGAGACCCCCATGGTCTTCTGTATTAAGGCCCTCAGGCGTAGAAAATATGCCGCGCTGTGGGCTGATCCGGTGGTAGGAACTTTGGCCTGCAGCTCCTCCCCACCCGCAATCTGCAGGAGACTGGCAGGCCGATCGGGACTCTCTAGGAGTAGAGCCGCAATGTCAACCCCAGTGAGGTTATAGCTACGGAGCAGTGTGCTCGCCATAGCAGATACAATAGATGAGTCCGCAATGAGCAGTAGGTCCCACTCACGCACGGTTGTTGCCAATGACGGAGGTATGGCGTCCACAGGTGCGTCATTTTTGATTAGTCCCAAAAGCAATTGGCATGCTGAGACATCACCGGGCTCTGGTATGGTAAGAACAGTTACCACCTCCATTGTGGGGAGCAGCGGAACGGCAGTCATTTGAACTGGTCTGCCGGCCTGTGTGTAATACAATATGCCCTGCTCCGCTTGGGGGTGTTCAGCCCAGGCGTCGTTCCCGGCTAACCGAGCATCACCAACTTGGAGCTCGATAACCGTGTCGAAGGCCGGCGGCGGGACCGTTTCACCATATGGGACATCCAGAGCAGCTAAGGGCTGTTGCGGTGTGAGCACCCAAGATGCACCCGCGATAGCAGCTGCCTCCACCAGGCCGGCATGATAATCTTCCCCGGCGGAGTGCATCTGGGCGTATTTCTGAAGGAAGCCTAAAATCTGTGTGGCAGTAGGAGGCTCTTCCTGTAAGGCAGGCAGCTCACCAGCCGAGCTGAGCATCATCAGGTATCCAGGTGTGGCGGGCCACACACATTCGTCGACCACCGACACATTTGCATCGTCGGGGGCCTGCAGCACAGCTCCACCCGCTACCAACATCGACGCAATCAGTCTATCAGCCGGGCTCGTGACATCCTTTGGACATATGAACACAAGAGACTGCTGCGCAGCTTGTTCCTTGAGCAAGACCAGCGCATCGGGGGTCAGTGGGGAGGGGATAAGCACCAAGGTGTTGGGTTCCACCCCCACAACTTCCAGCTGTATTCCAGCCCTGCCAGCCTTTGCCACTTGAAAAGCAAGCAGATGACCCTTAATGAAAGCCCCTTTCAATGTCTTCCTCTCCGTCCTGAAGTTAAGTAAGTCAGGGTTGTTGGCCAGGCGTACTGCTTGCACGGTCGATACCTGCCCTGCCAAAGCTTCCTCGATTTTCTTTCCGCTGACGAATTCCCCAGTGTGGTATGGTGTCACAGCGGCCTTGTCCGCACACGGGTAAGACGAGGATGCACCCCACTGCACTATTAGGGGCTCGTGGTCCAAGGCAGGCACAATAGAGTTCCCGAGCTCTAGCTGAGGACGTACGGTGACCACGGGCGCCGAATTCAATGACACTGGCTGGAATATTGAAGTCACGATATATGCCTGGGCATCCTCGCTCCAGGTTGTCTCAGGGCTGCCAGGTAGAGCCCAATCGGAGGCAATCTTATCCACCAGGGGACGTGGAGCCCTCGAGTCCCCGGCGATAAGAGCGTGGGCAGGTTGCGGCACAGTCCCAGCCACTGTTACACTCCTTAGGCCCGTTCTGGTGGAGCCAAGTCCAGGTAACTTGCGTATGCCCGGTGGGTTAGGCCTAGCTGGTGCCGCCTCGGCCGCATGCCTCAATCGTCGTGAGAAGGGGGCCATCAGCACTTCAGGTGTGCGGTGGGACTGCATTGTTTTGGAGATGGCGCCAGGAGCGCATACTGCAGCGTGAAGCCCACCAACATCAGGTAAAGACCAACGCTGCCTCCTGCGAAAGTTGTGCCAACTGTCGACCACCACATCATCTGCTGATGGCACGTATTTGGTTGGCAGGTGGTCTGAGGGCGTCGCATTACTCTGCAACCAGTCAATGCACCTGTCCTTCAGGCCATTTATCTCAGCACCATATGCGCCGACTTCCCCGTCCATGAGTTCACGCAGCACTGCCGCGTGTTCGTAGAGCAGGGGTAGGTTATAAAAGCTTGGCGACGGTAGCCATGCGTCGCTTTTACCATGCAAGAAGTCCAGACAGACGTCGACTGGACTGGTCCTTGGCTCTCTCGGCAAAGATGCCCCGATATAATTCGGCGGACTAAGGACCCAAGTGGACGCCCCGTACACGACCCTCACGGGCATGCGCGACCCTAACAGGGCACGCCACATCCACCCGCTTGATATGTAGCGCGAGGCCTGTTGGATCACGTTAGGGGTGATGAAGCTGTCAAAATCCCTAATTGCCGCCCATTCTCCCTTAAGTTCATGGCTTGATTGGGCAGGGGGCTCGGGGGAGTTCGGGGGATAATCTGGTGACAGAGGCTGTCCATGCGCTGAAGCTGGGGCAGGAGTTGGCTCGAGGACCACCACTTCCGCGGGCGGGCCAGTAGCGGCCTTCTGCTTGGCAGAAGCTGAGCCAGCTTGCTGACCTTGGCTTGAGCTAGTCGAAGGCACTGGGTCCGACGTCTTTTTCGGTGCAGGCCTTCCTGGTGTTGGGGCTCTGCGAGCTCCTGAAGGCAACGAGCCTCTAGCACGAGCTACTGGCATAGGCTGGCTCGGAGAGGGCTGTTGACCTGCTAGCCGCTTTGACGATCGTTGACCCGGCAACTGGAGCGGTTGAGGGGGCTTTATGGGCCTCCCTTCGGAGGCAGCTCTCCTACGAGCACCTAGCTCGCGTGCCGACCTCAAGGCCTCCTGATTCCTTTCCTCCTGGGACGGAAATCTCGGCCTCTCTTGCTGGGGTTGGGATGGGCCAGCGTCGGACGATCCTGGAGTTGATGCACCCTCCATCTTTGATCTTTGCGAGTTATGCCACTCGTAAATATCACAGGCTGACCTGCAGACCGGGTGACCCCTTGCTGAGAGAGAGAGAGAGAGAGAGAGAGAGAGAGAGAGAGAGAGAGAGAGAGAGAGAGAGAGAGAGAGAGAGAAAAAAAAGAGGGGGCGAATTCCTGCTTTGTCCGGGCACGGCGAGTGGGACAAATGCACTCCCCCTGGTCAATTTCCAGGCACGTCTGAACTTCCGAGACAACCGCCGTGTCCAACTCCGGTACAACGGTGTTCGTCGGCGAGATGTCGAGGCCTTCGCTCCCACCCGGACCTCCACGTCTCGGCTGTACCGCGTCGAGGCCTTTCAGACCTCCGCGGACCCCGGCCTGTTCGAGGCCAGCACCGACGTCGACGTCGTCACCCGACGGCTCTCCCCTGTCGCCGACCTGGCCCAGCCATCGCGAGGCACCTGATGGCGGTGTCATCGCCACGGTGCACCTTCGGACTCTTTATGGGGGAGGGGATGGTGTAAAGGAATGGCGGTGCCCCGTGCCGATGACTACCCGCGACTACCCCGCGTGTCCAACACCGGTACCATTGTACGCGCCGCCCTCGCTGTCCCCTTGGCAACCGGCCCCTGTTGTGTACCCTCGGCTCTGCCCTGCTCTGCTCCGAATACACCAGTCCTGATCTGTGTCACTAGTCTCTTCCCATACGCCCCTGCATCCTTCACAATATTAATCTTGACGGCGCATCCGAAAGAATCAGTTCAGTCTTGTCATCTAACCGATCAGAACCATGGCAGCACGCATCGTCAAATCCGTTAGAGGAGGGTTTCCCCGTTTATATTCCAAAGGATTCGTATTACTAAGCGGCTAGAGAAAAATGAAAAAATATACTGGAGGTGCCTTCGATCGCAGTCGGAATGCTCTGCCACTGCGATCACGAGACGAAGTATTGAAGGAAGGTGAGCATAACCATTTTCCTCATGACGGGTGGACGAGAACGAAGATATTAGGGAAATAACTGGGGGCAAAGAATCACGAGAGTGAGGAAAGCAGTGAAAGCGGGGATGAGGACTACAAGGGAGGAAGAGAGCGATGATGAAGAATAAAGAGTACAAACTATGACCGATCAGGACGAGGAGGAAAGTGACGATGATGAAGACGATGGATGGGACGCACAGCCCTCGAAAGTGATACCTCACAAAAATCTCCTACGCGTCCTGCGGGATGAAGACTATGAGATGAGGGAAGCTATTCTAAGATGTGCAAGAAAAGAATAAATTTGTTTTCTTTGTGAGATTGGTTTGAATCTAACGCGGGGATACTTCGGCTGCGGTTTGTCTAAGAATCAGAAAAAAAATATTGCGCTGCTTTAAGAACGGAATATATACAATGATGGATACAGATATTCCTTGGCGTCAGAAAAAAGATTAAGTCATAGAAGACGCAAACGATCCGTTCATCCCTACCCTGTTAAGTGTCATTTGCGAAAATTGATACTTTTAATTCTAGCCTGATTGCATGTAAACGATATTGACCAATATACTAAGACAAATGAAATTAAAGAGAAAATATCCCACTGGGCATTATTCTTCCAGAAAAACCCACCCAGAGTCGCGCGCCACACCCCGTGCAATGCACCGCCCAGACGATCACACATTTCGCTAACGGGAGCGATAAAGAGAGATGAATAGTTCATATTACTGCTAGCACTGCAGTACACTGCGAAAAATGTGAGTGCCTCCGCGCGCAACATCCGACACCCGGCTGCACTTAGAGAAACGAATTCTTGATTCGAGCCTAGAACAGCGTATTCTTAAAGCATTCAAGAATATAATTCTTGATCCAAGACTATTTCTTGATTTAACTCTAAGATTGGCTTGATTCAAGAAAATATTCTTGAATGCTTTTAGCCTAAGAATCTGTTTCTCTGGGTGTGCCCGGCACCGGACCAGACCGCGCCGGACCGCGCTGAAACGCGCTGTACCGCGCCGGACCGACCGCCAGCCAAAAGCCGCATAGCTCGACACTGCGAAAAAATCTGGGCGCATATCGCAGATGTGCACTGCACTACCCAGACGACCCAGATTAGCAGTTTTAGCACCCAGTTTAAAAGCTTTAGCACCCAGTTTAGCAGTGTTAGTACACAGTTTAATAGCTTTAGCACCCAGATTAGCAGCTTTTGGCATAAAATTTAGCAGCTTTGGCAGTAAGTTTAGCAGTGTGAGGTTGCGGTACCTTTGTTGTGTTACAGTTTTGGAAGCAAGCATAGCATCCCAGGTAGTAAGTGTAGCAGCTTTGGCACCCAGGTTAGAAGCTTTGGCACCAAATTTAGAAGCTTTAGCACCCAGTTTAGAAGCTTTAGCACCCAGATTAACAGTTTTAGCGCTTTAGAAACTTTAGCATCTAATTTAAAAGCTTTTGCACCCACCTCAGCGGTGTTAGCTCCCAGTTTAGCAGCATTGGCACCTCATTTAGCAATTTTAGAACCAAGTTTAGCTAAGTCGGAAGCATGTGTGGCAGTTCATGTGGCACTAGGAAGGGTCTAATGTGGCACTGAGTTGGTCGCCCGCCGCCCCTGTTCGTGCCCACCCTCGCCAGACCTGAGCGCGCCGGATCGCGCCAAAACGCCCGCAACAAACCGCGCCGCAACGCGCCCGCCAACGCCCGCGCCCGCCGGCGGCGGACCGCGCCGAAACGCGCTAAAACGCACCGGCCCGCCCGCGCCCCGGGCCCACGCCGAAACGCACCGGACCGCGCCCGCCTGTTTTCGCTCCCGCCCGCGCCGGCCGTGCCGGACCGTGCCGAACCGTGCCGGAACGCGCCGAACCGCCCGCGCCCCAGGCCCGACAGCCAAAAGACGGTTAGCTCGACCCTGTAGTACACTGCGAAAAAAATCTGGGCGCATATCGCAGATGTGCACTGCACAACCTAGACGACACCACGCTTAACACAATAAGTGCGAGAGAGAACACACATCACACCAACGAGAGCGACAGAGAAAGATGCACTCCTCAAAAAACTGCTGACACTGCAGTACACTGCGAAAACACGGGCACGGTGCATTTCCTCCGCGCGCGACATCCGACACCCGGTACGCGACACGCTGACGTTATCGAAATATGACACCTGCCCCTTGGAGGTGGGCAAGCCTGCAACACAAACCGTTGCCTCGTCCTACCTTCCCCCTCTCCCTCCCCCTCTCACTTCTTCTGCCCCAACACCTTTGCGCCACTGGGGGACAGAAACCATTGCAACTCACACAACACTCTAGTTCTCATCCTCTCGGAGGGGAACCAATTACTTCTACAACTCCAGCAACTCCAACGAGAACGCCTAGGTAGGCAGCCCCGCCAAGCTGCGAACGGACCGAACAGAGCACGGCGCTCACGAGCACCTGCATGGATTGCACGGCTCCCAACTCCGCTACGGATCGCCTCATTTTATTTATGTAACGGTTAACTCTATTTAATTCTTTATTTATTTCATTTACTCGGGGATGGCTCGATTGGTCTACTGATAGTTGACCTAAAAAGTTTTCTAATTAATCCAAGGTTTTTTAAATATTTAGAAAATCATTGGCATGAGCACCTAATTAATCTGAATTATTTAAAATTATTTATAGTAATTTATAATTATTTGGAATTAAAGAAAATATTGGCAAGGTTAGGTTTGGCTAGGTTAGGTTAGGTAAGGTTAGCTTGGATCTATCATAATTCCAATTAATTATAAATAACTATTTTTAGAATAATTTTAAATAATTCAGAATAATTAGGTGAACTCAAGCCAATAATCTAAATATTTAAAAATACCTAGCAATAATCAAGAAACTTTTTAGGTCAACTATCATTAGACCAATCGAGCCGATGGCTCGATACCCCCACGCACGATTGGTCGAAAATCTATTTTTTTTAATTCCCTTAATTTTCAGGAATTACACCGAGTGTGAGAAGGTTTGGTCGAAACGGAAAAATGTGCGCGTACGATTGGTCGAAATTATACCATTAAAAAAAAAAAATTAAAAAGAATGATTTTCCTGCCGAAACATAATGCAATAACAGTTCAAAAATTATTTATCTTAATTATAATTAAAATTAAAAATAAATTAGTCGGGGTCACGTGTGATGACGTTGCGATCGGGTTCACGTGTTCAAGGCGGGCGCGAGGCTATGTCCAGTCCGGTATGAAAAATTCTCGTGTCAGGAATGGTTGCGTCATGCTGGTGGCCTATGCATCATTCCACAGGCGCTACGGAAACAGCTCGATCCCGTGGCCGTTCAAATGGCCGCCCGTCCAACTGCTCCCTCTTCTTATACACTATTTTTCACCTTGGGAGTTAGGTATCGGAGGTGAATGGGAATGTTTCACAGATTTTCGTCCGAAAGGTAAGTTGTGTGTCATAGACGCCGCCCCGCCCGCGGAGCACTCGGCGCCTGCGGAGTAGGCAACCCTTTCGTCTTCCCCCAGCAAACCTGTTTGGAGGCTGTTGTTACTGAAACTCCCCAAACTCCTTGCGTGCGAGAGAAGCCAGCTTTGCTCGTTACCTTTCAACCTCCTGGTGTACCAACGTCACTTGTGTTATCAGTTTTCCGTGTTCCTGATGAGGCTCCAGAGAACCTCTACTTGGAACCAGGAGCACTGAGAGTGCACTGAGGATGTTCCTGACTGTATGAGTTGAAATGTGTGCTGTGGATGGTTGGATTTTCCCACCTGCACCACTACCCATTACTGTGCAATAGGGCACACTTTCAGATTTCTTGAGTTTGTCAAGTTCATCATAACACATTGCGCACAAAGCAACAGGAGCACACTTGTTACCACACTCTTAAAAATGATGCATGTTGACCGAACTAAGTGACACTCCATTCCTAGTAATCTTTCTAAATCACCCTCAATTGAAGCGATAACTATGAATGAAAGTAAGAATACCATGTGCCAGAAGAGGGCGAAAGTACTGATTTTGCAGAAATGTTGCTGAAAAGAAACAATGAATATTTTACACAAATGGGGTAGACTCAACCATTTGTCTTTCGTCTGAGTCTTTAAATGTGATACGGCAATATTCATTTCAGAGCGCACACATCACATCATCCTATTCCAAAGGAGTTACCCGTTGATTTGCAAATTGGAGGTTAGAGGGTCAAACCGTATTGAAGTCAACCATTATGTACACAAATGCGTCCACGCTTGTGGAAATGTGGTTTGAAATATTGGGTGGTGACTTACCACCGATTCAGAGTGTGACAAGCGGTCTGTGATGTCGGTCGAACACGGCGCACAGCTGGAAAGCACGTCACCGAGGGAAACAGGGGCGCTGGTCATCAAGGGTGTTACGAATGTCTGTAGAACGGCAGCGAGAACGGCTACGTGGAGTCCGTTTCAATTCCTGCCATCAATCCCTTTTCAAGTGCTGGTAGTAATATTGACGACAATAATAACCCAATCGATAACAAAGCCGCCACCTTGCCGGGTCGCGTCGTCTGCTCCACTCGAAGTCGAATCGCGCGGGCCACATCTCTGCCCGAGTGCCACAGTACTGCCCGAAGGCAGCGCCATCTACCATCTTCTGCACACACTACGCAAGATGTAGACGACACAACAATTGATGTGTTGGCGATGGAAGCCCATCTCGTCCATATTTAATTCTGCTGCGTACTATTAATCGGGCTCCATCTTTCTGGCAGTGCTCAAATACGAAAGCGCGTCCGTAAGTAACGATCATGTGACGCGTCGCTGCCCAATTGTCTCCGTTTCGAAGTTAGGTTCGAAGCGATGTGAGGTTACGATGTCCTATGTGTGTCACATATTTTGCCAAAGAAATTTTCGGAACTGCTCCAACGCATTACTCAGCGTCACCATTCCTATTGGCGGGTGAGTATTATTTACTCCGCCTCTGATGGATGCAATTCTGATCATGTAACATCATGTAACCTGCTACTCTCTTCTTCAGCCCAACAGCTCCAACCCAGCCATGCCATTAACATTCATGGAAATGTCACACTGAGAAGATCGGCGAGATCACCCCATGCCATTGTGGTAAATATAACTCTGCTTTCAAACAGGACCCGTTTGTTGTTGTCCCTCATCCACAGTAACAGTGAAGGAACGTTTCTCTACCATTCGCTTGCTAAGTCAGTTTATTTCAGAAGGATCAGAGCTCCCTTCTGTCGGGTGCTTTTTCTCGTGAAGCAGCTGAGAAACATTGTGGAGTAGTACTGGCCAATCACTCTTAATATGGCGTGCCTGCTAGTTTCCGTGAACATTGCTGAAAGACGGCTCGGTATTCGTCTTTTGCCCTCCCTGTCGGACAATTTCGTTTCATTTTTGCATCTGCTTTTTGCGCTGGTCTTAATGTAATGTAAATTTGGCCTTTTTTATCGGATATATATATATATATATATATATATATATATATATATATATATATATATATATATATATATATATATATCTTCCTCACCTTTTTAATGATTTTCAAGCTAGCTTTTAAGAGTACGTAGTAGTTATCGGCCTCCGGTACTGTATGCGATCACATCCCAAATTTTCTGGGATTTTAGAGTCTAGCGGTGCCCGTGTGAAATGCATTTCTGTTTGGTATAGTCGGATCGCGTTATGTCGTGATCACGGCCTTACGCTGGTCCGACTATAGTGTGGGTGTGTTTTAGCAGTCTGTCCTCGATCAACGTGCATGCCGTGCGTTGTCCTTCATTTAATTTTTTGAAATGCAAGCTTAAACTTCAGTCTTTTCTGGAAAAAAAAGGGGGGGGGGGTAGGAAACGCAGTGTTAAAAGTTTTCTGTTTTTTTCTCTTACTGTATACAGTCGCAGTGGAGACATGCGCGGCTCCTGGCCGCAGGCTGACGGCAAGTTCTCTAGTCCAGCAAGGGTTAGAAGAAGACGGGAAATGCTGGCGTGGGTGTCGTGCGTCCGCCCATCGGTCTTTCTGTTCGTGGTGCCGGCAGTGGTCGCTTCGCGGCAGCATTGTGTACCGTTCACCCGTGCTCAAGCCGTTCCAAGTTCCAAGTCTTGACATGGCATCTAATGACGGTGAGTTAAAGTGTCATCGGTATCGTACGCCACACGATAACTTGATTCTTACTGGTATTCATAGGGTTCACATTGATTGGGGCTGAAGTGACTCGCGGTAGGGTATTTGGTTAGTCGTTTCTCGCCCGCTCACGCTCGCTCGTACGGTCGGTCGAGCTCGTTGCTTCTACTATGTCTCACATTCCCCGGGCTGAACTCTCGTTTCGTGGTCATTATGGGGTGAGGGGATCTTAAGAAACCGTCGATGACATTCACCTCGGGACACGCCTGCTCGCGGAGGCTATGAAGCGGCCGCATTGTGTGGGGTGCACGTGGAGTGCTGTATCCGTTTGCATCCGTAGACTTATAGTCCGGTGAAGAAATTTGATGTGCGGTGGGTCATCTTCACAGAATACAGCGTGCTTTGTGACCCGCAAACATCTGCTTTTGTGATGTAGTGGCCCCTGGGCACGCCCTGTTAGCAGCCTCGCATGGTGAACGCATTGATTGGAGTACGGGAAGACGGAGTTTGTGTAGACGTCCGTATTTTTGCTGTTGAAAGTTGTTTGATTGTCGGTGGCATCTTGTGTCTCCGTGTTTTAACATTGCCTTAAATTGCCTGTGACATGTGGGCATTTCGTGGCATCTGTATGGATGCATAGTTCGCTTTCCTTTAATTGAATAGGGAAGTGTCAAAGCTTGTATGTTACCCTCCATCATTTGAACTTGTGTTTTCAGATTTCAAGTTTGAGCCAGCGGGAGACGAGGGGACGTCCCAACAAGAACCTCTACAGGAGGCTCGGCAGCAGGCTCAGCCTCAGCCATTGCCGCAAACACCTACTGTCAACTACTACTATAACATCTCTCTGTGTGAGTGACAATGTCAGGTGTGTTCAGCTACAAAAGCCTCGCCTCTCTAAACCTCTTGGTATTGTCTTTGCCCAGCCAACAAGGACTGTAGCTAACTCGGGGTTAGAATCGTCATTGGTTTTTCACTTAATTTCTTTTTAATTTCCGTATTTGCTTGATATAAATGATTTGATATTTATTGCTATCATCAATCCTTGCTTCAATGATCTACCACTTTGCAAAGCAACAGACTGGCAGTTTCCTTAGTACTCAAACGCCACTTAGTCCAATTAAAAGTTAGTGTCCTGAAGCTCTCTAAGCCGCATGTGTAGTTGAGTCACAAATTTTATCTGTATTACGTTTCTCTCATTTTGCAGCAAGTCCCAGCACTGGCCAGCTTGACAGCGCAACGTCAGAGCCACTTTTGCGGAATCTGATGGAACTGCTGGGGTCCCCTAGTGAGTTTATACCGATCTGTGCCTTAAATGACTCTCTAATCTTTGACAGCCTGTTGTTGTTTTTTTGAAAATGTTGTGTTAAATTATTTTTTAATATTGTTTTTATTTATTTCCACTTTGTTCAGCTGGACAGCAGAATCCTCAAGTGCCTTCCATTCCCGAGTTTTCACAGCCGGGACCATCGCAAGGCCGTGGAGGAGGTAATGTTTAACATCTTTTAGCAACTGTAGATTCCATTGCGTGTCTAACACGACTCCTCAGCTCATCCCCTATCTTTTGTTACAGCTCGAGCTCCACTACCCTGGGAGACGGGCAAGAAAGGCCGTGGCAGACCATCCAATGCAATGAGAGCAGCGACTGCAGCAGTCCTGGGTCAGATGCAGGTGCCGCAGCAGTCAACCCCTACTGTACTGCAGCAGCTGCAGCAGTTGATGGGACAGCTTCCTGGACAGCCTAGATCTCCAGCCGTTCCTCCTGTCCAGCCTCAATCTTCAGCTGGCCCTCCTGTCCAGCCATCGGCTCCATCTGCCACTTCTGAACCGCCACCACAGTCAAGAGTCCCTCCTCTAGCTCCACTTCCGTTCAAATGCCTTCTGTGCAGGGTATCACATAATGATGGGGTGTTGACATGTGGACACACAGTTTGCAGATTGTGTTTTGATGTCCTGATCAATGGCCAGGCCGAGTGCCCTAATGCATTCTGCCACAAAGCCATTACAGCAGAGGACTATGTAGCCATTCGCATGTAGTGAAATGCATTGTCCACCCCACAGCTAGGGTGTGTAGAAGTGCTTTTTCGATTGCGGTCCTGTGCTTCTTGGATTAAAAGAATGTGGTGGTGTCTAGTGTCCATGACCCTAACTGGCCTAACAGTCGATTCCCTGGGGTCAGTTGGGCGAATGGACGCTGGACACCACCACATTTTTATCATCTGCACCTTCTGCTCACTTGCCTTGTGGCAACTTTTGTTTTCCACCCCTAAGTAAGACTTTTCCTAAGGTCTTGCATTGAACTGCAGTAGCGGTTCTGTCCAATTTATATTGTACTTTACTAAACTGTGTGTTGGTGGAACTTGTAAATAGTTTGTTGTAAAGTCTTCAGTCAATTGTTTAATTCAAATGCATCGTGTGCTGGACTTCACACAAGGATGGTTTTTTTTGACATGTTGTTATGTTAAATTGCTTCACTCACTTGGATCTTGCGCTTAGTGGGTTGTATTCATGTGGTGGTGTCAAGTGTCCATGACCCTGACTGGCCTAACAGTCGATTCCCTGGGGTCAGTTGGGTGAATGGATGCTTGCACCACCACACTTTTATCATCTGCACAGGAGTCTCTTACATTCTCCTGTCACTTGACTGGTGCCAAGTTTTGATTTTTCACTCCTAAGTAGTACTTTCTCAAGGGTCTGGCATTGAACCGCAGAAGTTGTTCTGCCCATTTTATATTGTACTTTACTAACCTGTGTGTTGGTGGAACTTGTAAATAGTTTGTTGTAAAGTCTTTAGTCAATTGTTTAATTCAAATGCATCGTGTGCTGGACTTCACACAAGGATGGTTTTTTTGACATGTTGTTATGTTAAATTGCTTCACTCACTTGGATCTTGCGCTTAGTGGGTTGTATTCATGTGGTGGTGTCGAGTGTCCATGACCCTGACTGGCCTAACAGTCGATTCCCTGGGGTCAGTTGGGTGAATGGATGCTGGACATCATCACATATTTATTGTGTTCACTTGACTGGTGCCAACTTTTGTTGTTTACTCCTGAGTAGGACTTTTCCTTAGGTCTTGCACTGAACCAAAAAAGTTGCTCTGCTAGTATTTATTTTTTAACTTCACTATGTTGTTTTGAGATCTTCATATATTTATTTTTTGTAATGGTGTTTGTCTCAGGCCTTTTAGTTCTCCGGCTGTTTCATGTATCTGATGTGTGAGGCATCTTGGTATGATTTTTTGTGTTGTTTATCATTGTTTAACTGAGACCGTCAGCTTGTCTCCTTCAGTTTTAAATGTTTTCCGTACCTAGTTGATATGTTGGTCTAGTAGGTACTGTCCTGAAGAGCATTTTAAAGTAACTAGAGTAGGCATATTGTTTTGTTTTACTTTCAAACCATGTGAAGTTGTTCCACTGTTTCAAGTCATTACAGTTCATTGTAACAGTTTTTTTTAAATTGAATAAATCATCACTTTGTATTTTTACGTTGTTTTTCCTTCAACCCACCATCACAAGAGACATCTGCTCACTTGGTTGTTTTCAGTATCAATCATCTCAGGGTTTCTACCGAAGTTTTATTTTGTCTGGGTTTAAAAAATTTGTTCCAGGGCGGGACGGGATTTAGTACCAGTGGACCTGGTGATTTAAGTAGGAGAGATTGCTTGCGCTATTCTTACTACTTTACAGAGCTTTTGGGAAGTAATGACAAATCAATAGGGTGTGCAGCAAATTGCCCTTTTATTTCTGAGTTGTATCCGATAGCAGGGGAGCTTCGACACTTGCATTGCAGGATTTCTGTTTTCACTTCCAAAAATTCTTAATTTCAAATCGGCCACACAGGTAGTTCAAATGGCCCCTGGGAAGAAAATAGGGAATTAGCTGGTTGTACAAAATAGTGTAGTGATGACCCAAATTCAACATACATACCTCGGATGCTCCTCGTTGCAATTAACTTGTTCTGATAATGTCAATTAATGTGTTTCTGTAGCCGTAACATAACCTGTGAAGAGGTCACTGAAATGATCTTTTGCCAGGATTACGACTTCTGACAACACTTCACTCCATATCGATTCCTTAAATCCGTACCGGAGCAACCGCAAACACGTCTCGGTTTACGTTTTATAACAATACTTTTCGTTAGTCTTCCTGTTCGTTCTTCTCTCGTACGCAGCGACGCAGAGGCGAATACTGCTCGCAACGGTAGCGAGCTGAAGTTACGCTGCAGTTGCTTGGCAACAGGTGAGGTCACGTGAGCCGCGCAGCCAATGGGCGACGAGTGAAAGCGCGGGAAGGAGCCGCCGGCTGCAGACAACCCGACCCGATATTTTCGTGATTTAAACTACGAAAATAGGCACGGCGGCTTGAAAACGGGTACGGCGGTGGTAGGCGGGACTCTGATGGTCCTCGCGAGACCAGCCGCGACGCCGCCAGCACCGTAGAAGCAGAGAAATCGCGAGTGGAAATTCCGGCACGAATCCAGGCGCAAGGCCCAGGTCCTCTGCAGCGATCCTCTCCGGCTCCTGCAACTCAGAACAGCGCCGGAATACAAAAAGTCACTTATGCCCGTCCTCCTAAACGGCTCATCGGACGGGGCTGAAATTCTAGGGGTTCCTCAAGGGGGTGAAGGGGAGCTCGCCTACCGAATTTCAGTCCGATCGGATACCTGGGGGCCAAACGGGAGTGCTTCGAAGTTTTAGGGGGAGCGTTCTTAAGTGATGAGCGGACCCTTCGAAATCTCGCAGCACGCACGTCCCGAGTTACACCATCGACTTCTAGGTGGGGATCGGCACGGCACACGAGCCCCTTCCACCCCCAACTGTCGGATAATTTTTAAAATGGTATCTTAGTGACGGCCCCCCAGCAGCCGTCTCCGTCATCCCCGTCGGATTTCACGCGCAGACGCTTTCCCTGATTGGGGAAGGCGTCCCCGAGACACCACGCACCGGAAAGACGAGTTTCCGACGAAAATTAGATATCGGCCACACACTCGTGCTGGGGAGAGGGAGGTCGTCGTCGACCACCACGGCGGCTCGGCGGCCGTGTCCGTGAGGACAAGACCGTCCGCCTGATGTTGACGGGGTGGCCTCGGTGGGGAACTTCAACCGCGCAATAGCAACTGCAGCGTAACTTCAGCTCGCTATATTGTGCTGTTTTGTCGTCTGCAAATAACAACAGCTGTGTGCTGTGCTGGCTGTGTACAACTTGCACTGTTTTGCTGAAAGTGTAATCGTCATTACCCTTCACAAAATTACTCTGGAGTCAGTTCTATCCGTTTATTTCGTTAATATTGATTGATGTCTCTCTTCTATACCGTACACTTCCGCACACTGTTCAAGAGAGATAAGAAAGACATGTATGTTCGGGGGTGGTTATGGCTGATGTTTCTGGTTCCCTGGTGAACTGCATCGTCAACCAGTTCTCCATTTGGTTATGGACGGTTTTGCTGAGTTTTCACCGTCCCCACCATCGAATGCTTCTTCAGATAACATGCACTGTGAGTACGGAGAAATGGACCCCATGGAATAGTATCTTTTGAAAACAGTTTGCATCCTTCATTACTATGTGGTGTGTTGTGTACAGGCTCATCACCGTGGTGGGATGGAGTTATGGAGGCCGCTGATTTAACTGAGCGCAATAGAGGCCCATCCGTGAGGAGCCGTTCCCTTCAATCGTTATCAACAACGGGAAGGTGAGTGAACCAGTCGGAACACTTTTCTGTGTTGCGGATGCCTTGTTCTAATTTTCCATTTCTGTTGCAGAATGCAAATCCTAGAAGGAGAGTGACTCACAACATCAGGCTAGGGTGCATACAAAATGTCCATCTCTGAGGAAGATTGAAGATAGATGCAGCTGAAGTTTTTCTATTATGTTTTTTGATTTGCATGTGTAGAAAGGTAGTTGATTGGAGAAATGGCTTCCCATAAACTTTGAAGTAACTTTCTCAACAGTATATGAATTGAAATCAGTGTGTTCAGCATTTCAGTTTTTAGTGTTATAAGTAGAGATATCACAGTTAGGTATGTAGATTTTATTGTTGGTTGATTCAAATTTGATGTAATAGATAAAAGGAATGGAATAACGACACATCAGTGTAGAGTGGAGGTGTTGCTCCTTTTATTCTTGTGAGTTGGAGAGACGGTACAGGATAGAGGAACATATTGCAAATTGTTACAGGGCATAGGTACAGGTAGCGCTGTTATTGGAAACAAGCAGTATACGGACCAATACAATATAACAGGATGTGTGATGGTTATTTATTACAACTGTTTTGCCATGATTCTAAGAGAAGTTTTTTTTAACGATTTAAAAAAAAAAATCAGTGGGTGCAGTAGCATAAATTGTTGTAATGTTTGTGTCTTGCAGGCCTCAGATCACTTCAATAATTTCAGATCAAGTTTATGGAACAGGAATAAAGAATTCAGTACACAGGGTAAGGCAGAAGGATATAGTTCTCATTTATTCATCCTTTGTCTCAGGACATGAAAGTAGTTCAAAGGGTTACTGGAGCATGAATACATTTGCATAAATTAGTCCCTAATTAGATGTTCAGCTTTTTCATTCAAGGCTGAGTTATGGAGGGACAATTCAAAATGTGTTTGAGGATTAACATCCATATAATTATTTACAACATAAATTAGAACATAGGAAGGCGTAATAAGCTTTGAACAGATAAGATGAAAACTACAGATTGGGAGAATTGTTTTAGGATGAAGATTCCTGATCTCAGTTGACTGGAAATTTCATGAATTTGTACTAACAAATTAAGGGTTTCATCAAAAAACAAGCATAGAAATTACAAATTGAGCGTCTCCAATAGAGATGTTACAGATATACATGAATTGCGTTTCAGCAGAAGAGGTTTTTTTATAGGAAAACAGTAGACAATAAGTCTTGGATACATTAACAGTGAAATTAAGAATGGATAGGTACAGAAAACTTTTTCTGTACTTAATGTAAGTAAAAACTTTTTGAAAAATGGTAGAGAATGACACTTAATTGATGACCAGAATAACAGAATGAAAATTTAATGAGGTTGGCATGCCGGGTTGGCCTCAAAGTGGGCGTACGGATGAAGTGGGTTAAGAACTGCCTCGCAGGACCAGCAGAAGTAGGTGTCACAGCGCGTGCACACCATTTTGTTGCAGCCATCCGTTTTCTGAAAGCCAAAGAAAGCAGTTTGTTAGGGCACTTCTCTGATTAGGTAAGGATGAAGAAACGAATTTCATACCGGTATAAGCCACTTACATTTATCGGAGCCGAACAACCCGGGCATGGTCGGTAATTTCTCCATATGTTGAGCTGGCGTTCGTATTCTGGTAAACAATCTTGCACTGATGAGACCGTGGACATTTTGAGCTGCTCTTCCTCAGTGCTGTGCATGTATGCATAGGCAGTGGCATAACGGCATCCTGTAAAAAGAAAGAACAGCAGATTTTCATTATGAGTGATGTTTCAAAAATGTGAGGGAGTGGAAGGAAACCGGAGCTCAACCACCGGAACGCCCGCGGCGTAGGCAGACCCGGAAGACACGCATGTGAGGTGGGCAAGCTGCCGCACAGGCGCTCGGGATCGTAGTACTTCATGCGCTACATGACAGGCTGTCAAGATCAACTTACTTCCGTTGTAGGGCTGCGACAACCCGTATCCCTCGTTGCTTCGCCAGTCCTCACAACTCGGGCACCAACACTGGTAGCAGTTCTTACAGTGGGTCAGTTTCATGGTCTCGAGGTACTGACTGCTGCCGTTCTTGGTCCCGCACAACTTGCACTCTTTGTGGTATGTGTCCCCGGCCAGCTTATGCATCTCCCGAAAATGGGCGGCACATTCCACTTCGTATCTTAGCGAGGCTGGCTGGACAAGCTTAATCACCTCGGTGTTCCAGGGTGCCGCGGCATCCGGCCACGACACACCTGAACACCTTGGCTGGGTGCACTTGCACCATGCCCTGCACACACCGCAGACAGATGTAGTGCCCAGCACCATTCACTGTGCAGCCCTTTAGAAGGACGGCCCTAGAGGGAGACACGACCTGGAAACAAATGTGGTATTAGTCATCTGCATTGACTGGTGTAATAGCGCGGCCCCGCAGTCCAAGTTCTTACCTCCTCTCCGTAACACACAGCACCAGCTACACACTGCACTTCAACACGACCGGGCAGCTCTCCCGCCTGCATGCACATTGCGTTGTGGTCACGGAGATGTTTTAGAATACAGTAGTTCTTTGGAACCTGGATTCCAAATTTGTAATGCAGCCCCCTTCCAGCCTTCTGTCTCGGTGGGTAGGGTTGTTGTAAAATCCAATTAACGGGGCCGCCGGGTGTCTTCCATGTTAGGTCCAGCCCGTTTTGGAAAGATCTTGGTCCTAAAGGCCCAGCCATGGCAGGTCCTAACCTCAGGATTGCCTCCACCTTTTCCACGATGGTGGCAGCGGGATTTTCGGTGAACGCCCGGAACACCCACTGGGCCAGTCCACTTTGCTGAAACAAGATATGGGTTATTGCGATGGGTCCAAATATATTGCCGCATTCAGAGACCGTGTACATGCAATCAATGCACGCAAAACCGCCACATAAGACGTAGTCTACGAAAAACGTCTGAATCTCAGACCGTGGACAGCGACGCCGAGCGCCTGCGAACGCTCGGATAGGCCAACCCGCACGGCACGCGTGCATGCAGAAGGCGAGGCTGCCTACCCGGCAGGTGCCTTTTCGGCGCAGCCCGCAGACTATGGCCGAATAGGGTTCGCTCTCCTCATGCGCTTTAGATGTCCTGCAAATACCACGTGTCGTTTTTTTTTTTTTTTTGGGGGGGGGGGGGGGGGGCACTGTCCAACGTCATGCTCCTGTATCAAATTCATAGGAAGGTTACATTAGCCGCACCACGCAAGGGGGGGGGGGGATTTGTGTCCTATTTGGTGTTATTGGAATGAAAGGCCTCGTATTGCGCTATCAGCGAGAAGCCACGAAGTTCATAAATTTTAAATGGTCAGTAACACGAAAGAAAAACCCGTAAGTCCAGGGAAGGATGGCGCAGCGGCTCGCCTTCATGTTCCTTCCTATTGGAAAAGGCAATAATTGTGCGGGTGACGGGGAAGCGTCGGGCTTGCTGCCGTAGCCGCGCGCCCAGCACAGCCCAGCACAGCACAGCCCAGCCCAGCCCAGCCCAGCCCAGCCCAGCCCAGCCCAGCCCAGCCCAGCCCAGCCCAGCCCAGCCCAGCCCAGCCCAGCCCAGCCCAGCCCAGCCCAGCACAGCACAGCCCAGCCCAGCCCAGCCCAGCCCAGCCCAGCACAGCCCAGCCCAGCCCAGCCCAGCCCAGCCCAGCACAGCACAGCCCAGCACAGCCCAGCCCAGCCCAGCCCAGCCCGCCTCTAGGAAGGGTGTCGGGCGACGGTCACGGCTGGTCATCGATGCCCAGCCTATCGGCCTGCCGAAAGGCGGCGTGCGGCTCGCTGCGACGGCGAGCGACAGGCAATCAATGGTTCGATGTGGTCGAGTCACAGCTGAGTCTGGGAGCAGCACAGTGCTCGTCGCTTCGCTTGCACACTTGTGCGCCTCCACATTCCAATACCGGGTTCAAATACCAGCACACGTCACAAACTGTTCGGCCTCACTAAGAAATACTACTCACTTGTTTGAAAGACTGATACATGCAGTCAATGACAGCTACAAGGTCCTCTTCGTGCACTCCGTTCAGAAGATCGACTTGCGATGGCCGCGAGAGGGTAACCGTCACCGGCGGAATGAAGTCTACGTGCTCCACTTGTTCCGTCCCATCGGCGGTTCTGTACTTCACAGGGTACCCTTGATGTACAGGCACACGCAGGGTGATCTTCAAATTGTTCCGAACGGCAACCACTTCCTTACAGGAGAAGTTGTTCGCGATTTCTCCAGCGTTAAACATGGCGACGAACACGGAACGACACGGAACAGCAAATAAGACGAATGAGCAGACAACTGACCTCAACGAACAGTGTACGCACAACTGAAGGTCGCGTCCGAACGTTGCCAGGGTCACCGCTGGTAGCGCTAGCATCGCCTTGGCAAGACCGCAGAAGGGGAGGGGGACAGGGGCGGGTCCAGGAGCGACTCTGGGGGAGGGGGGGCGCTTTTACCAATTTACAGGCTGAAATTTTCGCTGGTTGCCTACCTTCCCAAAGTCCCCTTCGGCGCCGACCACATGTAGGCAACACGTAAAGCATCGCCCCTCGGTTTCTCGGTTCGTTTTTATGCCCCTGCTCCTCTTTCCCGTTTCCTCTCTTCTTCGTGCCGCGCCGCGCACACTAGTCCCTTAGCTCCGCTGCCTCTCTCTCTCTCTCTCTCTCTCTGTCTGTCTGCCTCTCTCTCCGTCTCTGCATGTCTCTCCCTCTCTCACCGTCTCTGCCTGTCTCTCCCTCCCCCTCTCTTCCTCACTCTCTCCCCCCCCCCTCTCTCTCTCCCTCTTGGGGGATTGGCAGGGGGGGGGGGGGTGCCGAGGGTATGTGTGTGGTCACCTCGCCACTCCCCCCCCCCCCCCTAGAAGAGGCGTGGGAAGGGGGCACCATCCCCTCCTCCCCCCCCCCTTCCCCCTCCGGATCCGAGGGGTAGGGGTGGGATGTCTTTTCTCTTCTAGTACCATAGCCCCCGAAGAGCCTTCGGTGAAGCCCGTGCACGTGATCTGACACAC
Source organism: Odontothrips loti (assembly GCA_038380765.1). Taxonomy (NCBI): domain Eukaryota; kingdom Metazoa; phylum Arthropoda; class Insecta; order Thysanoptera; family Thripidae; genus Odontothrips; species Odontothrips loti. The sequence continues at coordinate 35,547 of JAZGLN010000133.1, read as the reverse complement.
CCGTGGCCACCCCCCTCGGCCCGGGTACCCGACAGCACCGGCGGATAGGCGCAAAGGCGGATGGTCCCGCGTAAAGGGCCTGTGCCCTTCCCCCCCCCCCCCCCCCCCAGGTTGCCTGGTCGCCAAGGGTGGTTAAACCGTGTTTTCTAAACCGTTGTGGGGGGGGGGGGGGGAGGTGGAGGGGAGAGCGTTAGTAGGGCCCTCGCTGAAGCGCGTAAGGCAGCAGCCCCGTCCGACATGTCCGGCAGTGCTGACTGGCCTGGACCAGTGTTGGTCTCTGGGCCCCTGGCTGCCGTCTCCCCTCCCTCTCATCTTCAGGGGGCGAAGGGGCGATGGCCTATCCCCCCCCCCCCCCCCCGGTCCTTGGTCCCCGGATGGGACCTTTGCCCCCTTATGATACGCAACCCTAAACGCTTTGCCCCTGAATGTAGGCAACACGTAAAGCATCGCCCCTCGGTTTCTCGGTTCGTTTTTATGCCCCTGCTCCTCTTTCCCGTTTCCTCTCTTCTTCGTGCCGCGCCGCGCACACTAGTCCCTTAGCTCCGCTGCCTCTCTCTCTCTCTCTCTCTCTCTCTCTCTCTCTCTCTCTCTGTCTGTCTGCCTCTCTCTCCGTCTCTGCATGTCTCTCTCTCTCTCTCTCTCTCTCTCTCTCTCTCTCTCTCTCTTTCTCTCCCTCTCTCACCGTCTCTGCCTGTCTCTCCCTCCCTCTCTCTCTTCTCTCTCTCTCTCTCTCTCTCTCTCTCTCTCTCTCTCTCTCTCTCTCTCTCTCTCTCTCTCTCTTTCTCTCCCTCTCTCTCACCGTCTCTGCCTGTCTCTCCCTCCCCCTCTCTCTCTCTCTCTCTCTCTCTCTCTCTCTCTCTCTCTCTCTCTCTCTCTCTCTCTCTCTCTCTCTCTCTCTCTCTCTCTCTCTCTGCCTCTCTCTCCGTCTCTGTTTGTCTCTCCCTCCCCCCTCTCTCTCTCTCTCCCTCCCTCTCTCTCCCTCTATCCTGCCCCCCCCCCCCCCCAAAAAAAAAAAAAAATTTCCCTGGCGGATACAAAGGAAATTGCCTACCTTCCAGGGATACGCAAGAAATAAATTGAATTTAGAGAAAATCTTAATTTTTTTTAATGCCACGTTTTATTATATTTGTTGGACCTCCGCCGTAGGACCTTCGACCCACAGCGGGGACCTCTGATTATTATTTTTTTTTTTTTGGGGGGGGGGGGGGCGGCTTTTGATGCCACCTTTTTGGGGGCTCTCCGCTGAACCGAGGAGGAGAAAACCATGGCCCTGGAGGCCCTGGAGGCCCTGTGGGCTTTGTAGGCGTTCAGGTCTTGCGGGCCCTCGGGGCCCTAGGGTCTCGGGCCCACCGCCGGTAGGGCGGGGTAGAGAGACTCAGAGGGAGAGAGGCGACAGGACCGCGACTCGAGGGCTGAGCTGTGATTGGCGGGTCCCACTCGGCATTCAGCCGGAGGGACCCGCCAATCACAGCTCAGCTCCCGAGTCGCGGTCCTGTCGCCTCTCTCCCTCTGAGTCTCTCTAGGGCGGGGGCAAGGCCAGCGTTCCCGGCTGGGGTAGACCGCCACTGGCCGTGACGACCGCGCCGCGCCGCTTCTGGCCGCTTCCTGCCCCACCTCTGAGCGTAGCCCCGCAGTACGTATCAGGACAGTTCGTCGCCCGATCAGATCAGCCTCTCGACAGGGTGGGTTGCGTCAGATCTGGGACGACTCCGAGCAGTCCGTCATCCTGTGCTCGAGGGTGTCGGGTTTGTCACACAGCCCGCACGCCCCTTGTCCGTCGTCTCGCCCGATCCTATGCAGCCGCACTCTCGTGGCTACCAGGTCCGTACCACGCGTCCTCCACGCCGATCGGCAGCAGTGCGCTCCGCACATAAGCCCATAACCTGGGTCCACTGCGTTTGGGGGCTGGCGGCCACCACTCTCAGCGGTTGTGCCGCGGCCCCGAAGTTCTCCCACTGGGCTCGGTACACCTCCTGGTTGGCGGCCTTGGCGTCGCACCCTCCGACTAGAAGCCGGCTGTAGGCCCCGACCTCGCAGCAACGTGGTAGTGCGGGGCGGCAGCCCCTGCCACTGTGACGTTAGACGGGTTGCCTACTGGTACGGCGGCCTGGGCGCGTCAAGCCACGCCGCTGGGAAGCCATCCTCGTCGACGTGGAGCAGGCTGTGCCACCGCCTGACGAGGAGCGCGTCGCACTTGGCGTCGACGTCCGTGAGCCACAAGTAGTGCCCGCTGGTCGCGGTTCATTGCGACCGCTTCGAACAGCGCCCTGAGGTATTCGTCTCGCAGGATGGAGGCATCTAGGATCCACTTGTCTCCTACTTGAGGTGGCGGGCCGTCATGACGTGCAGGGCTCACTGCGGACAGAGTGCACAGTACGGCCTGGTGATCACTAAAACTCACGGGCTCCATCGCTACTCCCTGCACTCCCGCGGCCATGTCATTGGAGACGTGAAGCGAGGGCCGGGCCAGGCTGGACGGGAGCGCGGCCGGTCAGCCGGTGACAACCGAGACGGGTATGGATCGACCACGCGCTGTTCCGTCCCGTCCTCGTTCCGATTTCCACCCCGTTGCCTCGCACGCCTCTGCATCCCTGCGGCCTCACGCTAAGTAGCGCCGGGTGGGCAGGCAACCCATCCGACTGACCTGCATGTAGATGAAACACCCGGTACCAGCTGACAAGCTGCTCCACTTTCATACACTGGGGACTCAGGATCTGATTTGACAGCCCACTTTTTGCAGAGTCTGTCATTTCGTTCCTAGTAGACCTAGAGGGTTAAATTTTTGTTATTTGGTATGTCCCCAGGATCCCTCTCTATGGTCCCAAAACGTCGACTTTGTCCATTCATTCCAAAGGGTTCAACCACCCCCTTAGCTGGGACATTGCCAAAAATTGCTTCGCTCATTTCGCTCCTGCCCTTCACACTTAGCAGAAACCTGATTAAGTCCAGTTTTCACGGTCCTAAGTAGCTGCTCAGCAGGATTGCAAGTAATAACTCGCCAGACCCCACCTTCGCTGGAATACGTTTCGGACGAGTGGTGGCGCCCGGAAATTACTTAAAGTTTGGGCTGATACTTATAATGGTGGTATTATCTTCATGTGAGACCTATTTCCCTCTTGTCCGAAAGATGAAACAGCGCCAAACTACGCAATTTGAGGACGCAGTGGCTGTTGCGGTGGTTTGAACAGTGGCGCTTTTTTTTTTTTTTTTTGGGGGGGGGGGGGGGGGGGCATCACACGCCCCCTGCTGGCGGGTTTCCGAGTCCAGAGGCTGGGAGTCTGGAACCACCAATATCCGCATCCGCCCAGTTTAGTCAGGACCTAGGTGTCAGCTCTCGTGACTCGTACATCCTCCTTCTACTTGGCGGTCCGCGTTTAGCGGTATAATGGCATCCCTACGGATTCGTCGCGCTATGCGAGATTTGCGTGACTTTTGTGAGGTGAGATGCAAATCTTAGTGTTATTTTAATCTCATGGTTTATGAGGGGTGTTGAAGTTAGATTGTGGTTAGTTGTGGTACACCCAACGTTTTGGATGTGAAACACATGTTCGTATCCACAGCATCCTTTGCCTGGCATCAAACTGCTGGAAGACCCCCCTACTGACGAGCAGGCCATCAGCCCTGGGTCGAGCGTTTATGACATCTATGTACTCATCGATGGGCCGCCAGGCTCCCCATTCGAAGGAGGTACATTCACTGCTCACATCCACCTGCCACCATCTTGGCCTCACATCAGGCCTAGTGTAAGTCCATGATTCATTGACATCGATTTAATATGTGCCATGTGCCATACTCCTCTTGTTATTAATATTTTGTGTTCTGTTTTTAGGTTAAAATTATGACTAGGATGGTCCATCCAAATGTTCACCCAACTTTGGGCACAGTGTGCATGTCGCTGCTGAGTGAATGGTTAGTGTTCTTTTTTTCCATATGTACGTACTTTGCAATTCTCCTTATGTATCATTGCATCAAGTTGTTTTTTTGATTCACACAGGAAAGCTGGGATTACCCTACTTGAAGTTGCCGAGGCAACTCAAGCTCTCCTGCTTCTGCCCAACTCAGATTCGCCTCTGGACGCTGACGCAGCCATGCTGTTAGATTCAAACAAAGCACTGTATGAAGACACAGTGCGTATGCACACCGCCGTTTATGCTGGAGGTAAGTTCTGCCCAGCAAGATTTCCTAATAATTAGTATTACTGTCTTGGTCACGATAGTTTTTGGTTTTTACAGGCAACAACAGACCGGCTCACCTGCAAGCCAAGCTCGAGCAGATAATGGAGATTATGGGGTACAATGAAGAACGAGCTTTGTCAAAGCTAACGCTTCAACAATGGGATGTGGAGGCGGTTGTGATGCATCGCCGGCGACTATGAAGTAGTATCCTCCATTCATTCACTGAAAGAGACTTTCCCATTGCGGTCCAGTGCTTCTTGGATTAAAGGAATGTGGTGGTGTCTAGTGTCCATGACCCTAACTGGCCTAACAGTCGATTCCCTGGGGTCAGTTGGGCGAATGGACGCTGGACACCACCACATTTTTATCATCTGCACCTTCTGCTCACTTGCCTTGTGGCAACTTTTGTTTTCCACCCCTAAGTAAGACTTTTCCTAAGGTCTTGCATTGAACTGCAGTAGCGGTTCTGTCCAATTTATATTGTACTTTACTAAACTGTGTGTTGGTGGAACTTGTAAATAGTTTGTTGTAAAGTCTTTAGTCACTTGTTTAATTCAAATGCATCGTGTGCTGGACTTCACACAAGGATGGTTTTTTTTGACATGTTGTTATGTTAAATTGCTTCACTCACTTGGATCTTGCGCTTAGTGGGTTGTATCCATGTGGTGGTGTCGAGTGTCCATGACCCTGACTGGCCTAACAGTCGATTCCCTGGGGTCAGTTGGGTGAATGGATGCTGGACATCATCACATATTTATTGTGTTCACTTGACTGGGGCCAACTTTTGTTGTTTACTCCTGAGTAGGACTTTTCCTTAGGTCTTGCACTGAACCAAAAAAGTTGCTCTGCTAGTATTTATTTTTTAACTTCACTATGTTGTTTTGAGATCTTCATATATTTATTTTTTGTAATGGTGTTTGTCTCAGGCCTTTTAGTTCTCCGGCTGTTTCATGTATCTGATGTGTGAGGCATCTTGGTATGATTTTTTGTGTTGTTTATCATTGTTTAACTGAGACCGTCAGCTTGTCTCCTTCAGTTTTAAATGTTTTCCGTACCTAGTTGATATGTTGGTCTAGTAGGTACTGTCCTGAAGAGCATTTTAAAGTAACTAGAGTAGGCATATTGTTTTGTTTTACTTTCAAACCATGTGAAGTTGTTCCACTGTTTCAAGTCATTACAGTTCATTGTAACAGTTTTTTTTAAATTGAATAAATCATCACTTTGTATTTTTACGTTGTTTTTCCTTCAACCCACCATCACAAGAGACATCTGCTCACTTGGTTGTTTTCAGTATCAATGATCTCGGGGTTTCTACCGAAGTTTTGTTTTGTGGGTCTGAAAAATTTGCTCCAGGGCGGGACAGAACTAAGAACCAGTAGACCTGGTGATTTAAGTTGGAGAGATTGCTTGCACTAATCTTACTACATTACAGAGCTTTTGGGAAGTAATGACAAATCAACAGGGTGTGCAGCAAGTGCCCTTTTATTTCTGAGTTGTATCCGATAGCAGGGGAGCTTTGACACATTGTTGACTACAATTGAAACTTGCAATGCAGGATTTCTGTGTGCACTTTCCAAAATTCATAATTTCAAACCAAGGCTCATGGACACTTGACACCACCACATTAACACAACCCACGAAGCAGAAGACCCAAGTGAGAGAAGCATTTTAACATAACATGTCAAAAAACTATCCTGTTCATAATGGCCACACAGGGAGTTCATATGTCCCCTGGAAAGGATATAGAATTAGCTGGTTGTACAAAAATAGTAGTGATGACCCAAATTGATCTATTTAGTTAACAACTGCATGGATGAAAAGCATAGACCTCGGATGCCTCTTGTTGCAATTAACTTGTTCTGAAAATGTCAATTAACCTGTTTCAAAACCAAGTGGCAGTGGTACATGGTTAGAGAGTCAAGGCGACTGAGTTGAAATGTAGAAAGGTTGCATTTATGCAGTGCTTAGGAGCAAACTAGGAGTGCCATGATGACATGACAGTTGTTTGATTACATATAATAAGAATGAAAATGGCAAAGGTTTGAGAAGAACTACCGGTTGAGTTAGTTCCCACACTTCAAAACATTTTTGAAATCACTTATATAGAGCTCCATTATCTTTGTATTAAAATGTAATGTGCTTGTCTTCTAGGTGCCTAGTATCCTAAGTAAAGGACATGAAATGATTTCAAATTATAAGTTCGTCTCTTCACATTATGCAACCAGGAATCTGACATCTCTAAACAAGAGAATATACTTCATGCCATTCTTCGCCTCAGATGGAACCAGGCTTGAGACTGACTCAAACGGCCTGCTGTGTTGACATGACAAGCCCACGCTAAGCATAAGTGTTAAGGTTGGTAGTGGAAGTAGTAGAATAGAACACAAGATGTATTTTGACTTTCATCTCTGCTGAATGCTTCTTTTTGTTCTCAATGCATACTTTCCTTTTTTTCAATAAATAAATAAAACCCACTGAAGTTTGTGCAGCACAGCATGTCACCAAACAACATCATGAGGAAGGGCGCAGACACTATTGTACACACATACCTTTACAAAGTCTTTTTAATTCAGTACCAAACATCACATAACAAGTCACATTCGTACATGAGTGCTCACAAGAGTTTCAATTCACAGGCTCATTATTCTTAAGGCAGAAAGATACAGTTTGGAAAATCGTGCAGAACACCAGATCATACCAAGATGCCTCACACGTCACATCCTGCCTGAACGTAAAAAGAAGAATCAACCCAAAACAAGCTAGTAACAAATTCCTCACAGCACGTGTGAAACACAGATTAGTAAAGTTAGATAATCAAACATGCAGAACAACTTCTGCGATTCAATACAATACTTTTGGGGAAATCCTACTTAGGGGTAAAAAACAAAGGTTGGCACCAGTCAAGTGAATATAATGTGATAAATGTGATAAAAATGTGATGGAGTCCAGCATCCATTCACCCAACTGACCCCAGGGAATCGACTGTTAGGCCAGTTGGGGTTACGGACACTTGAAACCACCACATTAATACAATCCACGAAGCACAAGATAAAAGTGAGAGAAGCAATTTAACATAACAACATGTCAAAAAACCATCCTTGTGTGAAGTCCTGCACACGATGCATTTGAATTAAACAAGTGACTAAAGACCTTACAACAAATTATTTACAAGTTCCACCAACACACAGTTTAGTGAAGTACAATATAAAATGGGCAGAACAACTTCTGCGGTTCAATGCCAGACCAGTGGGAAAGTACTACTTAGGAGTGAAAATCAAAACTTGGCACCAGTCAAGTGAGCAGAAGGTGCAGATGATAAAAATGTGATGGTGTCCAGCGTCCATTCGCCCAACTGACCCCAGGGAATCGACTGTTAGGCCAGTTAGGGTCATGGACACCAGACACCACCACATTTTCTTCATCCAAGAAGCACAGGACCGCAATGGGGAAGTACCAAGCAGACATTTGGCACCACCACCACAAGTTTTCTCCTGCAGTGCTTTGTTTGGTTCGAACAGCACGGCTGCGTTATTGCCAGTGATGGGTTTGCGTTGGACAGAAGCAGTGTGTTAGCTGGCGTTGCCTCTGCAACTTCATGGAGGGTAATCCCAGCTTGCCTGTATGAATCCAAAACAACTTGATACAATGATACATGAGGAGAAGTGCAAAGTTCATACTTATGGAAATAAACAACACCAACCATTTGTTTAGCAGTGACATGCACATGGTGTCCAAAGTTGGGTGAACATTCGGGTGAACCGTAATTGTCATTATCTTGACCTGGAAACAGAACACAAAATATTATAATAACAAGAGGAGTATGGCACATGAACAATGGATGTTAATGAATCATACTGTTTTGTGGGTATGTTATTCGATGCCAATGGTTACATCTACAAACTTAACAGAATTAGCGCTCAAATCCCATTCCTTCATCAGCAACTCCCTCAACGCAAGATGCAGATGCAAATAGAAACATTAAAATGTTATCCTGATTTGGCACTCCATTTTGTAAAAGCTGAGCAGTCAGTCTTTGGATGTTGGCATCATTGCTAATTGCAGACACTGCCCTGTGACGGCTTGGAATATTTCCAGCGATTAGACTTTGAAGATCGTCTATGGCAACATCCTCAAACACAGCAATTTCTCCTGTTGAATGATATGAGACCACAATATCATTTACAATGACACATGAACGGAACCCAAAATGATACTGCCACTACTCCAATGAAAGATGACGAATACTTACTGATAAAACGGAAAATATTTGGATGATGAACACCGAACATTCTCTTCATTCTACGATTGTTGCATTCGCTGGAAATATAATATGAAATATGTCTATCAATCATTGATTGAACAGAGGTGCAAACAGCACCAGAAAGATAACTGCTTAAAAATTTACCTTGCATTGTTTGTCCTGTGTTCACTCCCACATACAGAGAGAGCACTTCCTCGGTTCACATGATTAAGCCACTGGAACTGAACATATGCCAAAAATGGGCGCAGTATATAGTGGTACAGAAGATCTCCACAGCCTATGGCTAATTCGCCAATCACATTTAAGCCTTCCTGAAGTAGATGTTGGGGCAACAGTGGCAGTGCACAACATAACTTGACAATCATTTGTATTCCTGGATACCGTCTTATAACAGCAACTCCAATTGTGGCCTTCGCATGCTGTGCCATGTCCTTAAAAAAATAAATAAAAAAGCACTATGGAGTATACAAGGCAAGTTTGCTATAACAATACAATAACTGTTATAAAAAGAATTTAAGGGAACATTAAATATAAAATAGGTAGATATTGTGCATGACAGTAATTTACATTCACAGCATGGAACAGGCAACCCTGAACAGAGACATTAAATACTATTCTGAAAGCATTCATAATAGCATCTTCGAAGTCACAGATAACGGTGACAAAATTCCACTGCTCAATTCGATTTCTAATTAGTGTCAGAACTGCTACATAAGCATGTTGAGTTTTCCTGTCCATCAGACACCAACACAATGGGATCACCTGTATGTAAACAAGACATAATTATTGTTCGGGTTTTAAGATAGGCAAAGTTACATTGGATGATGTTCACTCACGGTATGTCCATAAATGGTGACTAGGGTGAAGACCTGCAAAAGAATAAAATTTATAAGTCCATTTCAAACTTGTGGTAAGAACATGAATTAAAAATTACGCGAGTTCAAATTAATAGACTTTATTACCTGATAGCATCCCTCAATTGAAGGAGCTATGAAGAAGGTGCCGTCAGCAAATAATATGGGAACAAGTTTCAATAGCTCCAGGCCTCGCCTGCTGATAAAAACTAAGCTGTGTGAGCCATCTTGGCCCCAAGTAGAACCCAAGTACATACTGTCTACCATATCTGTCGTCTTAGTGAGACCTTCCCATACTGGGTCTCGAAGAAGGGCAGTTAGACTAGGAAGGTCATGAGGTATGTTAGGAAAAATGTCCGCTCTTGCTCTGGCCATGGCTGGCCGGAGCCTCCTCAGTGTTAGATGTGCCCTTAACGCTCTGTTTCCAATACTGATAACACAAACACACTTATTAATGATAAGGAAGCATGGGATAACAACGAAGACTTGGTTCAAGGGATAGTAGATTTGACTCACCGACTCCTTTCAGTTATGATTATGTCAGCAAAAGACCTATACAACAAGGTTCTTGCTTGTTCAACAATTTGTCGACGAGCAGCCATAACTGCGGTGTACAGTTCGTCCCGTGCATGATTATGTGGCTGAGTATGACTGAATCCATCATGAACATGTAAGGTGGCTCTTCCACCACAATTTGACCGGTTACACCTGAAGTAGACAGTTGTGTCTCCGTTGTCTCGGTGGTAGTTGTAATGATAACCATCACCCACATGGTAATAAAATGTATCCGTGCGCCTTCCGTCCTCCCGAAGGACATATAATGGCCTGTTCATTTTGGACTATAAAGAAATACACACAGAAAACAGATTAATTCTATAGAAATCGGCGCAACTTGGTTCTTTTTATTAATACCACTTTTTGAACAACATACCTGCGTCTACCGTCCCTACGAATTCTTTGATGCGGCCTGCAGTGGGAGAGAGCTTCAGGCAACTCAGTGGTTGCTGTGGCCTTGGGGCTCTAGCCGTGTTGGCCAGGGTGTCATAGCGTATGGTTGCGTTGGTTGCGTTGGACGAGTCACCTGACAGCTGACAGGCTTCGTTAAGGATTCCATCCTGCTGGCCACAAACCCTCTTCTCCGACTCTGAGCCCACACCCCTTTAAAGAGCCCGCCAACAACATAACCTGATGTCCTGGCCACCACGGCTCAGAGCCGCCGGCCAAAAAACCCGGAGTCCTCTCTCTCTCTCTCTCTCTCTCTCTCTCTCTCTCTCTCTCTCTCTCTCTCTCTCTTAGTTAAGGATTGGCGATGGAGTCAAATCAAATGCAAACACTTAATGGCAAGCGAGCTGGCTCGCTAATTTACCACCTAAATGATGGTTTCTACTATTACTGTGACCGGAAAACACCTAGTGCTAGATATTATCGTTGCTGGGTATCTAGGTCGAAAGGTTGCCCAGTGAGAGCTATTCAGAGGATTGGTGGACAGTTCGAGGTTAATGGCTTTGCCCATGTGGATGACCCAAATCATCTTGTCATCGCATACATGGCAGAGCGCCTGGTTTTGATCGAACAGGCCACTCGTCGTGACATTGCTGCACCTCGCGACGTATTTCGAGATCCCAGGTGGGTATGTCTTTCTGTTACCCGTTAGCCCAACGGAACCTTTGTTGGTGCTGATACAATTTTGTTCCTAGATTTACAAGTGGTGTTTTTGCATCATCGCTGAACTACCGCAGTCTTGCTCCTGCTATGAACAGGGCACGAGCAGAAAGTTTACCAACTGCTCAGAGTTTGCCAGCACTTTGCGACATTCTTCAGAACCCAGAATTTAACTGCATCTCCGCAATAGACAACTTTGAAGATTCAATCTATGCTGGGTCAGTGTATGATGAGGAAGGTGGAGTGATTCTCTTCTTGAGTACAAAGTGTAAAGACTTCTTGAAGCTTGTACCCGAGGTTTTTATCTTTCACACTAATGTATCTAAGCAGTGCCAGGTATACTGCATGAGACTTTCAATGACTTTCACTAACAAATAAGGTAATCATTTCTTTTCACTAACACAATTATTTTTACATTTTGTTTCAGATATGCACTGTTGGTGTCTTTTGGGAAAGAAGTGTGAGTACTGTGCCTAAATGTAAAGATTTCCTACTTTTCGACTCGCATATGCAATAATTGCAACGTGGATTCCCTTAATTCAGGTTCTGGAATTGGCATGGTGCTTAGTAGACGTAGGCAATGAAAGAAATTATGCAGAAGGCTTTCGCCTGTTGAAATCATGTGTGGGAAATTGCAGCTTCAGAAGTGTAACTTGTGGAGTTAATATCATTGCTCGGGCCTTTACAAGTATTTTTGAGATAAAAGTTCTCCCTTCCCTGTATGATTACATCCATGTAAGTAAATTTATGTACTTGATTTTGTTCATTTGTAACAGCTACATGAAACTCAAGTTTTATTTTTTATTCCTAGGAACTTAAATCATTTACTGCTATGACATGCCCATTCAACAGTGACAACAAAGAGCAGTTGCAGTATATACTGCAGTTGTACTCTGCCCTTCCACTTCTCCCGAAAGATGACATAAACCTTGGCATGAATGTGATTGCCAGAGAGGCCAGCAACATGGAGATGCCCATCCGTGATGGCAAGGAACGTATATCTGCCTTCATTAAGAGTCAATGGTTGAATCACCCAACCAAAGGACCAGACTTTTCAGTTTGTGGATGCAACCCAAGAACAAACTTTGGGAGGTAAGAATAGAGCCTTCTATTTATCGTCAATCTCTGCTTCATTAAATTTAATTTATTATTTATTAATTTTTTCCAGTGAAGAACTAAAGGTGAAAAAGGAAAGGAAATTTGAGAACTTCAGCGGTGACTTCCTCATCATAACAAGTAAGTGTTGCCATAAAAGAGAGACGAAAACCATTAATATTGTTAATTACATAATGCAGTTTAGAAGGTGTAGATAGTAATGTTGACTCTTTTCACCTCAACCAGAGCATGCTGTTAAACAAGCAGAGAAAGCCCATAGGATCATCCGATCCATTCGCAATGGTACACGACCCACCCAAGTCTTGCCACCTGCCCTATCGGAGAGTAATGATTTGCGAGTCATAATTTTAAACATGGCAAGACCTCCTGTTCCTTTAAGTATAATGGTCCTCAAGTTTTTGGAAGTTGCTGCAAATAAGTTGCTCCACGTCAACTCTCTGTAGTATGCAAGAAAAGCTGGAGCAGATAATAACCGTTATAGGGTACAAGGAAGATCGAGATTTGTCAAAATTAATGCTCAACCAATGGAATGTGGAGGTAGTTCTGATGCAACACCGACGCCCCTAAAGTACTGTCCTCTTCTGATTTAGAGCACTCAGTGAAGGGTGTGTAGAAGTAGCTCTCCCATTGCGGTCCTGTACTTCTGGGGTAATAAAAATGTGGTGGTGTCAAGTGTCCATGACCCTAACTGGCCTAACAGTCGATTCCCTGGGGTCAGTTGGGCGAATGGACGCTGGACACCATCACATTTTTATCATCTGCACCTTCTGCTCACTTGACTGGTGCCAAGTTTTGATTTTCACTCCTAAGTAGTACTTTCCCAAGGGTCTGGCATTGAACCGCAGAAGTTGTTCTGCCCATTTTATATTGTACTTCACTAAACTGCGTGTTGGTGGAACTTGTAAATAGTTTGTTGTAAGGTCTTTAGTCAATTGTTTAATTCAAATGCATCGTGTGCTGGACTTCACACAAGGATGGTTTTTTTGACATGTTGTTATGTTAAATTGCTTCTCTCGCTTGGATCTTGCGCTTAGTGGGTTGTATTAATGTGGTGGTGTCAAGTGTCCATGACCCTGACTGGCCTAACAGTCGATTCCCTGGGGTCAGTTGGGTGAATGGATGCTGGACACCATCACATTTTTATCACATTTTATTCACTTGACTGGTGCCAACCTTTGTTTTTCACCCCATAAGTAAGGCTTCCCCAAAAGTGTTGTATTGAATCGCAGAAGTTGTTCTGCATGTTTGATTATCTAACTTTACTAATCTGTGTTTCACACGTGCTGTGAGGAATTTGTTACTAGCTTGTTTTGGGTTGATTCTTCTTTTTACGTTCAGGCAGGATGTGACGTGTGAGGCATCTTGGTATGATCTGGTGTTCTGCACGATTTTCCAAACTGTATCTTTCTGCCTTAAGAATAATGAGCCTGTGAATTGAAACTCTTGTGAGCACTCATGTACGAATGTGACTTGTTATGTGATGTTTGGTACTGAATTAAAAAGACTTTGTAAAGGTATGTGTGTACAATAGTGTCTGCGCCCTTCCTCATGTCGTTGTTTGGTGACATGCTGTGCTACACAAACTTCAGTGTTTGTTTTTTTTATTTATTGAAAAAAAGGGAAGTATGCAACGGGAACAAAAAGAAGCATTCAGCAGATAACAGTGTTAATGCAGCTTGGTCTTGTCAACACAGCAGGCCACTTGGGTCAGTCTTGGGTCTGGTTCCATGCTGAGGCAAAAAACTTGCCATGAAGTATATTTTCTTGATCAGAGATGTCACATTCATGGTTGCATAATGTAAAGAGGCGAACTTAAAATTTGAAATTATTTCATGTTTTTTATTTAAGATACTGCACATGGAGACAGGCACATTGCATTTGTTGTAAAATTGTTATCTTTCACATACTGAGTTGTATTCCCCTCCTCCTATGCAACAGTTTAAGTGTGATAAATTAAACCACAGTTGACAGAACGACTCAACGCGTACTCACAGGACTCTGTACTTTACCGCCATTCCCTATGCAAAGAATAAACTTACTTCCGCTCAAACCACTACTTTGTCTAGACATACCTCATTTCGCTCTCCCTCATCCTTGATCTATCCATCAACATCCACTAAATGAATTCATAAAATTCTTCCAACAGCATTTCAATGCAAAGATAATGGTGATTTCAACAATGTTTTGTGGTATGGGAACTAGCTCAACTGGCAGTGCTTCTTAAACCAATGCCATTTTCATTTTTAATAGATGCACTCAAACAACCGTCATATCAGTGCGATCCTCCTAGTTCACTCACAAAAAGAATCTGTGACAACACACTCATAAAAGTGCAAGAGAAAAACAACTTTTGCACCATTGTCATATTTAAAAGTGTTGGAATTATCAATGGAACCTCTTACTCCTTAATACTGCATAAATGCAACCTTTCTACTTTTGAACTCAGCCGCCTTGTCCCTCTAGCCATGGATAATTTGTACCACTATGTTTTGGAACTGCAGTTGTACTTATTCCTTGTATCTGCTTTTCATTTATCTGCATGGCATGACCACCAGAATAAAACTGAATATCATTAACAATGACACACTCTATATCATTCCGTGCATTTACATTTCCTCACATACAGGTGAAAATGGAAAAGAAATTAATCAGAACACATGTCTAGCCTTTCTTCCCCTAAGATCAGGAATGACAGTGTCATGACAGACATGAATAAGAGCACTGTCGATCCAAGAATCACAAATGCAAAGGGTACTTTTAAACATGGACTTACAAACTCTCCTCACTTTTCCATTAAGAGCAAGCTGATAAACACGACTGGTTTGTCTTCCACGTTTACTTCCTGGCACAGCAAATTTCCTTTTAGGACTTGCAGTTTTCACTGCCCCAAATATGTATAGCCACTGTCTCTCATGGTTACCCAGAGACCAAAATGTATTGAATATTTCCATTCTCTCTGATGTAGTAAGCCTAGGAATCTCACACCGGCTACAACTGACATGACATGGCCTCTTCAGTTGACGAGCCTGGCGGACCTTGCCCGAGGATGTAACGTGCTCTTTTCCAGAGTTCAGAGAAACTTTAGCTGCAGCAATCTTCCGCTGAGATGGACACTTTATATGCATCCCAGCCTGATGTTGTTCGGCACTCTCCTTCTGGGGTTTGCCTTCTGAAATAAAAATGGAAAATTAGCACAAGTCACCCTCAACACAGAAGTGTGTTTCTACAGCTTCACTTACCCCTTCCTTTTGTTGATGACGATTGTGGGGACCGGCTCCTCACGAATGGGAATTTATTGTGTTCAGTTAAATCAGCGGCCTCCATAACTCCATCCCACCACGGTGATGAGCCTGTACACAACACACCACATAGTAATGAAGGATGCAGACTGTTTTCAAAAGATATTATTCCATGGGGTCCATTTCTCCGTACTCACAGCGCATGTTATCTGAAGAAGCATTCGATGGTGGGGACGGTGAAAACTCAGCAGAACCGTCCATAACCAAATGGAGAACTGGTTGACGATACAGTTCACCAGGGAACCAGAAACATCAGCCATAACCTCCCCCGTACATGCACGCCTTTCGTATCTCTATTGAATAGTGTGCGGAAGTATACGGTATAGAAGAGAGACATCAATCAATATTACCAAAATAAACGGATAGAACTGACTCCAGAGTAATTATGTAAGGGGTAATGACGATTACACTTTCAGCAAAACAGTGAGATTAGTACACAGCCAGCACAGCACAGCTGTTGTTATTTGCAGACGACAAAACAGCACCAATGCAGCGATGCGAGCTGGTCATGCATATGCGATTTGTGTAATTTTCTGAACTTGGTTTTGTATATCTGAATTGGATAGATATTACATGTCTTGTTTAGAATGAATTTCTTGAGCTGAAGAGGGAGACACGTTTCTCCAAAGACGTCATTATTCCAACTGAGAATAAGCATTTCTACAGACAGACGTCATCACAAAAACAAAAGAGGAACGCTCCCTCGATGACAGTGTTCGCCTCTGCGTCGCTGCGTACGAGAGAAGAACAAACAGGAAGACTAACGAAAAGTTTTGTTATAAAACGTAAACCGAGACGTGTTTGCGGTTGCTCCGGTACGGATTTAAGGAAATGATATGGAGTGAAGTGTTGTCAGAAGTCGTAATCCTGGCAAAAGATCATTTCAGTGACCTCTTCACAGGTTATGTTACGGCTACAGAAACACATTAATTGACATTATCAGAACAAGTTAATTGCAACGAGGAGCATCCGAGGTATGTATGTTGAATTTGGGTCATCACTACAGTATTTTGTACAACCAGCCAATTCCCTATTTTCTTTCCAGGGGCCATTTGAACTACCCGTGTGGCCGATTTGAAATTAAGAATTTTTGGAAGTGAAAACAGAAATCCTGCAATGCAAGTATCGAAGCTCCCCTGCTATCGGATACAACTCAGAAATAAAAGGGCAATTTGCTGCACACCCTATTGATTTGTCATTACTTCCCAAAAGCTCTGTAAAGTAGTAAGAATAGCGCAAGCAATCTCTCCTACTTAAATCACCAGGTCCACTGGTACTAAATCCCGTCCCGCCCTGGAACAAATTTTTCAAACCCACAAAATAAAACTTCGGTAGAAACCCTGAGATGATTGATACTGAAAACAACCAAGTGAGCAGATGTCTCTTGTGATGGTGGGTTGAAGGAAAAACAACGTAAAAATACAAAGTGATGATTTATTCAATTTAAAAAAAACTGTTACAATGAACTGTAATGACTTGAAACAGTGGAACAACTTCACATGGTTTGAAAGTAAAACATAACAATATGCCTACTCTAGTTACTTTAAAATGCTCTTCAGGACAGTACCTACTAGACCAACATATCAACTAGGTACGGAAAACATTTAAAACTGAAGGAGACAAGCTGACGGTCTCAGTTAAACAATGATAAACAACACAAAAAATCATACCAAGATGCCTCACACATCAGATACATGAAACAGCCGGAGAACTAAAAGGCCTGAGACAAACACCATTACAAAAAATAAATATATGAAGATCTCAAAACAACATAGTGAAGTTAAAAAATAAATACTAGCAGAGCAACTTTTTTGGTTCAGTGCAAGACCTAAGGAAAAGTCCTACTCAGGAGTAAACAACAAAAGTTGGCACCAGTCAAGTGAACACAATAAATATGTGATGATGTCCAGCATCCATTCACCCAACTGACCCCAGGGAATCAACTGTTAGGCCAGTCAGGGTCATGGACACTTGACACCACCACATGAATACAACCCACTAAGCGCAAGATCCAAGTGAGTGAAGCAATTTAACATAACATGTCAAAAAAACCATCCTTGTGTGAAGTCCAGCACACGATGCATTTGAATTAAACAATTGACTAAAGACTTTACAACAAACTATTTACAAGTTCCACCAACACACAGGTTAGTAAAGTACAATATAAAATGGGCAGAACAACTTCTGCGGTTCAATGCCAGACCCTTGAGAAAGAACTACTTAGGAGTGAAAAATCAAAACTTGGCACCAGTCAAGTGACAGGAGAATGTAAGAGACTCCTGTGCAGATGATAAAAGTGTGGTGGTGCAAGCATCCATTCACCCAACTGACCCCAGGGAATCGACTGTTAGGCCAGTCAGGGTCATGGACACTTGACACCACCACATGAATACAACCCACTAAGCGCAAGATCCAAGTGAGTTAAGCAATTTAACATAAAAACATGTCAAAAAAAACATCCTTGTGTGAAGTCCAGCACACGATGCATTTGAATTAAACAATTGACTAAAGACTTTACAACAAACTATTTACAAGTTCCACCAACACACAGGTTAGTAAAGTACAATATAAATTGGACAGAACCGCTACTGCAGTTCAATGCAAGACCTTAGGAAAAGTCTTACTTAGGGGTGGAAAACAAAAGTTGCCACAAGGCAAGTGAGCAGAAGGTGCAGATGATAAAAATGTGGTGGTGTCCAGCGTCCATTCGCCCAACTGACCCCAGGGAATCGACTGTTAGGCCAGTTAGGGTCATGGACACTAGACACCACCACATTCTTTTAATCCAAGAAGCACAGGACCGCAATCGAAAAAGCACTTCTACACACCCTAGCTGTGGGGTGGACAATGCATTTCACTACATGCGAATGGCTACATAGTCCTCTGCTGTAATGGCTTTGTGGCAGAATGCATTAGGGCACTCGGCCTGGCCATTGATCAGGACATCAAAACACAATCTGCAAACTGTGTGTCCACATGTCAACACCCCATCATTATGTGATACCCTGCACAGAAGGCATTTGAACGGAAGTGGAGCTAGAGGAGGGACTCTTGACTGTGGTGGCGGTTCAGAAGTGGCAGATGGAGCCGATGGCTGGACAGGAGGGCCAGCTGAAGATTGAGGCTGGACAGGAGGAACGGCTGGAGATCTAGGCTGTCCAGGAAGCTGTCCCATCAACTGCTGCAGCTGCTGCAGTACAGTAGGGGTTGACTGCTGCGGCACCTGCATCTGACCCAGGACTGCTGCAGTCGCTGCTCTCATTGCATTGGATGGTCTGCCACGGCCTTTCTTGCCCGTCTCCCAGGGTAGTGGAGCTCGAGCTGTAACAAAAGATAGGGGATGAGCTGAGGAGTCGTGTTAGACACGCAATGGAATCTACAGTTGCTAAAAGATGTTAAACATTACCTCCTCCACGGCCTTGCGATGGTCCCGGCTGTGAAAACTCGGGAATGGAAGGCACTTGAGGATTCTGCTGTCCAGCTGAACAAAGTGGGAATAAATAAAAGCAATATTAAAAAATAATTTAACACAACATTTTCAAAACAACAACAACAGGCTGTCAAAGATTAGAGAGTCATTTAAGGCACAGATCGGTATAAACTCACTAGGGGACCCCAGCAGTTCCATCAGATTCCGCAAAAGTGGCTCTGACGTTGCGCTGTCAAGCTGGCCAGTGCTGGGACTTGCTGCAAAATGAGAGAAACGTAATACAGATAAAATTTGTGACTCAACTACACATGCGGCTTAGAGAGCTTCAGGACACTAACTTTTAATTGGGCTAAGTGGCGTTTGAGTACTAAGGAAACTGCCAGTCTGTTGCTTTGCAAAGTGGTAGATCATTGAAGCAAGGATTGATGATAGCAATAAATATCAAATCATTTATATCAAGCAAATACGGAAATTAAAAAGAAATTAAGTGAAAAACCAATGACGATTCTAACCCCGAGTTAGCTACAGTCCTTGTTGGCTGGGCAAAGACAATACCAAGAGGTTTAGAGAGGCGAGGCTTTTGTAGCTGAACACCTGACATTGTCACTCACACAGAGAGATGTTGTAGTAGTAGTTGACAGTAGGTGTTTGCGGCAATGGCTGAGGCTGAGCCTGCTGCCGAGCCTCCTGTAGAGGTTCTTGTTGGGACGTCCCCTCGTCTCCCGCTGGCTCAAACTTGAAATCTGAAAACACAAGTTCAAATGATGGAGGGTAACATACAAGCTTTGACACTTCCCTATTCAATTAAAGGAAAGCGAACTATGCATCCATACAGATGCCACGAAATGCCCACATGTCACAGGCAATTTAAGGCAATGTTAAAACACGGAGACACAAGATGCCACCGACAATCAAACAACTTTCAACAGCAAAAATACGGACGTCTACACAAACTCCGTCTTCCCGTACTCCAATCAATGCGTTCACCATGCGAGGCTGCTAACAGGGCGTGCCCAGGGGCCACTACATCACAAAAGCAGATGTTTGCGGGTCACAAAGCACGCTGTATTCTGTGAAGATGACCCACCGCACATCAAATTTCTTCACCGGACTATAAGTCTACGGATGCAAACGGATACAGCACTCCACGTGCACCCCACACAATGCGGCCGCTTCATAGCCTCCGCGAGCAGGCGTGTCCCGAGGTGAATGTCATCGACGGTTTCTTAAGATCCCCTCACCCCATAATGACCACGAAACGAGAGTTCAGCCCGGGGAATGTGAGACATAATAGAAGCAACGAGCTCGACCGACCGTACGAGCGAGCGTGAGCGGGCGAGAAACGACTAACCAAATACCCTACCGCGAGTCACTTCAGCCCCAATCAATGTGAACCCTATGAATACCAGTAAGAATCAAGTTATCGTGTGGCGTACGATACCGATGACACTTGAACTCACCGTCATTAGATGCCATGTCAAGACTTGGAACTTGGAACGGCTTGGGCACGGGCGAACGGTACACAATGCTGCCGCGAAGCGACCACTGCCGGCACCACGAACAGAAAGACCGATGGGCGGACGCACGACACCCACGCCAGCATTTCCCGTCGTTCTTCTAACCCTTGCTGGACTAGAGAACTTGCCGTCAGCCTGCGGCCAGGAGCCGCGCATGTCTCCACTGCGACTGTATACAGTAAGAGAAAAAAACAGAAAACTTTTAACACTGCGTTTCCTACCCCCCCCCCTTTTTTTTCCAGAAAAGACTGAAGTTTAAGCTTGCATTTCAAAAAATTAAATGAAGGACAACGCACGGCATGCACGTTGATCGAGGACAGACTGCTAAAACACACCCACACTATAGTCGGACCAGCGTAAGGCCGTGATCACGACATAACGCGATCCGACTATACCAAACAGAAATGCATTTCACACGGGCACCGCTAGACTCTAAAATCCCAGAAAATTTGGGATGTGATCGCATACAGTACCGGAGGCCGATAACTACTACGTACTCTTAAAAGCTAGCTTGAAAATCATTAAAAAGGTGAGGAAGATATATATATATATATATATATATATATATATATATATATATATATATATATATATATATCCGATAAAAAAGGCCAAATTTACATTACATTAAGACCAGCGCAAAAAGCAGATGCAAAAATGAAACGAAATTGTCCGACAGGGAGGGCAAAAGACGAATACCGAGCCGTCTTTCAGCAATGTTCACGGAAACTAGCAGGCACGCCATATTAAGAGTGATTGGCCAGTACTACTCCACAATGTTTCTCAGCTGCTTCACGAGAAAAAGCACCCGACAGAAGGGAGCTCTGATCCTTCTGAAATAAACTGACTTAGCAAGCGAATGGTAGAGAAACGTTCCTTCACTGTTACTGTGGATGAGGGACAACAACAAACGGGTCCTGTTTGAAAGCAGAGTTATATTTACCACAATGGCATGGGGTGATCTCGCCGATCTTCTCAGTGTGACATTTCCATGAATGTTAATGGCATGGCTGGGTTGGAGCTGTTGGGCTGAAGAAGAGAGTAGCAGGTTACATGATGTTACATGATCAGAATTGCATCCATCAGAGTCGGAGTAAATAATACTCACCCGCCAATAGGAATGGTGACGCTGAGTAATGCGTTGGAGCAGTTCCGAAAATTTCTTTGGCAAAATATGTGACACACATAGGAAATCGTAACCTCACATCGCTTCGAACCTAACTTCGAAACGGAGACAATTGGGTAGCGACGCGTCACATGATCGTTACTTACGGACGCGCTTTCGTATTTGAGCACTGCCAGAAAGATGGAGCCCGATTAATAGTACGCAGCAGAATTAAATATGGACGAGATGGGCTTCCATCGCCAACACATCAATTGTTGTGTCGTCTACATCTTGCGTAGTGTGTGCAGAAGATGGTAGATGGCGCTGCCTTCGGGCAGTACTGTGGCACTCGGGCAGAGATGTGGCCCGCGCGATTCGACTTCGAGTGGAGCAGACGACGCGACCCGGCAAGGTGGCGGCTTTGTTATCGATTGGGTTATTATTGTCGTCAATATTACTACCAGCACTTGAAAAGGGATTGATGGCAGGAATTGAAACGGACTCCACGTAGCCGTTCTCGCTGCCGTTCTACAGACATTCGTAACACCCTTGATGACCAGCGCCCCTGTTTCCCTCGGTGACGTGCTTTCCAGCTGTGCGCCGTGTTCGACCGACATCACAGACCGCTTGTCACACTCTGAATCGGTGGTAAGTCACCACCCAATATTTCAAACCACATTTCCACAAGCGTGGACGCATTTGTGTACATAATGGTTGACTTCAATACAGTTTGACCCTCTAACCTCCAATTTGCAAATCAACGGGTAACTCCTTTGGAATAGGATGATGTGATGTGTGCGCTCTGAAATGAATATTGCCGTATCACATTTAAAGACTCAGACGAAAGACAAATGGTTGAGTCTACCCCATTTGTGTAAAATATTCATTGTTTCTTTTCAGCAACATTACTGCAAAATCAGTACTTTCGCCCTCTTCTGGCACATGGTATTCTAACTTTCATTCATAGTTATCGCTTCAATTGAGGGTGATTTAGAAAGATTACTAGGAATGGAGTGTCACTTAGTTCGTTCAACATGCATCATTTTTAAGAGTGTGGTAACAAGTGTGCTCCTGTTGCTTTGTGCGCAATGTGTTATGATGAACTTGACAAACTCAAGAAATCTGAAAGTGTGCCCTATTGCACAGTAATGGGTAGTGGTGCAGGTGGGAAAATCCAACCATCCACAGCACACATTTCAACTCATACAGTCAGGAACATCCTCAGTGCACTTTCAGTGCTCCTGGTTCCAAGTAGAGGTTCTCTGGAGCCTCATCAGGAACACGGAAAACTGATAACACAAGTGACGTTGGTACACCAGGAGGTTGAAAGGTAACGAGCAAAGCTGGCTTCTCTCGCACGCAAGGAGTTTGGGGAGTTTCAGTAACAACAGCCTCCAAACAGGTTTGCTGGGGGAAGACGAAAGGGTTGCCTACTCCGCAGGCGCCGAGTGCTCCGCGGGCGGGGCGGCGTCTATGACACACAACTTACCTTTCGGACGAAAATCTGTGAAACATTCCCATTCACCTCCGATACCTAACTCCCAAGGTGAAAAATAGTGTATAAGAAGAGGGAGCAGTTGGACGGGCGGCCATTTGAACGGCCACGGGATCGAGCTGTTTCCGTAGCGCCTGTGGAATGATGCATAGGCCACCAGCATGACGCAACCATTCCTGACACGAGAATTTTTCATACCGGACTGGACATAGCCTCGCGCCCGCCTTGAACACGTGAACCCGATCGCAACGTCATCACACGTGACCCCGACTAATTTATTTTTAATTTTAATTATAATTAAGATAAATAATTTTTGAACTGTTATTGCATTATGTTTCGGCAGGAAAATCATTCTTTTCAATTTTTTTTTTTAATGGTATAATTTCGACCAATCGTACGCGCACATTTTTCCGTTTCGACCAAACCTTCTCACACTCGGTGTAATTCCTGAAAATTAAGGGAATTAAAAAAAATAGATTTTCGACCAATCGTGCGTGGGGGTATCGAGCTCATCTCACCACAGATAGTAAACAAATGTTTTTTCCCTATGTAAGAAGGACACGGTGCTCTGACACCTTTCAGAAGTTACAAATAAGCTTTGGAAGCGCAATGTTCCTTACGTTATAGGTAGTCAACGAATATTTTCTTTAAAATTACAATCCGGCAATCCCAAACGAAACCAAGAGCAAACATCAACAACCTGGAAGGGGGCGGGGCCGGGGGAGAAAGAAGGCAGACGTCGTCACAGAATGAGCACAGTTGATAAATTACTACATCGCAACTCACCTTTGATCGAAGTGGACTCCATCGGAGATAGGCAAATTCCTTAAAAATAACTTCTTCAAGATAACGCGCGACGAGCAAAAGCTCGTGTCGCTGCGACACAACTGAGACGATATGCCTGGCCTGGCCGTGCCGAGCCGTGCCGAGCCGAGCCCAGCTGAGCCGCACAGTGGTACCAGCTGAGCGGCTTTGAAATTGAATCATTACAAAAATATTTCAAATTCCATTGATCGAAAAAATGGCTCGTAGTGTTCTCCACCAATAAATATCGATTTGCAATCTGGAAGGTGAACCTAATCTGTTGCGTGGTGTTTCTGAAAAGTCCGTGAGTGACGGACAGACAGACAGACTCACGACGAGTGTCGTCGCGTGGTCCGTTTGGGAATTGGGCTCGCTACGCTCGCCAAATAGAGGGGGCAATTAAATGGCCTTTCGCCACTGCGATTTGGAAAATGATGGGTGATCTCTTCTAATGCAACACCCCTGGTGAAAACGAAGTGTTAACAGTGTGTTGTAAGTAACTCACTTTATTGTGTTCAGAGTGTGTCAGTATAACACGATATATGATGTTGAAAGTGTCTAAATTGGGACTGAATTGTGTTAAGACTGTTAGTAACATTTATTTTGCGTTGAAAGTGTCTTCATTTTCCCAAAGTATCGTAAAAGTGTGTTAGTCCTCTGAGTGATCTCGGAAAACCCTTGGAATGTTATGTTACAAGTGCAGTAGAATCGTGTTAAAACAGTCTTCCGTCTTCGAAACTGTGTTCGGAGTGTGTTGAAAGAGCACTATGCCACCGGAAAAGTGTGTTACGGTTGTGTTAAAAGACCTCTGCGGACTCTAAAGTGTGTTAGTAATGTCTTCTGACAGCGGCGCTCCACCAGAAAAGTGTGTTCCGATTGTGTTAAAGGGAGCGCAGGAGTGTGTTAAGAGTGTGTTAGAAGCGTGTTGCCGCACCGCGCCAAAACGAACTTTGAACACACTTTTAACACACTTTCAACACAGTTTTTTGCCCCCGGATGCAATAAATTACTGTCAGGCTTGCTCTGCTGCCGTCAGCTTTCCTCGAATTACAAGGGTCATGAACTGCTGGAAAGAGACAAGGTATATACAATACGCACGCACTAACACAAACACACAGAAACAACAAAGAATACGCAGGGACACAGATTAGAACGCAGGAGCACCAACTCACCAGCCCGCCACGCTGCCAATGAGCTAGGAAGGAACACTGAGGGTGCCGCCCATGTGTCCCCATCCCACTGCAGGCCTCGCTCGGCGGAGGAGGCTGGCAGCGCGCGCTCTCGGGCTACCGAGCCATGGCCGAGTGGGGGTGGGGGAGCGCCGGCGGCGACTGCTCGCATATCAACGACCGAAACGCACCTCACCTCTCAATAAGTTCTTGTATGGATCCAGACTCACTTCAAATCCCTAAAGATATAAATAAGTCGGCGAGTCGCGTGATACCCTTACAGGAGCCTTCAACAAATGACTCCTGTATAATTGCTTGAGGTGCATTCCTGTATCATGCTCTGCGTACCCTCTCAACCACTCTAGCGAATTCTCTCAGTGACTGCCCTGGTGAGCTAGTCCGGGACAGTGGATGGTGCCCAGTGCCCGCCATCGCTGCACAACACTACCCTGCACTACCTTGCAACCTTGCACTGTACCGCAGACGTGGCTATCCGTAGGAATTACTACTGACAAGATAGCGGAGACATATTCGTAGAAATTACTACGAATAAAGTTAGACGTCTTTTTTCGAAGGCATTAATACGGGGGGGGGGGGGGGGTCGCGGCCCCCTCCCCCGCCTGCCAGAAACGCCTGGCAGGTACGCAACCAGCGTAACATCCCGCCTGAAAGTAGGCAAAAAGCACGGCCTGACCCCCTCCGTAAACTCAGACCAGCTGCGTGCCTGGTTTCTGCTAAGACACTTTCAACTCGGCATAGTACGCCGAAATTGTGTTAAAAGAAGGTAAGGTGATGCAGGAGTATAGTGTGTTAAGACTGTGTTGCGCTTACACACTTTCGACTCGGTATAGTACGCCGACATTTATTTTTAGATGATGCAGGAATAGTGTGTTAAGACTGCGTTGCGCTAACACACTTTCAACGCAGTATTGTACGACGACATTGTGTTGAAAGATGGTTAGGTGAGGAGGTGATAGTGTGTAAAAACTGTGTTGCGCTAACACACTTTCGACTCAGTATTGTGCGACGACTTTGTGTTTAAAGATGGTTATGGGTTGTTGTCAAAACCCCAAAAAGTCTTCAAATATTGAAGTTAACGATAAGTATATCGAGACGGATTCATACTTTGGTCACCGGTAAAGTTGATGCCCCCGAGTAAATCCTGTATGTTTCGTCGAAATCGGCAGGGGGTACGGGGTTCAAATCGAGGGTCAAGGGTCAAAAATGGCCCTAACTGTTTTCTGACTTTGCGACGCTCTAGCGTGAGAACGATGAAAGATAGAAACAATTTCTTTTCTGCGGCGTAACCCTTGGAATGTTCTGCACATACCGTTCGCTGCTACTTGTGAGGTCCGACAATTCCTTACCACCTTAAACGGACCAAATTTAAAAGTCACTCGACGAAATTTTTTTCATTATTTCAAATCTCACATCGTGGCACCGAAATAAGACTAGATATCAAAAGATAACTCAAAGCAAACCGAATGCGGGCATTTTTCAGCTCCATGACAGTACCCTCGTTTTTTCGTCAGTTGAACGGTTGCCGACATATCCGGTTTGAACTTGAACGCTGCGGCCCGCCCGCGCCGGCCCGGGCGGCAGGGCCGCAGCCGAATGGCGCGATCGCTCTCTATCCCTCTGCCTGCCCGGCCGTGCGTGCGACGAGGACGGGACGAACCGCTCTCCGGAGCAGCCGCGGCACCGGCCTGCCTCCGGCCTGGCTCCGGCAAGCGGCAGAGTATCGCAGGGAATATTTATTGATTGAAGTAGTAGCAATGCTTCAAATGTACGGATGTTGGGCTCTACGGACGCACAAGACATTCACGAAGATGTCTCCGTACATTTTATATCAAATTAAATTTAATTAGGTATGGGATTTGGGTGAAAACGCACGTGGTGTCACCACATTCAATATTAAAATCGTTCTGAAATCGAAGAAGTGCACTTTTAAATGTGCTACGGTGGTTCGATTTTTCTCAGTCTCTGCCTTAACTTTAAAATTCGTACCATGTACTTTTTACTCACGCCGATTATTTATCGCCTAAGCAGGGTTTCGCTTAAACTCGAAAATGAGGGTTTCACCAACAGCCTATAAGGTGGTGCAGGAGTATAGTGTGTTAAAAGTGTGTTGCGCGCACACACACTTTCGACTCAGTATAGTACGCCGACATTGTGTTAAAAGTTGGTAAGGTGATGCGGGAGTATAGTGTGTTAAAAGTGTGTTGCGCTAACACACTTTCGACTCAGTATTGTGCGACGACAATGTGTTGAAAGATGGTTGGGTGATGCGGGAGAATAGTGCGTTAAAACTGTGTTACCGTAACACAATGTTCACACAATATTTGGTAGGGGGACCCACGGTGCGGTGGTGTCATGCGGGACCCTCGATTGCCTACCGTCCAGGCGCAGCAGAAAAGTGATTGTAAATCCTTAAGGAGACGTTTGCGACCCTAAGTGATCTATCTCAAATTGATACCCATAGGGCCTCCCGATTGAAAAAGATTTGCCTCAAAACCTGTTGCGAATGAAGTCCGAATCATCCCGGGAGGGCTCGGGCTCAGCCCACCTCTGTGACGATAGCCAACCCACTTGCGCCGATTTACACGAAAATCATGTCACACACGTGTTTTAACTTGTTCCGCGTTGTTCCACATTTGTTCCAATTTGTTCCAAAAAATCCGAACGGATTACAGGGGTTGAAAAATAAGACCCTGGGTTGGCCATCAACACATTTTTGATATTCTACGAATTCACACTAAAATGACGTCACACACGTGTTTTAACTTGTTCCACATTGTTCCACAATTTGTTCCGAAAATCCGGACGGATTAGAGGGGTTGCAAAATAAGAACCTGGGTTGGCCATCAACACATTTTTACCAGGGTTGTACACGTTACTGTAACGATGTAACGGCGTTACCGTAACGCGTTACAATTTTATGTAACGGTAACGGTAACGCGTTAC
The DNA here is from genome assembly GCA_038380765.1 of Odontothrips loti. NCBI lineage: Eukaryota > Metazoa > Arthropoda > Insecta > Thysanoptera > Thripidae > Odontothrips > Odontothrips loti. The sequence goes on along the minus strand of JAZGLN010000133.1, from coordinate 7,696 downwards.
ATTTTGACTAGGGACGCAACGATAACGAAACACGTTACTTTTGGCGAGTAACGGCGTAACGGCGTTATCGTTACTTGCAGCTGGAATATTAACCCGCGGTAACCATCCGTGGCCTCTCGCTGGCCCTGGTTCGGGTTCAACTTCTCTGCCGCCGAAGTCCTCCGAGCAGGAGTCCGCTGCCGAGGAGGTAGAAAGGTGCTTAGCCCACCAAGTGCGCTTCGTGGGGCAGGAGGTTAAAACCTGTTTTGCCAAGGGTGCGGATGGGAAAAGAAAATTTCTCGGCTTCCTTTACAGTTCCTACGCCACGATACCCACCACCCCTCAAGTGGAGTTGTGGAGAGACTATTTTCAAAGGCTGGTATTCGGTTCAGTCATTTAAGGAACAGAGTAGGTGATGAAAACTTGGAAATGGAGCTTCTCATCCTAGCGCTTAATCACTTATTTTGGCGCTAAGTGGTTTTTGAATTAAAGGAAGGGACATTGTTTCAAAATCAGTCTTCTTTTTACTACCCCCACCCCTCTTGAGCTCGTGTAACCTTTTTAAATGTAACGGTAACGGCGTTACATCGTTACAGTAACGGCGTTACGATACATTTTTTCCAGGGGAGTAACGGTAACGGTAACGCGTTACACTTTTTAAAAGTATCGGTAACGGTAACGCGTTACATTAAGAATGTAACTTGTACAACCCTGCTACGAATTCACTCAAAAATCACGGCACACATGTGTTTTAACTTGTTCCGCATTGTTCCACATTTTTCCTGAAATCCGGACGATTGAGAGAGGTTTGAACATAATACTCTGGGCTGGCCATCAACAACTCTTTCATATTCTATGAATTTACACAAAAATCACGAATTTTAGCCACATGCTCCCTGACTGGCTGTCTGCTGAGCGGAAAAAGATTGTCGAACGGTGCATTAGACGGTTTTCGGGTACCCATATCGTGTCAACCAAGCCGGCTGTCCTTGTCATCTTTTCCCGTCTTTTCCACTTTCGGTCTGAGCTTCCGCGGAATACCCTACATTCGCATAAATTTGAAAAGGAAGTTTTAACTCGGTGGAAAAAATGTGAAACAATTCTCAACAAAAACGCTTTCCCCTTATCCATCAGGGTGCGCGTTAACCGTGCCCAGAATTATTCAAATGAAACCGAAAGCGTTGTCAAAGAGGACGCACTGCTCATATCCAGCAGGGTGCGCTTTGGCCGTGCCTAGAATCATTCTGCATTCGAATAGATTTAAAAAAAAAAGTCATAAGTCGATGAAACAAATGTGGAACATTGAGAAACAAGTGAAAACACATGTGTGACGTGATTTTTGTGTGAATTAATGTGGAACAATGCGGAACAAGTTCAAACACACGTGTGACGTGATTTTCGTGTGAATAAATAAGACTTAAAAAATGTCTTGATGGCCTGCCCAGGGTCTTATTTAGAAAACTCTCTCATCCGTCCGAATGTTAGGAAGAATTCGGAACAAAATGTGGAACAAAGTGGAACAAGTTAGAACACGTGTGTGACGAGATTTTCGTGTAAATTCCTAGGATATCAAAAATCTGTTAATGGCCAACCCAGGGTCTTAATTTGCAACCTCTCTTATCCGTTCAGATTTAAGGAACTTATTAGAACAAATTTGAAACAATGTGGAATAAGTTAATACACGTGTGGGACGTCATTATTGTGAAAAGTCATACGATATTAAAAATGTGTTGATAGCCAACCCAGGGTGTTGCAACCTCTCTTATCCGTCCGGATTTAATGAACAAATGTGGAACTATGCGGAACAAGTTAAAACAAATGTATGACAAGGTTTTGGGGAGGATTCATGCGATTTTAAAAATGTCTTGATGGCTAGCCCAGGGTCTTAGTTTTCAAGCACTGTCATCCGTCGGGATTATAGGAACAAATTGGAACAAAATGTGGAACAATGCGGAACAAGTTAAAACACATGTGTGATGTGATTTTTGTGTAAATTTTTAGGATATTGAAAGTGTGTTGATGGCCAACCCAGGGTCTTATTTTGCAACCTCTCTTATCCGTTTGGATTTAGGAAACAAATAAGAACAAATATGGAACAATGTGGAACAAGTTAAAACACGTGCATGACGAGAATTTCGTGTGACTTCGTAGGACATCAAAAATGTGTTGATGGCCAACCCAGGGTGTTATTTTGCAACCTCCCTAATCCGTCCGGATTTTAGGAACAAATGTGGAACAATGCGGAACAAGTTAAAACAAATGTATGACAAGATTTTTGTGTGAATTCATACTATTTTTAAAATGTCTTGTTGGCCAGCTCAGGGTCTTATTTTTCTATCTCTTTTATTTGTCGGGATTATAGGAATAACAAATTGGAACAAAATGTGTAACAATGCGGAACAAGTGACAACACGTGTGTGACGTCAATTTAGTGTGAATTCGTCGGATATCAAAAATGTGTTAAAGGCCAACCCAGGGTCTTATTTGGCAACCTCGCTTATCCGTTTGGATTTAAGGAACAAATTAGAACAAATATGGAACAATGCGGAACTAGTTCAAACACGTGTGTGACGTCATTTTTGTGTGAATTCGTAGGATATCAAAAATGTGTTGATGGCCAACCCAGGGTCTTATTTTGCAACCCCTCTTATCCGTGCTGATTTTTTGGAACAAATTGGAACAAATGTGGAACAACGCGGAACAAGTTAAAACACGTGTGTGACGTGATTTTCGTGTGATTCGACGCAAGTGGGTTGGCTATCGTCACGGAGGTCTCGGACTCCCCAGAACGAGTCCGATACGGCTCAGGGCTGCCCCGACATCAGCCCGCTCTGGGGCTTGGGCTGCCCAATTTTAGCCCGGCGTTCTGTGGGGTAGCCTGATTCTAGCCCCATCCTGTTGGGGCGAGTCCGAAAGCAGCCCGGAAGTTCGGACTAAGTCCGGATTGACCCGGAGGGAAGAACATAGCAAATGTCGAATCTGGATCGGGCCATTCGGCATACTGTGCGTTTTTTGTTTCCTATTTTATTTCCTATGGTCTAACGCTTCTTGGGCTTTTAAAATAAAATATTATCGCTATCAGAAATTAGATTACATGACAGTAGGTAGAGGATGCAACGCTCGGCGCAGCGTCGAAAACCGCACAGAGATCTGTCCATTACTTTGCCTTCAACGGGGCGAAGAGGTGGTAGACTCCAAAGCAGTAGCCAGCTCGAGACAGGGTTCCACACATGCCCGGTTAGCACTGTGGGTAAAGGCGATAGCTAGGAAGGGAAGGCATGATGTTTCGAGTCCGCTTGGACTCGGTCGCGTCATCGGGTTCAGACACACCTCGGGCCAGTCCAAGGCTTACAACCCGAAAACAGCCCGATTCGGACACACCCAAAAACCTTGCCGATCCTGTTACATTCTGGGTGTGAATCGGACAAGCCCATCGCGGACAAGTTTAGGGGGAGCCGGAGAGCGGACTGGTTCCGGAGCAAATCTTTTGTAATCGGGCCCTACCTACCCTCAAAGTTTGTCCCAAATTACGAGACCCACCCCGTATGTCACGTAGCAAGGAGGTACATAAAACCCGTCCCATAGTAGAGGTTTGCTGTTCCGCCTGCATGGCTGACTCTGCGGGACTGCCTACCCGAGTTCGTTGTAAAGCGCACTGACAACGTGAAGGTAGGCAGTCCCGGTGCATGCGGGGCTCCAGCACGGAAATTTTGGGCCACCTGATGCTGAGCTGGCAGTCTTAGCGATCATTCAGTTGGTTCTCGAAAGCATAGAAATAAAACGTACCTAAAACGGAAAAATAATAAAAAAAATAGTAATTACGGAGATATTCCACGAAAATACTTATGATTCCGTACGCCTAATGGGGATCACTAGTATGCACCAAATTGAACTCCCATTGCTTGACACGCCATCACACTATCTTACCCGTCTCTAAGTGAGCGCAAATTATTTCTTGCGATGGGATGCGACATTTCCACGCGTTCCACAGCACGGATGTAGCGAGTGCGTATGGCCGCAAGAAGCCTTGACGCATCCATTCCTTGCGTTGCGCCCGGCAAAGCAGCAATCGGCCTAGGCGGGTTGGCAACCCATCATAAAGGTCGGCGTTGAGGGTAGCGGCTTATCGCTGCGGAAATGTAACTGTCCCGCAGTTCGCAAGCCAGACGCGATGGGCGAGTGCATCAAGACGTGCACGCATTTTACTATTCAATCTTGGGCCGGCATGACTTTTCCGGTGAATATATCATGTACCGTCATAAAGTGTAGTATTTCGACGTGGTATGGCATGAGAAGAGATCACTCATCATTTTCCAAACCGCAGTGGCGAAAGGCCATTTGATTGCCCCCTCTACTTAAAACTTACTGGATGGCCAAAGTCACCGGCGTCAGATATGATCAGCCCAGGCAGTAGGCTGCCTGCCTGAGGCGCACAGCCGTGACATCATATGAAGACAGAGGACGTTAATAATATGAGTCAGAATGGTGCGACGTCAAATGTGCACGGTCCCTCCGAAAACGAGGCCATCGTGGGATAAGGTATGAGAGAGTAACCTCGCAACTGTCAGACAGTATGTCGATCTCGCGCAAATGCAGGCCGGTCAGTTCAGCTGAGGGATTTCATATGGAGAGGTACCCACAATGTCGACGGGCCAGCGATACCGAGTACGCCGTGCGCTGCCAAGAAGTACCGCGCAGCGTGGCGTAGGTCCAATGCGGTTACTTACGTCCAGGACCTAGCCTTTCCGGGAAGGTCTAGCTTCGCGGAAACGCAAATCTTATTCCAAATAAATAAATAAATAATATACATTATAAATATTATAGATGTCATCATTTTATTATCATTTTATATAGTTCTTCTCTTCATTATTATATTTATTTCTTAAAATATTATTTTCTTGTGTTTTTTTAAAATGTGGACCAATCAGGAATGCGTTGTTTAATATCAAAAAACTGGCGAAATATTTTCGCAATTTTCTGACAGTTTTTCAGAGATCACATTAATTAATTAATTATTTTTTAAATATGTTTTAATTACGTTATTATTATTCTCAATATTTTTTTCACACATCGGCGATTAATATTCACCAAAAAGCAGGACTTATTTCCCGTTAATTAATTAATAACAATACAAATTTATTGTGGATCGAAAGTATTGTGGACAAAACAGAGCCATCCCTTTAGGACGGGTATGTCCGGCATAGACTCGTTCGGACAGAGTTCGCAATCGGGCGGACAAGGCGAGCGCGCGTTGACCGACTGCGTTCGAAAGCTTTGCCCGAGGAGTCAAGCATAGGCTGGGTTACGTTCGGTCAAAGCTTTCGAACGCAGTGGGTCAACGCGCGCTCGCCTTGTCCGCCCGATTGCGAACTCTGCCCTCGGACTCGTTTCAGGAGCTCCCTCCGAAGAAAATGAAGCTACAAAATTGCATTGCTCTGCAATGTTGCAGGATATATTTCTGAGACATTTGACACTGTCAAAATTACCTCATAAATGAATACAAAATTTTTTGGTCTCCAGATTTTTTTAAACAGGAAGCGCTCTGATTAGATTTGCTTGCGCTACGGCCAAAAAAACAGAATTTTGCAACTAAAATTCACTTTACCTAAAAGGGTGAAAGTGTGTTCTGCAGGGTCATGTGATATGACCAGAGGAGTAGCCTCAGCATTATGCAAATATTGTCATTTCAATGGTACAGTCTCGGCACCGCCCTCAGGCTGTTTAGAGGGCAGTGCTAGGCTTGCGGGAATGAGGCCCAGTTCTGGTCTGGGGAACCTTAAGGGTTGAAGGTAAAGTGGAATACAGTCGATCCTTGATTTTTGTCCCGGTTTCGCTCCTCGATTTTTGTCCAGCAGTCATCCCCACCACCTTGGCCCTTGGCCCCGGGTCAGGCTGGGCTGCCTGGACCCGGCCGGGACCCGGCCCAGCTGGCCCGGGGATTAAGAGGCTTAAGCCGCTCGAGCGGAATGCATTTTTAAACTCGGATTTGCGCTCAAATATTGAACAATCTGTCCAACCCAACGCATAGAGGACTAAAAACCAAGCCGTGTGAAAAGAAACGGCATCTCGAAATTCGAATTTTGATCTGAGATGTGCCAAAAAGTGTTAACACTAGAAGGGCCGAGGGGGTCAAAATGACCCTTAGCGAGTTTTCTCGTGTATTTTTTATATTTCAGACTTTCGCTACGCATCTGAATTTTTTTGACATTTCCTAAAACCATGAAAAGCACCACCACACTTAATTTTATCTATTTTCGTCAATTTTTGTGGACGCTAGCCGTCATTTTACCTAGAAGGGCCGCAGGGGTCAAAATGACCCCTGCGGCCTTTTTGAACTGTTTATGACACACATTGGCGCTAGAACGTTGCTTATGTCACAGTTGACTTTACAAGCGTTGGTACTCATGTTTGGGACGATCTTCTTGCCGCAAAAGCCTTATTGCATTCCCCTGAAAGTAGGCAGTGGCCGACGAAACACTTCTCGACACATTGCTAAACAAGACCTTGGCGAATGGGCTTCGGTGAAGGTTGACTGGACAGACCTTCCGAGAAATGCCGCTAAAATTATTTTACCAGGCCAAATCTCGACAGTCGGCCCACGGCCCGATCAAAAAATCGAAATCTTAGCCAGAAAATATGTTCTTCAATCCAATCTTTCAGCTAGGGATTTATAGACTAATTTGGACCTCGGCAACGACATATCATGAGATGGCAACGCCTTCTTTTGACTTCACTTTACGGTTTTTCGCCACGACTCAGACATAACGGAGTGTCGACTGAATATCTCAGCCGTCACGACTCAGGCGTTTCTAAGCAGTCTGGCCTAGTAAAATTAAAACCAGGGTAGATTCGATTTATCCTCAGCTACGACTACCGGATTCTAGCCCGTTATCTATTTTACCAGGCCATGATACGTCTCTGGAAGGCGGTAGAGTCGCCACAGACAGAAGATGGTCGTTTTGGCTTTCGGAAGATGGTTTTCGGAGCCGTGTTTCTCGGGAGTTTGGCCTGGTAAAATTAGAACCAGCGTGGATTCGAGTTCTCCTCAGGTAGAACTACTAGAATCTAGTTCGTTATCTATGTTACTAGACCATGATACGTCTCTGGATGGCGATAAATCAGCCACATACGGCAAGTCGTCGTACGGGCCTTTGTCTTCGGATAGAAGTTTCTCGGGAGTTTAGCCCAGTGAAATTGTAACCAGAGTGAGTTTGAGTTACCCCCAGCTAGGACTTCCGTTATCTATTTTGCCAGGCCATGATTCGTCTCTGGATAGCGACGAAGTAGCCACATACGTAAAGTCGTCGTTCTGGCCTCTGTCCTGGGATAGGAGTTCCTCGGGAGTTTGGCCTGGTAAAATTGAAACGAGGGTAAATTCGAGCTGTCCTCAGCTAGAAATACTGGAATCTTGCCCGTTATATACAGGGTGTTTCTCCTCGTGAGGTCATCCACTTCAGGGTGGATAGGGGACACCTAGAGAAGTGTTTTGGGCATAGGAACCCATGGGCGCATATGACACGTTACAGCGTTACACGAGGGTTACTTCTGTCCATTGTGCGCCTGGATGGTAGGCAACCCATCGAGCACGGTACGCCATACCAACCCCTCCCACCCCACTGCCGCCTCTTTTCCCCGGCTGAAATGAATTTTCTCGGGAACGGTTTGTCACGTCTAATTGCTGTCAATTCATTTTTTGACAAAGTCATAACAAAAACAG